>WAAF01008363.1:569160-725849 GCA_013400475.1 Tricholaema leucomelas
ACCGGGAAGATTTCCAGCCTCACAGGTCCACGGGCATAGTCCCCAGAGGTTTGGACCCTAGGTAAATAGGCAGTTGATATAACCCCGGAGGGTGATTGATAATTATTGATAACTAACCAGAATTGTTAGTAAATACTTTGAAGCCTCTGTAATATTTGTAATCTCTTGCCAAAGGGCAGAAAGTGTTTCAGCCCACTCTGCTGGGCAAATGGTACATTGACCCCAAGCGGAACTGAGCCGCGGGGAAAACTCTCTCTGTTAATAGTCTGTTAATAGTTGAATGCCAGTCATTGTAATATAGTTCTTAATAAGCCATTTATTGTGATATATTTCCCATAAGGTCGACCCATAACCGTGAATGAATCATATTTAATATAGTGGTTGGGGGGTGTTGAGAGTTAAGAACATTGAGTTTAATAAATATATATTTTTATATAACTATCTCACACCTATTGATTTCTCCCCTTCGCCACAAACGGGCGTAGGAGGCAGAACCCCTTCCCCAACACCTGATAAAACAGATGAGCTGGCAGAAGACAAAGTGCTTGCTGCTGCCTCAGCATGCTTTCTGCTTCTGGCATTGCTACTGCCTCATTGCATCCTGTCATGCCATGCTAAACTATAAACTAGCTCTGCCACAAAATAACAAGCCCTGATATTTTAGTTTGTCTGCCTGGAAGCTGCTTTGAGTTTACCAGTAACAGGCACAAATGCCTCCATGAGATACACTTGCTTAGCCAGTGTGACACCTGCAAGTCTCCTGAAAAGACTGCACATCTGCAAGACATCCTGCCTGCCCCTCTGCAAGCCTTCCTGCTGAGTCTGGAGCCAAGAATAACCAGAATCAGGTCAGAGGTTGTCTGCTTCTCTCCCAGCACCCTTGCTAAGAGCCTGGGAAGATCAGAAGCCTCAACGGTTGACAAAACATCGACAGAACCCCCTACAAGCATTTGGGTGCTGTCTGGAAGCTGTAGTTAGCCCTGTGAGTTGGGAAATAATATTTTTGTAAGTAAATACTCAAATCCTCTTTAGCGAACTCTGTAATTGAATCTAATTCAATCCTAAACTTCTGTCTTAAACAGAAAGGAACCTCTTGAGTCCACCTAGTGAGAAAGTGGTATATTGACTGCAAGAACTTCTCTCCCAGTTCAACTGAGTTTAATGTTGTATTACCGCTAGTTATTTGTTCTAGATCCAGTTATTCCTTTGTATAATTCCTTTCATGATCATTGCAAAGAAACTGATAATTATTGTTAAAAAATACTGAGCAGGAAGAGTTTTGAATATAAAAATTAATAAGCAATATTAATTTTGGAAAAAAAAACACCATCTTACATTAATTAATATCCTCCATTACAGCATGTTACTGAATCAGTGCTGCTGATGTCGATGTTCATTTAATTAACAAGCACTTAGCAGAAACAACAAGTTACTTTAAAAAGTTTTAAGAAATCACTACTATTTCCATGCTTCTAAAAGTCTCTCCTCACATTTGTTTCATAACCGCCTGGAAAAGAATATTACAAAAGGGAAAGGTTTTCCATGAAGTAGAAATAATGTCCCCATTGCTTTCAGTAGAGGCCCACTTCTTCAAAAGGGAACTCCTGCTTTAGTCTAGTCTTCATCCTTCAGTTCATTCTACCTTCCATTGCCCCTGCCTCTACTTGGTTTTCAAAATACTTATTTCTGTGAATCCCAAAAATGTGTGCTACCAAGCTCTGAAGAACAATTGCATCAAAGGCTCAGAACCTCTTTCAAAACATTTCTGAAGAGCCTTTTAATGTTAATAAACCACTCAGACAAGTGCTAGAAAATAGTAGCCCATGCCAGTACCATCCTTTCCACTACTACAGATATAACCTCATAGGGGAGGCAGTGTGTAAGAAAACAGCTCCAAACCTCTTGCACAACTTATCCATAAGCTGCAGCTGGAACATGTAAATGTAGTGAAGGATGCCACAATGAAAATAAATTAATGAAATTAACTGTAAGGTGGACAAGTAAATGGATAAGCAGCAGCAATGAAGACAGGAGTGCCTGAGAGAGGAACTTCTCTGAAACTAATTATACCTTCGCATCCACGCTCAATCTGTCCACTGCGGTGCAAAGCATCATTGATTAGATCAGGCAGACGCCCATTCAAGTCCACAGATGCCAGACAGCCTTGAAATCCATCTCGAGAAGCGACTAGCTTTGGGAGGCTGCTATACATGCCTTGAGCAAGACCAGCAATGTAGAGATCACCTAGAGGAGAAAAGAGTGAGCATAAAAGAAGTAGAAAGTTATAAAACTTCTAGAGTGGCTTTTCTTCTCCCTCCTCCCTCTCTCACCCTAAGCATTAATAAAGGAAGCTGAGCAGCTGCTCAGAAAAAGTTAAAACTAGAATAAATACTGCACAACTACTGAGCCAAAGCATACCTATATAAAGAACCACAAAAAAACTCTCAAAACCCAATAAAAACAGGCAAACAAACCCACCCAAACCCCACAACATAACAAAGATCCCAGTTGAAATTGCATCCTGCCTAGGAAAAATGGTAGGATGGCCATCAGTTTCTGAAACAAAATATGACAAACTGTTCCACTATGGGAAGCTGTCAGAATGCAAAGGAAAAACTAAACTGAAAGCAAAAAAAGGAGCAAATTCCAGATTCAGTGTTCTGTAATGTATGGTTTCTGCAAGCTTTCTCTTGTTTACTGGTTGAGTCCCACAAGAATAAAGGGGGAACTGTCGGTCTTGTATAATTTACCTTTAAGATCCAGATTTTTGGCACCATTTATAACCTGAGTAACCACCTTAGTGTCCACCTTTAGGCTGTGTGTGTTACTGTTATCTCTGGTAATGACAACGTTGTGCCACTGATTGTCATTAAGAGGACGATCACTGTTGCCTTTGATAACATTAGGTCCATTTCCAAGGTCAAAAACATAGTGTATGTACCTGTAAACATAGCAAGAACTAGTTAGAAGTTTGGAAGAACTCCAGTGCTACTGGACTTTAACCAGAATTGATAAATTAACTTAGAAAAGTCATAAAGAGAAGTATCCTTGGGTTTAAAAAGTCTATTAAGTGAAATACATCAGTCACTGATTTGAAAGAAAATGTAGTTGTTTCCTTTCCACCAAGAGAGCAAACGACTAGTGTTTTGAGATGATGACATTTGGAATAATGGGATTACAACTACAAAACATTCCACTTTTTCACCAACTTCTCACAGATAGGCTATACATATAATTATTTTTAAATCTGGTAATATCAATAAATGTACAAGAGAGCAGTACTAAACATGCTTATTTGGGGCATATATTCTCTAGATTCATTCTGAGATTTGAATAACTTCCTCAAGTAGTTAATTGGGAGACTCACTCCAAATATTGTACTAAAACACACAATGAGATCCAAGGCTTGTTCAAACAGCTGGAAAACAATTAACAAAGTTTTTCATGAAAAATAAAGACCCTAACAAAGACTGAATTAATGGGAGTGTTACTCTGAATTATTTATATAGTTCAAACACAGAAATCCACCTGAGGACAGAAGAGAGATATTCCACTTAAAAAGAAGGGGACCCAAAAAAAAAAAAAAATCAAACCAACAAAAATCAAACAACAAAATTCAAATCTCAAGAGAGAACCAAGACTTCATGATTGCTGGGATTTTTTTACTACCCAGTTTCACACTTACAGAAATATGTGCAAATTGAAAAATGAAACCAATCCAGGACATAAAGTTGTAGTGAAATAAATAGGACTAGTAAATACATATACTGTGACGATGAGCATAAGAGACCAAAATTTGTTCAGCAAAGTATTCTTTTAATATACTGCAAGGTTAACAGGACAAAATGTTAGACTAAATCAAAAGGACTTAAATCTTTAATGTTTCACAATACAGAGTTGTCTTTCCTTCAGACACATGAGGGATCGATCTCAAGGTTCAGTGTTAAGTCTAAGTGCTTTCTCATACACCTCAGTAAACAGAAAATATGAGATTAATTTCTCTTTATGCAAGCATTTTAAACTTATAAATAAGTAAGCTGATCTATAAATAAACTGGTAGAATATAGCAGAGTTACTTACCCCTTGACTAGTTCAACCGCAATAAAATCATTGCCATCACCAGTGTTAAAAAGAATGAAACCATCAGCTGAGGTGGTCTTGAACTGAAAGAAGAGGTGCATGGAAGTGTAAGCCTGCAGGGTGGCCAAGGTCAGGTAGCTGCTCTTGGTCTTGAATGTGACAGGGTCAGCGATAATGTTGCGGAGACCGAAGCGTGCCTTCAGCTCGCAGTAGTCAATGTCACCATTCTTGCACAGATCAATGTAGAGCATCCCATTGAACATGAGGCTCTGGAGATGGCCAATGAAGCTGGAGGGGATGACAGAGATGTATCGTTTCTCTGTCATGATCCCTGTCTCAATGTTGTGGAACTCCAAGCGGGTGTGATCACCAACCATTGTGCCTGAAAAACAGAAACAAGGAGAGATATGCAGAAAGCCTAGGTAACAGTAACAGGTTACATAGAGCTCCTCACCTGTCAGTTTCCAGGCCAAAATCATTACTAACAATTCTATCTGATAACTGTTCAACTACTTGTGTGAGAAAAAATGCAGAGTTTCAGTGGAGAAGCGGTTTTCAAAACCTGTCAGAAGAGAGATAACAGAACTACAGAGCCAAGGGCAGCAAGCTCTGTGTTTTCCTCTACAAAGAAGATTAGGTCTCTCCTTTAAAGTCTAGAGTGATCTATTTGATCCAGCAGTCCACCTGCCAAACAACTCAAGCAACTCCTGCAAGCGCACTTCCCAAATAAACTTAATAAACATAGGTTAATACAAAGAGTAGAACAAGAAGTGAGACTAGTCAGAAACCTGATAATATTTACTCTGTTGTTTTCTCCCGATGCCTGATTAAGATCACAGGAGGAGTGAAACACACAAGGATGCAACAAAAGCCCTCCATATCTTTAAATCTACAACCTATCACTTGCAGTGTTTGCCACATTGAGAAATTTTTTCAAGCTTATAAGCATACCAAATGCATCAGACTACTCTTGAAGCGTATTTAATTGCTTCTGTAAGTGTAGTAGGCAGCAGTACAGACTCAGATTCCACATAGATAGATGAAATACAATATGCTAAATGATAAGTTTGAGTACAAGGACAAGTTTGGCATCACCAAAACAAAAACCACTGCAAACATCCTGTTTTAGTCCTCTGTAGATCTTCATTAAGACAGTTTTAACTACTTGGTCACACAAGCAAGTAGCCTTTCTACACAGGCCTCGAGGCACTTGGGATACAGTAATATTAATTAGTTAACTCAAGGTTTGTCTCCATTCAATGTACAATCATTACTGAAAAGACATATATGTAATCATTTTTTCCTCTCATTAAATTTTCTGTAGTGATGCATTGAGTTTACATCTAGTTCTTCCTTTGGCTACTGGTTTTATGGATTATTTAGTTCCTGCTTTGGCTATGAGTTTTATGGATTGAGACAGAGACCAGACCAGGAAAAGTCAGGCCAGGACAAGCTTTAAAACCTGGCATTTTAAAAACCCAAGGTTGTTTCTGCTTTTACGGAAAATGTTCATAAAGACTTCCATTAACTGAAAACTGCTCACAGAATCCACGTAATATTTGTTGAGTACCATCTTTCAGAGCTCTGTCAAATTAATCAGAATGCTTTGTCCCTTTAAACATCCAGAAACTGCTATTTGTAACTTGATTTTTTCAATAACCTGTTCATTTCAAAAGCAGTGCTAGTGTGTGAAATCAAATCCAGTCTTGGTCTTTAGAAATGTTTTCAGTGTTCAGGAACACTCAGATGTCTGTGATGAGGTTCTGGCTGCTAAATCTCTATAGGGCAGTCTCTGTTAAGGCATGGCTGGGGCTGTCCCATGCTGGACACAGTTCCAACCAGCTCAAACAGACCCACTGCAGGGCATGACTGGGCTCCACAGTCATGATGGTGGCACCTGGGGGAATATGTATTTAAGAAAAAGGAAAAATGCTGCCTGTGAAGAACAATTGGGAAAAAAAAACAATAACCAAGCAAACAGATAAAAAAGCACAACCAAAATTCTTAAACCATGCAAAAAGCAAGGTCAGAAAAGGAAAGGGGGAGAAGGCACTCCAGGCACCAGAATGGGAATTCTCCAGCAGCCCTTGGAGAAGACCACAGGGAGCGGACACCCATAATGCATCCCACATGAGATTTCCCTGACAGCCTGTGGAGAGGACCTATGCTGCAGCACTTCACAAAGGACTGCCTCCCATGGCAAGCACCCACACTGGAGCAGAAGTGCGAGGAGGAAGCATCAGAGAGTGGCTGTTACAGACCGATCATAGCCACGGTTGCTCATCCACCTCCACCACTGGGTTATGGAGAAATAGAAGAGTTAGGAACAAAGGAGCAAACCTGAGAAAAAAAGGGGATGAGGGAGGTTATTTTACCTTTTGTCTTTGTCTCACTATCTACATATACTTTTAATCAGCAATGCATTAATTTTCCACATCACAAGCCCTGCGGGGAGAGGCTGGGGGAGCTGGGGTTGTTTGGCCTGGAGAAGAGACAGGAGGCTCAGGGGTGACCTTATTGCTGTCTGCAGCTACCTCAGGGGTGGTTGTGGCCAGGGGGAGGTTGCTCTCTTCTCTCAGGTGGCCAGCGCCAGAACGAGAGGACACAGCCTCAGGCTGCGCCAGGGGAAGTTTAGGCTCGAGGTGAGGAGAAAATTCTTCACTGAGAGAGTCATTGGACACTGGAATGGGCTGCCCAGGGAGGTGGTGGAGTTGCCGTCCCTGGGGCTGTTCAAGGCAAGGTTGGACGTGGCACTTGGTGCCATGGTCTAGCCTTGAGCTCTGTGGTAAAGGGTTGGACTTGATGATCTGTGAGGTCTCTTCCAACCTTGGTGATACTGTGATACTGTGAGAAGGGTCAAAAATATTCAAATTCATACGAGTTTTGTGAAAAATGGACAGCTGAAGGAATTTTCCCAGGCTGCTACAGACAGACCAAATTTAGGACTGTTGCCCTGCTTGATTGCATTTGCTGGTCAGTTAGCTCCTATGCACAACTCCTGACTAGTGATTGTCAGAGGTATTTCTGAGTCACTGGGACGTCACATCAACTGCCATACCTGAGACCAAGACAAACTCCCCTTCTAATTTGCCTAGCTGTGGTAGTTTGAGTGGTCCTAGGTTCCCTTAAAAAAACCACAGGGACAGTCCCATCCCAGGGGATGGCTCTGGTTGTCCCAGGATGTTGTAATATTATTATTCTATTCTGCTTTCCAGTATCACAGCTTATAAGCCAGCGCTTGGCTGATATCAGCCTCTTCCATCTCTGCCATTCCCCTCTTCACTTCTTTACTCTGGGAAGAGCAGTGTCCTTCCTTACCTCACAGTTTGTGTGGGAGAGATGGTTTCTAGTTGGCAAGGAATTTTGAGCTACATCACGCAGCCTGCTGAGGCCTTGTAGGCCTAAGCGGGGGAGGGAAAGTTCCGGCCTACTTTCAGGCCTGTTGAGGGTGGAGGAGGTGGACTACTCTAGAAAGCTTTAGTCTGATAGACTTGGCCTAGCTTGTGGATGTATCCATTCGACCTGATTGCCTTTTACATACATGCACAAGTAAACAGAACCTCTCTTTAAACTTCCAATCAGTGTGCAGTATCTTCATTCTTACTTTTCAAAAGGAGTAAGAGTCACTTGCATCCTTCAGTCCTGGGTAGCTCATGGCCTCAAACTGGGACACCAGTTCAGGCCAAACAGGACTTACATAATCTTTTTCTCATATTCTCTGCTAAACAGTTTACAAGTCTTCAAAGACTTCATCACATACTCCTTTTCTCCTACTGAGGACAGAATGAAAGTTGAAAACACATACAAGATACATGGTTAATCCCTGAGGAGAGGGACTTGCAGCACTTGCAGCAAGTGTGCACATGCAGCCCAGAAAGCCAACCAGATTCTGGGCTGCATCAAGAGAAGTGTGGCCAGCAGGTCAAGGGAGGTCATTCTCCCCCTCTACTCTGCTCTGGTGAGACCCCACCTGGAATACTGCATCCAGTTCTGGAGCCCCTATTACAAGAGGGATGTGGAGTGTGTCTAGAGAAGGGCCACAAGGATGATCAGAGGGCTGGAGCAGCTCTGCTGTGAGGACAGACTGAAAGAGTTGGGGCTGTTCAGTCTGGAGAAGAGGAGACTCCCAGGTGACCTTATTGTGGCCTAGTTTCTGAAGGGAGCCTACAAAAAAGATGGGGAGGGGCTTCTTAGGCTATCAGGCAGTGACAGGACTAGGGGGAATGGAGAGAAGCTGGAAATGGCTGGTTCAGACTGGACGTGAGGAGGAAGTTCTTCAGCATGAGAGTGGTTAGAGCCTGGAATGGTTGCCCAGTGGTTGAGGCCTCATCCCTGGAGGTGTTTAAGGCCAGGCTGGATGAGGCTGTGGCCAGCCTGATGTAGGGTAGGGTGTCCCTGCCCATGGCAGGGGGGTTGGAACTAGATGATCCTTGTGGTCCCTTCCAATCCTGACTGATTCTATGATTCTACAATGAGATTGAATAGACTCATGGTCTCTGTCTAGATATGATCAGGATTTTTTGCAAAGCACAATTGTTACTATAAAAATTATTCAAGTATCCATTCCAAATATGAAGAAAAACTATTACACAAAACATTTTTTTCCACTTATTCCAAATTTCAGCAGTGGATCTAGATTTAACTTCTCCAGACATAGCTGAACAAACTTACAAGCAGCTGAAAAGAGTCTCATATTTTTGACTGTTCAGAAAGTCAAGTCTCAGTACCAATGCAAATGCTTTTAAATCCTGAAACAGTTCTTAACCAGAAATAATATTTTAGCTTGGAAAATATCAATTCACAGAAACCAAAATGGTACATTGGGAAGTTTGTTTAGGCAAATAATTTCACTTTCTGATTTTTTCCAAACCAAAAGAATTGTATTTTCGTAAAAGTAATTAAAAAAAACAACCCTCAACCTGCTTTTTTTTTTTATTTAAAACAAACTCCACTTTTTTACTTCAAGAGATTAGAAAAATAAAATACAGAAATGTTGAGGAACCAGAGAAAGAAACCCCCTCTTCCTTAGTTAGATGAAAGGAAGTTATTGACAGAGGGGGAAAGAAATGTCAGGCCTATGAAATTGAGAGTACATTGGGACAGGGAATCCAAATATAGGGCATATTAGAAGTGGAGTGGAGGAGGTTGGAAAAGCTACCATAGAATTTTAGAAAAGGTGAGAAATGGGAAATCTGGGATGGGCTTAAGAGAAATAGGACAGTGGTAGCAGTTCCAGAGCAGAAAGAAATAATTCAGTGATAATCATAGAATCAACCAGGTTGGAAGAGACCTCCAAGATCATCCAGTCCAACCTAGCACCCAGTCCTAGCCAATCAACTACACCATGGCACTAAGTGCCTCAGCCAGTCTTTTCTTGAACGCATCCGGAGATGGTGACTGCACCACCTCCCTGGGCAGCCCACTCCAATGCCAATCACTCTCTCTGGAAAGAACTTCCTCCTAACATCCAGCCTATACCTCCCCTGGCACAACTTGAGACTGTGTGCTCTTGTTCTGTTGCTGGTTGCCTGGCAGAAGAGACCAACATCCATCTGCCTACAGCCTCCCTTCAGGTAGTTGTAGACAGCAATGAGGTCACCCCTGAGCCTCCTCTTCTCCAGGCTAAACAATCCCAGCTCCCTGAGCCTCTTCTCATAGGGCTTCCATTCCAGGTCTCTCACCAGCTTCAACACCCTTCTCTGGACACGTTCCAGTATCTCAGCATCTCTCTTGAATTGAGGAGCCCAGAACTGGACACAGTATTAAAGATGTGGCCTGACCAGCGACTCTCTTGGCCACCTGGCCACACTGCTGGCTCTTGTTCAGCTACTATCTACCAGGATCCCCAGGTCCCTTTCTTCCTGTCTGCTCTCCAGCCACTCTGTCCCCAACCTGTAGCACTGTTTGAGGTTGTTGTGGCCGAAGTGTAGAACCCTGCACTTGGCCTTGTTAAATCTCATCCCACCGGCCTCTGCCCACCCATCCAGTCTGCAAGGTCCCTCTGCAGGGCTCTCCTAACCTCCTACAGATCAACACCTGCTCCTAGCTTGGTGTCATCTGCAAACTTATTGATGATGGACTGAATCCCCTTGTCCAGATCATAAATAAAGATATCGAACAGGACTGGGCCCAGCACTGATCCTTGGGGCACACCACTAGTGACTGGCTGCCAACTGGATATGGCACTATTCACCACCACTCTCTGGGCCCAGCCTTCCAGTCAGTTCTTGACCCATATTAGAATGAATCTGTCCAAACCACGAGCTGCCAACTTGGCCATGAGTCTGTTGTGGCAGACGGTGTCAAAGGCTTTGCTGAAGTCCAGGTAGACTACATCCACAGCCTTCCCCACATCCACCAGATGGGTAACCTGATCATAAAAGGAGATCAGGTTGGTCAGGCAGGACCTGCCCTTCCTAAACCCATGCTGGCTGGGCCTGATCCCTTGGCCATCCTGTAGATGCTTTCTGATGGCACTCAGGATGACCTTTTCCATCACCTTGCCTGGCACTGAGGTCAGGCTGACAGGTCTGTAATTTCCTGGTTCCTCCTTCCAGCCCTTCTTGTGGATGGGCATCACACTGGCCAGCTTCCAGTCTTTGGGGGCCTCTCCAGTAAGCCAGGACTGTTGATGAATGACAGAGAGTGGCTTGGCCAGCTCATCTGCCAGTTCTCTCAGCACCCTAGGATGAATCTCATCAGGTCCCACGGACTTGTGAGGATCTGAGCGGCTCAGCAGGTCCCTTACTTCTTCCTCCTGGATTACAGGGGGGCTGTACTGATCACTGACTGCATCTGCCAGCTCAGGAGGGCAGTTGTCCTGGAGACAACCTGTCCCACTACAGAAGACTGAGGCAAAGAAAGTGTTAAGTGCCTCTGCCTTTCCCTCATCTTTTGTTACTATATTCCCCTCTCCATCTAATAAGGCGTGGAGGTTGTCCTTGCCCCTTCTTTTGTCATTAATATACTTACAGAAACATTTTTTTTCTCCTTAACAGCAGTGGTCAGCCTAAGTTCTACATGGGCTTTTGCCTCTCTGTTTTTTTCCTACAAGACCTAGGAAAAATATTAGAGAGGCAAAAGCTGGAAAGGACGTGACAATGCAAGACTAAAATCTGGACAGATATTAATTTTCTGAAAAAATCATAAACTGAAATGCAATTTTGTCTGATCTCATTAGCTGTCAGCCTCCAATTTCTCCCCTGTGTTCTGTATAGACTATTGTGACTACTGCAACAATCAGCAGCTCTTTAGTTCAAGTGGAGCAGACAGGGAAAAAAAAAAAAAAAAATCGAGCCTCCACTGTGGTATTTGGGTGCCAGCAAGGTGCTGCAGGGAGGGATAGGACTGCTATATTTGACTCTCATTTATCACTGAGGTCTGTTCTGAGGCAGGAGGGAATTGGGAGGAAGGTTTTATGATTACACAGCAAAATGCTGTCCAGAGAAACTGGATTTTATCTCTCCCTTACATGTCCTGTAGGAAGCCAAGCCACTTATTTCATTATAATTTTTTCACAAGTGGTCATTAATTGTCTAGACCTAATCCTCCAAGTAGCAGGGCTGAGATAATATACATGATCCAACTTACAGACATGCTTAATATTCGTGCATGCAAATGGCTGAAAAATGCCAACTGCTACCAAACACATCCAACTTTAAATCTGGCTGCTTTGCTTCAAAAGCTTTAAAATGGGAAAAAGACTTTTACTCACTTCATATAACACAAACACAGGAATAAATCCAGTTACAGCTTCTTAGTTCTGTATAAATATATTGATGAATAGCACACAAGACATAGACACAAAAGGGAAAAACAACAGTTCTATATTTGGAGCAAAATTTAGTTGGCATGCATTGTTCCAAAAACGCAACAGAAAAGAAGGCAGCAATCAAATAGGCTGTTTATTTTCACTAGTGGCCCAAATTTAGATTTTTTTGATCTACATCTAAAGACAGCAAGAATCCTGTGGAAAAAAAAAATTGTGACCACATCACTGAAGACTATATCATCTGCCCAAGGAAGTGGGATGCAGATTGCACAAAAAATCTTAACTTTGGGCTTTCTGACTTTGCCTTTCCCATGATGGTATTCTTGTAATGGCTGTTTTTTAGCTATAATGCATCTTCAATTAAGTAATTCATATGCACGTACATATGCACATCCTATTTTAAGGAACCTCCATATAATAATAAAGTCAGTTACATGAAGAAGAGACCAAACAAAACAGATGCCTTCTGGGGAGTAAGTTAGTAATGCAGAGAGTGCCACCTAATGGTGCTTGACAAAAGAGCATATCCAGAGGAACTGATCTTAGATGTGGAAGTAAACGGGATGAAATGCTCACCAGAAAGTTCACTATTAAATAAAATTTCATTTTCTTCCAAGATAATGTTGACTAACTAAGCCTCTACCAGTTCTGCATGGAGAAGGAGAGATTCTTCCTTCACATACTTCTGACTCTTTCTTGCAAAATTCTCACACTATATAGCACAGCATATATTTATTTATTTATATATATACACACACAAGTGTAAAGCCATTTTTTTGCAAACCCACCTTTTTGCACTTATTTCAAAATCCTGACTCATTGATTTCCGAGTAATCTAGTTATCACATTACTTGAAGTTAATTGTATTCACACAGTTGAAAAGAACTTTTTGTAGAGAGAGGATAGTAGTACTCTGGTGTGCTAGTTTGAGCCTAGCTGGGATGTTTTGGTGAGAAGAACTAGATAATAGGCTGGAAAATGAAAACAATGGTGTTGTCTACTTCTCTCATAGCCTTGCTGAGATGTGTAAAGAACAAAGGCAAAACATTAGATAAAGTCACTTTGCTCTGCACTTCGTGCTGGGCTGTTCTCTTCTGCTTTGCCTGCTAGGGATTGCTGAGGCTGCTGGCTGAACTCCATCTTGCTTTCTAACCTCACCCTCCATTTGCTTTGCTGATTCACCTTTGCTTCTTAATCCTCTTGGCCGAACCTCCATTCTTCCTTAGGACTGGGGTAAGGTTGAGAGGGGTAGGGGGAAGGTGAGGGGTGGTTGAGAGCCCCTCCTGGGGACTCAGGTTTCTGGGAGGGGAGCTGTGTCTGTATTACCTTTTTACCTTGTATATTTCTGTCTATAACTGTATATACTGTAAATATCTGCTTGTAAAGTGTGCTACCTGTAAACATAAGCTTCATTCAAATTTCCAGAGCCGACTGAGTCTAGTCTGGGTGATTTTTAAAGTGTGGGGGGGCAGGGAACACCCAAACCATCACATCTGACACTGCTCACAGAAGCTGTTACTTCTAATTGCCTTCTGAGGAGAAGGTACTCTGAAAAGATGTGACCATGTGCAAAACAGCCCAGGTCACAACTAAGTGAACATATCCATTACCAGTGTTGCATAGAATTGTAGAATGGTTTGGGTTGGAAGGAACCTCCAAAGGTCGCCTAGTCCAGCCCCCCTGCAGTGAGCAGGGACATCCTCCACTAGATCAGGTTGCCCAGAGCCTTGTTGACCCTGACCTTAACTACCTCCAGGGCTTCTACCTCCCTGAGCAACCTGTTCCAGTGTTCCACTACTCTCGTAGTAAAGAACTTCCTCCTTATGTCCAACCTAGGTCTACTGTACTTTTCATACTCTATTGTCAGCCTTCAGACTAGTGGTGTTTTCCTTGGAAAAAAAATATTCCTATAGTATGAGTTGAGAATTTGAGGAAAGAACAAAAAAAAATAATTCCGGGGCTTGCAGCTGTGGGGAAATGAACCAGGAAAGTATCACCCCTAAATGTTCCTAATGAAAACAAGATCAGTCTAAAGTACTTTATTCACTTAAACGAAAATCTCATAACTTGGGAGATACCAGATTTCCTGAGTGATTGATCTTTTCTTCCCCACTTCAACTACATTTCTCTACAGAAAAAAAGCAAAAGCTCAAAAAGCTGTTAGGAAAATGCAGGAAAATGAAAGATAAAAAAAAACAACACCCAAAACAAACAAACAAACTAAAAAAATCAAACAAATAAAGAAACCCAAAACAACCAACCAAAACAACAAAAAAAAATGGACTGTCATGCTCTATACCTTATGTTATGATATACTCTGGTGACTTTGGGACCTCCCTAATCTCTAAAATGACACTGGAAGCAAAATGCTGTATTTGTTTTTTCTTCTGGATGGCTCTTGGCTATGAGCACAGAAACTTGAAATAATAGGGAAAAAAAAATCAGAGACAGAAATCCACATTATCTAACACATCTCTCAAACACATCTACCAGCAATGAAAAGTTGGTGCATAGGAAAGATTTAGAGAACCATGGTTTTGATTCCACAGCATTGGGAACTGCCACATTTGCAGCTCAGGAGAGACATATATTCAACAGAGTCAGGCACAAGAAAGAGCACTGTTTAGCATCTCTTCATTCCTGGGTATGTGCTAGTTTACCTGTTTCCTAATCCAACAGTTCATATTAGGGTGTCACACAAGTTTCTGGTGCTGGCTAAAAACAGTTGTTCCCAACATTAGTTTACAACATAGTAACATGAAATATGGAAGAAGTAACAGGAAGGAAAAAAGTCCAACCATACAAGAACAGGGGAAGTCAACATAACGGCAAAGAAGAGATAGAACAGTGGCACAAAGATAATGACAAAAGCTACTCAAACATCACACTTACCCTCAGCAACATCATCATCCACTATCAGCTTCAGACTCTTTCCTCGTCGAACTACCCGGACAGTGTGCCACTCGTTGTCATTGAGTTTCTGCCCAGCATAAAGAGTTTCAGGTCCCTTGCCTGCAGATGGTGGTAAGTATAACAGTTAAAGCCAGACTCCAAGTTGGTTTAGTATTTCTCAACATGGAAAGTAACCAAAATCAACCTGGTGTGATAGACTAGTAGATTGTGTAGGTGTATTATGACCTGTAATCAACCCTCACACCTACACCTCAGTAGCTCAGAGGAAATCCAGGCTCATAAACTCATCCACTCAGTGAAGTGTTCTCCTCCACAGACCCCAGAGGTCACATCCATTTAAAACAGGGGTGGGAATCTCTCTTGTGCTATAATATTATTTTCCAAATAGCAAACAAAGCAATGCAGTAGTAGAAAAACAAGCTGGTGACAGAAAGGTCGCTAGAGTGGAGTGATTACAGCAGAATTTTTCTCTCCTAAGAATCCAAGCTCAAATGTGCTAGGGATTTTTTTTAAAACAGTCATCACACTAGTATCTCGACACTTAAGATACTGGACACCAGGCTGGTTTCAGTCTTGCAGTCTCAAACAAAAAATACACTCCAGAAAAACACGTCTCCCCAAACTAACCAACCAACAAAACCCCACCAACAACGACACCACAAAACCTCAAACTCTACCCCCAAGAAAACTAAATAATTTACCCCCCCCCCTGCGCCAAGTGAAATCCATGAAAAGACAACCACTCATTAACCTGGCTGATTGTTCTAAGAGTTGTCTGGCAATGCAGCCTGGTTATAACGTGCTTACTTTGCTGCCCAATGAATTACAGGTCAAAAGTGAAAGAGAAGCTCTCACTCCTCCAAAGGTAAAACCGCAGTTGCCCTTGCAAACAATGCTCCTGGGAAACCAGCATTTGTGCTACCCATATGTGTCTCATTTTGCTGCTCACCCATCACTGGCAATTATTTAAAATATTAATTGTTTAGATTACAGTACTGGAACATCTCAGTCATGTCAAATGGTAAATGAAGTTGAATTACAGTGTGTGCTAAATTGAAAGCATCTATGCTCATTTCAATATAGTACTAGAAGGTTTGCTCACACAGGTACGTAAGAGAAATGCAGAATTAGGACAAAGTTTGTGGCAAATCAGATATGGGACCACTGCTCTAACTGGCAAAAGGGGAACCACCCCCAAAAAGCAAGATACATTGACCATGTTAAAAGAGAAAGGATAGCATGAGGTACTGCCACAGTTCACCTTACTGCACTGGTAAAAACTGCTGTCAGATATGCATTTATCTGTTTGTTCAATACAAGCAAATAAATCTTTTTATTCAGATAGCACGTGAAGAACATTTATTTTGACCAGTCTTCAATGAACTGGTTGTAGAACACAACAAAACGTTGCACTTGTCTTCAAGCAAAACTCTGCACAAGAGGATGCCCCTACTCCGATCCGTGTCACAATATGGATTGAGTAGCATGCTCCATAGTGAGGCAGAACTGAAGGATGGGGTAGGACAGTCCACAGTGTGTACACTGCCTAATTAGCAACATTACTGTAACTGCATTTAAATTGGAGGAAGCATGTCAAAGAAGGTGCTGTCTTCTTCAGACTGGATATAACATGTAGGTGGGGAATCATACAGAAAGAGAGCTAAGTAAAATGGACATTCAGTTTATTATTCCTTAAGGATCATGCTGTTAATTTAAAAAAAAAAAAAAAATGCTCTTTCATATTGCTAGCTCATTTTACTACAAAGCAAGAGGACAAAACCAAGTGACCTAAAAATGAGAGTCATACTTGGATTAAAAAGACAGAGTCATATACTGGAGTTACAGAGACTATCTTCTTAACAGGAGAAACTTTTAACCTCTGTGGTTCCTCACACATGTGAAAATCACACTGCACCACAAATGCAAATGCAGCTGTACAAAGCAGTTAGATGATGGCTAGAAAGCTTAAATTCTGTGGAACCAGACATGCAAGACTCTGTTAATTAAAGTCCAAGAAAATTCTGTTATTTTTCTATCAGTGAGTGAGTGCATTTTACCTCAGGGCACATATCACTGGATGGCCAGTAAAATTATTGCACCTCTCTGTGTTCAGGATGGTTGAGCAACTCGAAGTTCCACCTAGTTTTCCACTTTTCAATCCCAGCCTGATAGAGTAGGGGGCAGCAAAAATGAATTTAGCTTGACATTGGTATCTTGATGCCCACTGTTGCAGTTTCAGAACAAAACTGTGACACCACAGAATCTACCTGACTCAATGTAGAAATAAATCAGTAGAAAATATAGCTTTCCCACTTCTTTTTCTTGCAATAAGCTGTGTATCATACAGTATTGATCACTACCTCATTTTCAAGCTCAAATGAGTCAGCCTAGCTGGCATGGGTTGAGTTTGGTGCTTTGCAGTGCCAAACACTACTTTAACAGAAGCAAAAATATCTTCTTGGGCATTCTCCTACACTGGATATTAGTTGAGCTGTAGCTCAGTCTTCCCAAGCAAATATTGCTTGATTCACCTGCAGCAACTCCTCATACTCTTGAATCATTTGACACCTACTCAAAATGTGTGCACATTTTTCATAAAAAACAAGTAGTATATGCTTTCAAACAAGGAAGAACTCCATCCAATCTGCCCAGGGGGTCCCAGTTACCATCTCTATATCAAAGGTTCTCTGATGCTAATTAACAGGTTGGCTCAAACAGACTATATAGAAGTGTCAAGAAGAAGTATGTCAAAGTATAAAGAATCATAAAGTAGTTCATGCATCCTGAAACGCCGAGTTACCTTCTATCTGGCCCTCAAGAACTCATTTATAATGAGCAACTGGTCAGACGGGTGGAGGTAAAATAATAGCTCTGAAAAGACCAGGTGTTATTCACCCTCAGTGGTTAACATAGATAATTCCCCTTTTATGAAAGGCAAAGCAGAAAGAGGGTCAATAACCCTAACAGTTCCTCACAGGTGGATCAAAAAGTGTGCTTGTACCCTTGGAGCAGGCTGTCATTATCCAATCCATTTATCTGGTTAAAATGACCTTCATGAAACCTGATGATCTTCATTACTACATATCTTATCCAACACTACAAAAGAGGTCAAACATTCAAGTTTCCAGAACAGCAGGAGAGGACCAGTAAGGACATTGCCAGACTGATGGGAAAAGGCTTCACCTCATTACAATCACAACAATAAATAATTCTACAGTGATACATTAATGTCTTTATAGAAGACCCTCAACAACAAAGATTTTTATCTGCCTTTTTTTTTTAATTCAGATGCTCAGCTGCCACCTCAGATTTGTTCAGTGGCAAGACAGATTTTATTGGTCTCTGTTTTACATAAAGTAAAATTCCTCAGGAAAGCCAACAGCATCCCAAGGCAGGGAGGGACTGGAAAGGTTCTTTACTTCTTTTCCTGCCCACCTCCATCTTTTTTTTTTGGAGTGGGGGGAGGGGAAGTAGGAAGAGGCATTAATTGGTTTTGTTTTTACAAAATGACCAGAGAACTTATGATCCACTGTGAAAAACAAGCACATGGATTCATAAAACATTGTAACGAATTATGAGACAAACTGTATCAATTCTCTCAAAGCTTGCAAGAAGATGATTTACCCTAGACTTTATTTAGTGATTCCTTAAAGACTATTGACAAGTGACTAGGTGCACTCATTTCTCATCTCCAGTGGTACAAGCAATGCTTTTGAAAAGGATTGTCTTATATAGACAGACAATATATTTATTTATGCATGAAGTAACTATGCAGTTATTCAAGATGGCAGATATTCTAAGTCCAGTACTCATCCACTATTCCTACAAGCAGGTCTGAACAAGGTGGTAGAAGTGGGAAGAAATGACTTTTATTGACAAAGATGCTGCTAGTTATTCACACACCTTTACAGCTTCCATACCACCAGCAGCAACAAAGGATAGGGCAAATACTAAATCATGATCATGGCTCAAAAGCAAAGCTGGAAACTGCTCTGAAAAGCTTCAGTATCTTTTGGTCTTGGTTAACTCTAAGTCAGTAGTGTAAATTTTGATGGGTGTTTTCAGGCAGCACTGGTATGGACACACTGTTTTAGAAAGGTTTTTTTTTCTTTCAGGATCCACTGTCCAACTCCAGGAGCATTGTTAATTGCTAGGTAGCAACTGGCAACCCCACACTCTCAGTACATTGCAGACACTTATGGAGACACCCTAGTCACATTAACATGTATTCACACTTGTTTTGCTCATATACAGGTTTTAGATTCCTCCTTTTTGAGAAAATGGTTAGCTGCCAACTAGACATAAGCAATTGTACATTCCTACAGATAGCCAATACTTCCGTTGAGGACCTTACCTGCACCATCCTTTTTGTTTCCTCAGGGAATAGGTTCATCTCTGTGTACTACCCAATATTAAGCAAAGCACAAAACATACACTTACGAAACAAATGCTCTTAGCAGGGTTATAGAAAAGTTATGTTTATAATTTTACTGAGTGCCTTCACTGGGAAATCAATAAAGTTGAGCATGATTTATACCAGCCTAGCCAGAAGCAATGTTTAATTATTTACATTCATACAACTATAAAAAACACATACCAAAAAATCCTTCAAATACTCACAGAATCAATTCATCTCACAATTGCAAAGAAGAATCACCCCCAACAGCCAAAAAAAAAAAAAAAAAAAAAATTCCATGCACTCAGTTAAACAAAACTACCCTAACAGTTTCCCTGTAAACCTGTGGTAGTTTAAGGCTTACTGGAATATTCCAATGAGAGAAATGAGGACTTTCCTGAAAGTGCAAAATCTAAACAAATTAGAACATTGGTTGAAAAAGAATAATAATGATAAAATCTATATCATTCATTGGTTTGATAATTGGTATAAAAATCTGATGTACAAACAATTTTGCTCTCCTGGTTTTTGGGCACTAGCTCTGTTGCTCACCCTTAGCCATTCTGACTCCTCCACACTAAACTTTTACTGATAACACACGAGCCTTGCTGGTTTTCTGTCTGGGAGAAGAGAAGAAGGTGGTGTTGGCCCCTTTTGAGCTTTCTTTGTCCAGGGGGAAAAACTGGTTTTCTGTATTATTTCCAAATCATATATAATTGTAAATACATGTAAATATATTTTGTGTATATGCTTGTAAGTTTAGCTTTGCTGTAAAATATAGCTTCATCTTACTTCCAAGCCATCTGAGCTGGTCTGGTAAGTATTACTGGGGGGGAAGGGGGAGGCCAGAATTTTGCAATGCTTGACCAAAAAAACAGTTGGGTTTGACTATTTGGATACAATCTATTTCAGAACACCTTTAGGAAAAAACCCAAACAAACAAACAAACAACAAAAAAACAACAAAAAACAACCCAAACTCTTAAAAAATAATGTACAATTTGACCCTTGCTTCTTTTGCTATAAATACATGTAATACCGTAGTACCATATTGAATGACTGTGGCTTTCATTTACAGACACCTTGGGCAATGGTTGTAATAAAATTCAACATCATTTCAGTCAGAATTCAACATGATTGCAGGGTGCTCACAAGACTCCTGAACAAAACTTCATGCAGAAATTACATTGTGGGTCTTTTGCTTATTGTGAATACAGTTTGTGATTAAGAGAAGGGAAAAAAAAGGAGAGAATTCGATTATTTATACAGTACAGACACAACTGGTACAAAATGCACTTGCCTTTAGGTTTTTCCATCAAGGGCAGTGGGTTATTCTCCTTGTTTGCCTCAATGCCATTGCTGCTGAATTTCAACACACTGAGAAACTACGTAACCTCTGTGTATCTCTTTACAACATAATCATTTTCAACAGACATCAAGAAAACATTTGTGCTACCAGAAAATTGATCTCCTTAAAATTCTTTCAACAGATTATCATTTCAGTGAAAGGATGTTACAGTTCTTCTGAAGAAAAAAAATATTCTGACTCTGAAAACATTCAAAATGTTTCAATTTCAAGCTACGCAGAGAAGTTTTCAACACTTAAAAATAGAATGAAGGCTTTTTATTACCTATTCGATATGTTGCTAATTTCTTATGGTAATGGATGTTTCCCTATTTTTATTGAGGGAGCCATTTCAACTTTTAAGCAAAGGGATTTTATTTTATATGCACAGCCGGTGGGGAGGTAAAAAAATCTTATTGAAGCATGAAAAAAAACAAATCACATATTCATGCTTTTAAAATTAATATTTACAGCAGTTTAATTAAATTAACTTCAAAGTGATTTCAGTCTATCTGGCTCTGCCTTTGCTTTCACACAGGGCTGTCACATCTGAAACACTTCACGCTGGCCAGAAAGCCTGTATCCCTACCCATAACAGATCAAGGCAACAAAAGCTTCAGTGTAGATATAAAGAACTTAGAAGTTGCTATACTGCAGCTCATCTATAATTTGCCTAAGGAAATATTTGTACATACTGGAATTTCGTAAATCAAAGCTCAAGAGTACTACTAGTGTAAGCTAGGCAGCAAGGCAATTACTGTAGATTCTACTTCAGGGACTGCAAAGAGTGGCCACCAGAGGGAAGCAGCCACGTTGGCTAAAGCTGCTGCTCAAACAGTTTTATATAAATACAAAGACATTACCGTACTCAAAGTGCTGCTTTCCGGAGCTTCAGCTGCTGATACAGTTTGCTTTGAAGATGAGTAAACCTCAGTGATGAATACAGTAACTCTAGAACTTCAACCATATTCACCCCCTTACTAGCAAATAACATGTTCATTTCAGGTATATTCATCAAATGGATGCTCTTTGCCATCCAAGAAATTAGTCTGGTTCAAGAAATATGCATGGATCAGAGACCACTTTCTAACAACGTTAACATCTTTGTCCTCTTTCAAAGCAGAAGACTATGTCAAAGTACAGAACTGAACAGAGTTGGAGGAAAAATCCAGCTCTTTTGAGCTCCAGTACCAAATATTGTGTTGAAGAAATAACTAAATGAATGAACAAACAAGCAAATAAATAAACAGATTTCTTTAGGGCACATTGCATAGTCCTAACACAACATAGGAACAGAAGACAGTCCTGATAACAGCACTTCTTTATACAAATGCCAAGGGCAAAGAGCAGTAGCACCACACATTCAGAGGAATTTTTCTCTCATTTAACACACCTTTCCTCGTGGCATTACAGATACACATAGTTATTTCCATGGTTGCTAGGACTGTTACAAACGCCAGCCTCCCTCTAAAATCAACATCACAGACGTTAAGACAAAGTACGATTACAAATCCAAAAGGATTCTAGTCTTCCACACAGAGTGCAGTGTTTACTGCACACTCTCTTGGGGTTTGGTTCTCTTTTTGCAGTGTTATGTCCTGAAGTTTGCTACCTATTTTCTAATCTGTGGTACCAGACGAGTAGTTTTGAAGTTTTCCATTGCATCTTAGTCAGTATTTGTAAGTCTACCGAAAATCCCTTTAGTACTGGGCAGGAAAACATCAGATGTGCATAAATCATACCATTAACAAGTAAAAACAGCAACCAAAAATTGCGAACAGAGACCTTGTGGTTTCATATGTTCTGGCAAACTGTGCATGCCTCTCTAGAGATATTCAAGACCTGCCTGGATGAGTTCCTGTGTGATCTTGTATGGATGATTCTGCTCTTGCAGAAGGGTTGGACTGGATGGTCTTTCTAGGTCATTTCCAGCCCCTAACCCTCTGTGATTCTGTGAACTCACAATGTACTTTGGTACTCTTTGCCTGAATCAAGAAGCTGTCATAAGAAAGATGGTAAATGGTGCTTGGACCTATGTGCAAGAGTCTCTTTGCTTTGAATAAGGAGATATTCAGGAAGGATCAAATGCTTCTGGAAAGCTGTGGGATCAGTAGTGCCAACTGGAGTGTTTAAAGGCATTAAAAGTTTAAACAAAGAAGTGTATTTCATATGAAATAAACCTCAGAATAAACCTAAGAGTCCCTGACTAGTCTCCTGTCCCTTAAGAAGAAACGTTTAGGACAAGACAGGGATTATATGGCAACACAGATGACTGACATTTTATAGAGTGCTAGGATCTATTTTACCTATTTAAGGTAAACCTCATTTCAGTAATGACTACACATTTCTAGGTTACACGTCAGATAACAAATACACCCCAAGGTAAGAGTACTTCATGGGAACGCTTTAACGAATTGACTATACAAGGACTACAGACACAGAACAGGCCCTCCAGATGTTCCCTTTTTATTCTCATGTTGTAAGTTAAATCCTTCTTTTTGCCTGACATCCTCTAAGCCCTTCATTATCTTATCATCCTCAAAAGCAAGGTTTGAGAATATTACTGATTGCATTCTACAAGACAAAATCTGAGACAAAGTAAAGTTACCCAAAGCATCACAGCAAAAGCTTGGTCCTTTTTTAACAGTGTTTTCCTCCCCCCTTTAGCAAACTTTGCAAAACTGAATAAAACTTAATTGGATTTTGGGAGCCAGATCTGCACTGACTACTGACTTTAAAGATTAAGACATACCCAGCAGAGAAGAAGCTGGTTAGAACTTTAGATGCACATAATTTTTTCAATGTCACTGAAGTCTTCTATTTCCAAAACTTCTCAAAAGTTATTTGGCATACTCTCAAAAGAACTGGGACCCTTCTAGCAGAAATCTGACTCGTAGCAATGAGATCTCTATCCACTAATGAAAATCCTCCTCAGATGCTTTACAAATGCCACCAATCTCCAGTTTACAGGTAGCACACATTGGTTCCTTTTACCTGAACTGAGAAACTCAGGTGAGAATAATGACAAGTGACACACAAATCTACATGCAAGAGACTTCCCATTTAGTTTAAGGAGTTATCACCAGGGAAGGATCACCTGCTTCTGGAAAGCTGAGAGATCAGGGGTGCAGACTGAAGGAGAGTTAAGGATTTGCAGACAAAATCATATCTGAAGAAAATATTGAGAACTCCTTTGAAATTCGGATATTGAAGTCACAGCTTTCATGTCAGCTAAGGCGCATGTAAAGTTAAAAGTGCAGAAGGGAAGAGAATGATAAAGCTAAGCACATGTGGCTTTAAACATTATCTACAACCCTCTGCCACCAAAGCTCCCAAACTGATATCATCCCTCTTCTCAAATATATCATCCAAATCACTTCATGCCATAAAATTCCTGTATATTTCACATACATTGACATCTAATTTTAGTATCACTAAAGGGATTTACCTGTGTAGCTCCATTTATTAACTGTGGGCCAAGATTAATGACCCTTTGGACGTTAGAATGACCAATCAGGTTATGGCAGTCAGCCAAACAATACCATAATAGGCAAAATCACAAAAATCACTAAAATTAGACTTTCGTGAGGAATTTAATTGGAAGGAATGACCCTGAAACAGCCACAGATCAGGAGAAGAAACAGAAAGCCATCAGATCTCTTCCTACAAGGCAGTAGATGTGTTCCCGGAATTGTACCGCTTTCAGGGGTCTCTTTTCCTTACCCGATACTGAGAAGTTAATGCTCACTTTAAAAAGAACAGAGCTTTGACAGTGATGTCAGAGTACAAATAATTAAGCACAAGGAAGTGGTGACTTCATAACCTCCTGAGATCAGTTGATGCCAGTACATGTTTATCAGTCATCTTAGTTACAGGAGTTATCCGTTCTTATGCACCACACCTATAGTAGTACTAGTTGCCAGAACTGTAAAAGTTTTTAAAGAAAAAAGAAGCAAAATCTAGTCATTCTGGGATTACATATGAGTTCAGGCTGTTCCAGACATTTAAGCAGTAAGGTTGTTTGAGTACCAAGCAAAGAGTTTATGTTGGCCTCTGGCTAAGTTGTAAACTCAGTAGAATTTGATTAATGGCATAAGCTGGTCACAAACATCTCTTCAGCAATTTCATTTCCCACTGAAAGCTTAGTGACAACCATGCTTTGATTTCCATAGCAAGTTTGTAAAGATATCCTTTCATTCTCAGCAATTACTTCTGTGTTGCTTTTTAGAAAGCACACGAAAAAACCCAGGGGAAAAAAAAAAACCAACAACAAAACTCAAACCAAATCAGAAACAGACTGCCAAAACCAAACAACCAAAAAAAAAAAACCAAACCAACCATACCCTCCCCCCACCACCACCACCTCTTCATTACCTTCTCCTTTCTGTTAGTGGGGGTAGTGGTTGTTAAAGGTATGGGTAGATGATACATGCCTCTCTTCCTATGTATTTTTTCCTCACAATGTCTTTATTTCCAGCAAGTGAACAGCTGGTGTGTTGCAACATTGAGTAAACCAGTATTCCTTATTTCTGTGGCTCACAAGAGTGCTTTGAGAATGAATCCATGCATGTTTAGAAGGCATTCAGATTTCAAACGCTCTAATGCCACTGACATTTGTACACTCCACACAATCCTTAAAGACATCCTTCAAAACACTACCACAGGGGCAGCGTATTTACAGATTCTTTTCACAACGTAGATCCGTAAACTCCTGAATGGGTGCATAAAAAACACCACAGTAACTAGGACAGATCATCACATCCCAAGTGTCAATCACTTGAGGAAAATGGATTCCAACGATACAGCATACCAGTGATAAAAAAGGGACACAATAAAGACTATAGAGAACACTATACAAGGCAAGAGTCTTACACTCTATACAGGCCCTTTGACTTCATGGACAATAAACACTCCTCAAGGAGGGTTTTTTGTTGGAGGAGGTGTTGTTTTAGTTTTAGATGAAAAAGGATAATGTATCTTAGGATAATTCATTAAGACTTGCAATCCAATTGCAGAATCAGTCAGGAAAAAACAAATGCCATCTCTTAGCTCATCAAGCCCCTTAAAACATTAATCATGTGGGGGAGCACAGATTTGACTAATTATTCAAGGCAATAGCCAAGCTTTCAGAATGGTGTTTGTTGTGGAGGGCCTGTAGGCCCGCAAATAGGCTTATTTTTTGCCTTACCTTGCCTGGACATGTTTTTCTGCCTAAACCAGAGGTAAACACAATAAATGGATAAAAGGGGCACAATAGGCCTGGTGCCATAAAGTCTGGCCTGACAAGGCCTAGATTGTATAAGGTGGTTATAAACAGGTAGTGTAAGCCCCACGTGCCCAGCCCATGTTCTTTCCATATTTGGAAAAGTCCAGGCTTGTGATTTTGCCTATTATGGTATTGTTTGGCTGACTGCCATAACCTGATTGGTCATTCTAACGTCCAAAGGGCCATTAATCTTGGCCCACAGTTAATAAATGGAGCTACACAGGTAAATAACTCGTTGACCTGCACTGCTCTCACTCTCACTCACGCTCACTTACTTGCACAGGCTCACTTGCTCATTATTAGGCTTTGGACTCACCAATTTCTTGCTTATGCCTATCTGCTTTGCATTTATTACAGAGACAGATTCTCCCACAGTCTCCCAGCCAGCTGTGCACACCTGCACACCACTGCCTGTCTTTACCTATGGAGCCAAGTTACCAGGAAGCAGACTCCACTTGTCTGCACGCGATCGGCCTGCTAGCTAGCGTGAAACCCTGCTCAGACTGCATGGCACCGTACTCCCCCTGCACCTGAGGTCCTGCCAACAGTCCCCGGACAGAGGATCCACGAGAAGCCAGGAGACAAGGGCAGAGATTGCATCCTTCACCAAGAGAGCAAGGTCAGAGACTGTTCATCTGCCCAGAATCCGAGAAGATTCTCTTTCCCCTGAAGCCGGGAGGATTCCAGCCTGAAAGTCCACGAGCAAAGACTTCCCTGAAGTTTGGACACTAGTAATAGGCTGTGACATAGCCCCGGAGGGTGATTACTGATTAATCAGAATTTGTAAGTAAATGCTTTAATGCCTCTGTAATTTCTATTGCCTCTGGCATAGAGCAGAAAGAGCTTTCAACCAACCTGCTGGGCAAATAGTATATAGACCCCAAGCAGTATTTGCTGCAGGAAAAGTCTTCTCTCTGTTTATAATTTGAAAGTATGCTAGTTATTATAATAGTTACAGTTCTGATATTAATCCTAGAATGTCTTTCATGACCCTGTAGAATCCTTTTAATATTAAATTACAGTGGTTGGGGGTGGTGAGAGTTCAGAATATTGAAGTTAATAAATATATATATTTTTATAAATATCATCTCACACCAATTAATTTCTCCCCTCCGCCACAAATTGGCGTAGGCGGCAGAATACCCCTCCGCGACACTTCCCAAGGGAGAGGAGGGAATGTATAAAGTGCTGACCTTTTTTCACTGCAAAGACTAATCAATGGTATCTCAAATTGATAGCAGTTCTATTTTAATAAACACGATCCACATGAAGCCAATGACAGCTTGATTTTCAGAGATGCTGAACAGGAACTATGCAGCACATTGCTTTGGGAAATCAGGCAGACAGGTACATAAATCCAAAGTCTCAGTAAACAGCAAAACACTGCTATATTTCATCTCCAATTTTATAAGTAAAATGTTTATAGCTGTGTCATCTTTCATTCACTCCCAAGTTCAGTTTTGAAGTTGCTAAACATTTTCATAATGCAAAACATGCTTAATATCAAATAGGTAAATGGAGTTTCGCCCTATAAACCAAGCCGTTTGTACAAGCCTGCAGGCAGCTGGGTCAGTCTCAGTATCACTTAATGTCAGTCTGGTGATTCCAAGCAGGTAGGGAATAAAAACAGCGCCAAGTACTGCTATGATGAGTTTGAGTGAAAGGATTCCTAATTTCCATTCAAGGCCACTAGCATCACAAAGCAAAACAGCTTTGAATTTTATACCAAAGCTGACTTTTAATGATGTGTCAAATGCAGGCACATGTTTTCATGCAAAGAACAATAAAAAGACTATTTGTATCAGAACACCAATCTAGGACAACCATCTGGATCAGCAAATTCAGTCTTTTATATTTATAATCAACTAAGCAATAGCCACATAGTCAACAATGATGCACAGAACATCTGCTCTCATCAAGACAAAGAAATGCTCCCTTAGCATATAAACAAATGGAATGCACCTTTTCTGTGAATGTTTTCTTCTGCAAGTCACATCTGATTACCTACTAAATAATGTTAGCTGTCAGAAAATAATACCACCTATATCAGATTACAACATTAGGGTGAATATTTATACTATATGCAAACACATGTGTGCAGAACAAGAACTGCTCCACTGAGGTGCCATCACAGTGCCTGACATCTGAGGAATACAAACAGGAAGCTTTTCTTGGTTCAGTGAGCAGATTTGAAACAGAAAAAGGAAAACTGCTTCAGGCCACTCTGGAAATGTCTTCGTTTTTTGGACCAAAAATTGCTTTCTCCACCTCCCCCCCAAAAGAAAACCCCACTATAATAACAAATAAAACACCACAGAAACAATTCTGTGTGGATTTTTGAAATTCAGAGCTGAAAACGACTGAAGTCCTCAGTCAGTGCTGTCCTTGCTGTGGTATTCAATGTTAAGATTTGCCCTCAGGCCTCCCAAGTTCCTGATATGTATGAATTCACTGGACAAGAAAGGTTGCATCAAATGTACTGAGAGACTCAGCTACTGTCGATGCAAGAACATTTTCAATCACCTTTGAAAGGCTGCATAGAAGAAGGTCCAAAGTGACAAAGAGATTTAAAACAAACAAACAAAAAAAACCAAAACCAAACTACCCTTGTTTTGCACAAGGAGTTGAACTGCAGACCTGCAGGGACTCTTTTTCCAACCTAAGCTGTTCCATGGAAACATTTTGTTTCACTGGTAAACAGACATTCTTGTTTCCACCAACTGGGAAAGGAGATAATTTTAGAATATATTAAACACTGAGACATGGTTAAAAATGAAAAGTCAAAATATTTTTCTATTAAACGTCATAACATTTTTATGTTTGTTGCTTCCTTTTTCATAAAGGTTTGCCGAGTTCAAATTAAATTTACAAATAGATGCAGTCAACATAAATCTGCACTTTTCAGCTAATAAACTGTTCAAATGAAAACAATCTAGTTCTACTTGGCAGCTGCTTACAGTAACACTACTACTGAAAAACACAAACAAAACAACAAACAATATTTGTGAGAAAAGCCTCTATTCAGAGAAACTGAATATACAATTAGCTGGTCTATAGGCTTGGCCTGAAGTAATGTTCCTATTTACCAATATTTGTTTTGCTGATCTATTGAACAACATACATAAACATTTCTTACCATCCAACCTCAAAAACACCAACCACAAGATCACTCAGGAGAACTGCTTCTGATTACTGCCAGGTCTACAAACTTCGGCTGCATCTCTATTGTACAATGAACAGTAATTTCTGCGACATACTAAAGACTCCTTTTCCATCTCAAGTATTGTTTTGGAATGCATTCTTAAAATGGCATGGATGCTTACAAGATAATCTCTCAGAGAATGACCCTAAAGAAACAGCTAGATTTTACATATAAACATCAGCAGAGAAAGAGAGCTTACCCTTATCAAGCTGATGTTTATTCTTTTGGTCTTCATACTGAGGGGTGTATCCAAAATGCTCTTGAAGGTTCTTCATCTCTGCTCACTGCAGAACAGCCCTCTACAACCCAATCATTGGCACTATACCACATTGTAAGACGGAGTAAACCAAGTCTCCCCATAGCATGTGATCATGGTAAGCCACCATCATTCTCCCCAGCTGCCTCTCATCATTGCAGTGATTCAGCTCAAACTATCCCCAGTCACAGTGATTAACCATGAATACTGCAATCCCCAGGGCTTCTCAGCAGGAGGAAGCCAGGATACTTCCATTTCTCCAGAAGCTCCCATATAAAGAGAAGCAAAGTCTATCTCCAGTTCACCTGACCTGATGGATCTCCTCTGAAAAAGAAATCTTGTCACCTCAAGCAAATACTGGGAACTACTTACAAAGCCAAACTGCAATACTGTGCAGGGAAACTTCTTACCAAGACTTCGCTAGTATCACTTTTCAATATACTTCCTGACAGTATCAGCTCCCTTATTAAGATGATTTGTGCACGTGGCCACAGCTAGTATATGTGGCATCTATTTTGTTATACCCAGAAGTTATGTGCACGCAAAGAGAGATGACTTTTTCAGGCTACAAGATGGACACTAATGCTACACAGTCATTCTCCTGGCTTTAAGCCAGAACCTTTGCTATATCTGTATCTTATCTATTCAATTAACATTCAGTCTCATGAGGACAAGAACTGCAGCTAAAAGTAATTTTCTTAACAGGCCTAGCATCCACTGATATTTAGTATAAAGTTATACCATAAGGCTGGGTTCAGTCAGGCCTTGATTAATATGAATAAGGTTTCTGCTCATCACCACTCTGAAGTGTGCATGTGAGTTGGAAAGCATGGTGGGCAAATAAAGATAACTTTCCTGATGTACCATCCTGAACTTTGTCTACCATCTCTCCCTCCTTCTCTATTTACAGTATAGCTTACATCCTTATGGGCAGCACACTGAATGTGTAACAGAACCACAACTGGTCAGAATAAAGTGAAGCTCCACCAAGGAGTCTACCTCATTCATAAATGACAGAGACCCGAGTGGTAAAGCATCTCAGCAAATGACTACAGATTGACAAGGCTCAGAGAGGCCTTAATTCCATTTTAATGGAATTATCATATATTTGGGAAGAACATATGAGTTCATAACAATTTAGGTATCTGTGAAGCTTTATCAGAGGGACTCATAAGATGCAAACCCACTAAGAATTTTTTGGAAAGAAATGCAGACAGCAACTAGGACAAAAAAACAAACTGGAAATGTTACAGGGAGAAGACTCTTTCACTGATACCTTCTTTCATGTCAAATGACATTCAGCTAGGCCTACAGAGAATATGAATCAGCTGGACATTATTCATTCAAACAGATTAAATGTCATCCTAATTATCATATAGGTGTACCAATGGAAGGTAATTGATCATGATTAGATCAATTATACATGCCAATTTAACAGAGATCAGAGACTGGCAATTACTTTGTCATTTCAAATTCTTTCAGAATTTCCTCTCCACTGTCTCCACTTACCTAGCCCCACAAAAGAATTCAGTGTATCAAATAATAAAGGAGAAAAAAAACAACACAGAAAAAAAACAAACCACCACACACACACACTATTTCTAAAGGCTCAGAGGGAAAACCCTCAACATTACAGTACACTGCATGAGCCCTTAGGAACAGTCAAAATGTATCCAAACTTGCAAAACTCAACAAACACAGGGTTAGTTCCAGCAGACACCTTACATTATCCTGTCACTACAGATAAATAACAGATGTGAGAAGAAACTACCTCAAAGAGCTTTACACTTAAATAGTCACAGACTAAATCTGAGGCATTTCTCTTTTTCTTACAGAGGCATTACAGAACAGAGAGGTAGAGAGGTCTGAAATCCCCACACTCACATTTCAGTGAATATGAGATAAATAATTTCTTTCCTACATTCCAACAATATTGAGAGGCTTCTTGGAAAACCTGATGCCTCTCTCTATTGGTTGTTTAGCAAAAAAAGAAATCACTATTTATCACGCTGAGCGTGAGTGGGTTTATTTCTATAGTATCACTGGTATTACTTATTGCCACAGATGATGGCTGGTAATGTCAAGGCATGGTCAGTAGCCATTAAAATTATCATGGTAAGAAATAAATTACAACTATATTGGGAGGTTCTGATGTATTTTTCAGAGTTGAATGACCTGAACTAGCTCTTTCTCTGCTTCTTGTCTAACCCCTGGCAGTCAGGAGGTAAACCAGGAAGCGATCTGTGGTTCCAAAGTAAGTTTCTCAAGTTGTCTGTGTATTGCTTTAACTTCTGTGAGTTATGCCTCCGACTCCTTCCTTGCGAAATTCAGGAGGAACCATGAGTTTTAACATGCTAAGAACTCATAATCAGGAAAGCAACTACTTGCAATAGTGCTAACATAACCTTAGTATAGACATATGATTCTAGGGAGGCCATGTAGATCTGAGAGTCAGCTTGTCCTCAGCTTGCATATTGTCATAACTAAATTAATCCCAGATATACTATCTTTGTGATCCATGATTGGTAATCTCAGCAGGAAGGCGTAAATTAAGTAGAGACCCTTGCACCACACAGGATATATGTTTATATGAAGGCAATCACATGAAAAGCCTACTCTAAAAGAAACACAGGTGAGCTGGTGGCAAATATGACTCTGCGTACTTGATGCTCTTCAGAGTTTTCAGTTCTCATTAAGCCTTCCTCACACAAACAAGGGCTCTAGTCAGACAGACTTGTACACCAGGCTCTACAAACAACAGAAGCTCTTCCTGACAGAAATGACAAGTAGTGTCTCACCAGTGAACACAGCCCCAGTATCTCATATACATGAACAATTTAAAAATTCACAAGTCAAAAACCTCCATGTACCATATAAACTTGTATTTAAACTTCCTAATCAGGGAGAAAATTAAATGGCTTCTGGTACCCTATATCCAAGGCCTTTCATCTCCACTGGGAGAAAGCCTGCATGCAGAGTAAGTTATCAGGATAGGTCTGCTAATCAAAAACCTCAGGAACTGATGGTATAAAAGAGCACGAAGTGAAACCCCAATTGTTAACATGATCTTGTGCCCTAAGATCCCTTGCATTCAAGCCCAGAAATACAATCTTAGGCACCTCTACCATGATCAGCTGCCAGAATGTCCTAAAGAAAGACCTAAAACATTAAAGAGCCAGGATCTAACACCTACTGATGTTTTAGGGTTACACATTCACATGCTTAGAAAGTACACATCTCTATTAAGTTCATGCTGCAGTTCTGAAAACTGGAGGTACCAGTACTGTGACTTACAGTAACCTCGAGCAAACAGAAAGGATTGAACATTTTTTACCAAACATTGATGACTGCTTTTTTATCAGTAGATGCATAACCACGTGAAACTGACAAATTGTAAGCTGAAGAAAGTTTGGAACAGCCAACCCTATCCATTATGAAAGTGGGTTTTCTTCAGCCTTCCCAGCTTGCTAAAACTCAAACCAAATCCCCTTTTCTCAGCACCTAATTTTCTCAGAACACAGGAATAAAAGCTGCTTCTGCCTGCTAACCCAACATAAAATCAAAGTTTAGAAAAATGCCAGCATGCAGTCAAGACTCCCATACTAAACTGATGTAATTGTGATGGTTCACACAAAACCAATTTTAAGAAATTCATTCAAATATAGCAAATAGCCTGTAGAACTGAGGAATATGACCAGGCATTATTGTCCATAGTTCATATTAACTAAGCATACTTATCAATGTATTATTTAAGGGTTCCTTAAAACCACCAATAGAGAAAAATGCTTGCAATTTCAACAAGTCAAGCTGTCATGTCATGAGTGCCTACACAGAGGAAAAGTCACAAAGAATAAATTACTGGAACTGTGCTCTCTCAATAAGATTTCCAGCAATTCACTTTCAATATTCATATTAAACAAGAGACAAGAGGTACCAAAGGTAATATTTTCCCCTTATTTATGGTCTGAATGACAATTTCAATAAGCATCTGATTCGAAGATCTAAAATGGGGCACAAACATGTAATTTCACTGAGAAAAATAACCACATACCTTTAATTTTTCTTTTGCTTCTTTTCTCTGGTGTCCGCACCTCTGTGTAATACCTTTCATACTTGTGGCATGTGTGCCCTACCAATGTTGCACAATTTCAGAAACTGGGTGCTGCACTTTGGCCACAACAACCCCATGCAGAGATACAGGCTGGGGTTGGAGTGGATGGAGAGCAGCCAAACAGAAAGGAATCTGGGGGTGCTGATTGATACCCGCCTGAACATGAGCCAGCAGTGTGCCCAGGTGGCCAAGAGAGCCAATGGCATCCTGGCCTGCATCAGGAATGGTGTGGCCAGCAGGAGCAGGGAGGTCATTCTGCCCCTGTACTCTGCACTGGTTAGACCACACCTTGAGTACTGTGTCCAGTTCTGGGCCCTCCCAGTTTAAGAGGGACATTGAGATGCTTGAACGTGTCCAGAGAAGGGCGACGAGGCTGGTGAGAGGCCTCGAGCACAAGCCCTACGAGGAGAGGCTGAGGGAGCTGGGGTTGTTTAGCCTGGAGAAGAGGAGGCTCAGGGGAGACCTTATTGATGTCTACAACTACCTGAGGGGTGGTTGTAGCCAGGAGGAGGTTGCTCTCTTCTCTCAGGCGGCCAGCACCAGAATAAGAGAACACAGCCTCAGGCTATGCCAGGGGAAATCTAGGCTTGAGGTGAGGAGAAAGTTCTTCACTGAGAGAGTCATTGGCTACCGGAATGGGCTGTCCAGGGAGGTGGTGGAGTTGCCGTCCCTAGAGCTGTTCAAGGCAGGATTGGACGTGGCACTTGGTGCCATGGTCTAGCCTTGAGCTCTGTGGTAATGGGTTGGACTTGATGATCTATGAGGTCTCTTCCAAACTTGGTGATACTGTGAAAAGCAAAGCATGTCTATTCCAACAGACATGAGAGCAGTAATGTGTGCTATTACCATAAACATCCTCACAGAACAGCCAAAGCACTCAGCTTCCAAAAGGCTTGACTCTACTGTCTGTGACTGCTAATCCTATTCCAAGATACTCTCCTTGACAGCTTCAAGCATCTTTCCATCATTTTTCCATCATTTTTTGCATCTAGTTCTTTTAATTTCATCTTTCACTTAGCTATTCTGCTTTGATTAGATAGCTTTTTTTTTTAAATAGTAACAGCAAAGTACTTACATAATTGTTCTATAAACATGATGAGTTCCTCATGAAAAAGCAAAATTGCGTTAGTTTTATTGGAGTTGCAAGGCAGGTTCTCTCAGCTGGCTATCATCTGAATCCTGTGAAAGATTCTGACTGAGAGGCTTTGCCACTTATTCCAAAGCTCCTTGCATGTAGCATTTCATCTCTAACACCAGAGCATTCAACAGTAATATCATCAAGATGGAGAATTTTGTGTATGTCTTTAAAGATTGCAATGCCGTAAGGGCAGGAATTTCAAATAAGTGAGATTTTTCCCAACATCTAGAACTTCACCGGACAAGGCCCTGCAAGCCTAGCTAATCATACTTACTTTGTCTAATATCCCAGACTGAATGGATCAGGATATCCTCTCCAAGTTAAATTATTATCTCTTGGTAGATCCTGCCAGATCCTTAGCACAGATCCTGCCTATACTGCGTGGCCTGGCAAGCACACATCCCAGAACTTAAGACTTAATACACTGAAACAGTAATAATAACAACTTCTAAAAACCCCAAACAACAGATAATCTGAATGACTGATGAGAAAATGGAAACCAAGACAGGCTCCAGAAGTTACCAGGCAGAGGTAAATGATGAAAAGAGGTACTAAAAATAGAGTGATGCAGAACGACATTAAAGTAGAAGAGAGGAGAGTGTGCCCACAGCAAGAACAATTACTGTAGGAAACAGTAAGGACAGACTTCGAGGTAGGAAGTCAAAGATACAAAAGAGGTGGCTGGAAATAAAGACTACACTGTTTGAAAACATCCTTGGGAACAAAGAAGCCAAATGAATAACAGAAAATAAATGTTTTGCTAGATACATAGTCCAACCACGACAGTTGAAGAAGGAAAAAATACAGCGGTAGGAAATTGCTTTTTTAAAGCACAAAGATGAGGAAGAACAACAAACTGAAGGCCTTCATGCTGAAAATAACATTTGCAAGCAACCTGCTTTCTTCAGAAGAAAATGAAAATGTTGCAGAGTGCAGAGTAACAAAGGAAAGGACAGCAAAAAACAACCTGGGCATTTATGGGTAGCTTCCCTGCGTTGGGTTGGTGTATGGAGGGATTCCACTAGTAGCCTCCCATGCATACAGCCCGTCCAAGTACAGCCAAGTCTCTATAACCACCTTAGATGTACAAGAGCAGCCAAAGAACCAAGTAATCAGAGCAGTGCACTACCATGAAGGTGTGTATACTTTATTGCAGCAGGAAAGGAGGGGTGTACCGAGAAAGCAAATTTGGAGTTACAATCTTTTTTTAACTGCTCAATTTAACATCCCATGCAGGATCTTATACACTTGGACATTTATGTGCAAATTGTACATGGTCTTACTTGTATTTCTAGGCACACACGTAAAAATCAACAAAAGTAAAACAACTGCAGATTTTGCTGGGGAGGCAACTTCTTTCTGCTCCTCTCTCAGTCATAAAAGTGACAGATTAAACCCCCCTTAAATTACCAAGAACTATACTTCAGAATCATGCCACTGAAAATACTATCTAGTAAAATTCTGGAATAGTGTCTAAAAATAGAGGAACTACTGTGTGCTGTCATGACTAACCAGTCATGAATCCATCTTCTTCACTCCACATCTAGAACACGAGTCATTATAATGAACCCTCCTGAAATACAGTATGCCTCTTAACGACAGGGTGAGCAGAAATACCACATCAGAGATGGAATCAAGCTTTGAGGAATTTCAGTGGAGTTGCATCCAGGGTTAATTTGTCTCATTAACTCTCTTGTAAGGAAATACCTTGCCCAGAAGACCTCATCCGACCTGCTATTGATGGCCATTGAAGATTCTACTGGTTTCTCTAAGTCAAAGGTAGATGTGTCAATTTTTTTGGTCCACAAAGTTCAACACAATAAAAAATATCTTAAGAAAACAACAACTACTATGTCATAACCCAACATTTTTAAATATTTGTCTCATGGAAATCATATTGAATGAAGCTTCTGAAAGACAGTGGACTCACCACGACAGATTAAATTAATCACAAAGAACAGATGGCATTCTTGCTTCCTAAATTTACTTCCCTCGTAAATACTGCATGAAGATAAAGCATTCAGAGGATTCCTTTAGAGTATTGAGTTATTACACATAGAGCTAAAATAATAACAATGTAAATTGGTTTGCACTTTAGGAAACAGAAATAAACAATATGTCATGCTGTGGGACCATTATGAAATTAACATAAATTCAATGAACTGCTACCACATTGATATTCAATGAACTGCTACCACACTATTGACAAGGAGTTAAAATATCACAGTATTTGAAATTCAACAGGTAAACTGATTTTGATCCAAAATATTACTCAGCATCCAAAATGTCTAAGTCAGACAAACATCTTGGGAGTGCCAGAAAGGTGACTAACAGCAACTATTCCCCTTTTAAAACTTTGCAGTACTTAGTTTCTCTAGCAGAGAAAAAAGGAAAACCTAGCACCAAAAAGAGTGTTGGCATCTAAGGCAGAAACAGACTCCATCCTTTTCTTCCATTTCTTTCAGGCACTAAATGAGTGCTGCAACTTGGTTCTGCTGAGTGCTGCTTGGTTTGGGATAACACACTTCCAAGCACTTTACACGAAAGTTGATTCTCTCAAAGGATTGTTTTATGTGCTATAAAAACAGGAAAATGCAAACACACTTGGTTTATTGTGGGGTAAACTAATGCTCAACTATGAGCAGTGATGATATCGTCTTCCTTTAAGTCTCAAAATGACAAAATTGAGTGTAGAATTAGGCTCAAATTAGCTGAAATGTGATGCTAGTGATGATTTGAAATTTAATGGATATTAGAAAAGCTCTCGCTACTTCCTGAAAAATCAGGCCATTTAAAGTTATCATGTCAGCTGAGATCTTGAGATGCTAAGTAGCATTTCCTCTAACAGCCTGTCCTCTTCACTCACATATCTCTCATTCAAACAAGAGAACTTGATGCAAAATTTGATTGCAATAAAAACATTCTTAAGAGTTTTAAATTTGGCACTCTGATCATAACCTTGATTTCACAATTAGAATCATAGAATGGTTTAGGTTGGAAGTGACCTCAAAGATCATCTAGTTCAAATCCCCCACCATACACAGGGGCACTTCCCACTAGAACAGGTCACTCAAGGCCTCATCCAACTTGGCCTTGAATACTCCCAGGGAGGGAGCATCCACAACCTCCCTGGGCAACTTGTTTCAGTGTCTCATCACCCTCACTGCAAAGAACCCTTTCCTTTCAAGTTCCACTTGAACAACTTAAACATCTGCTTCCAGTCCTTTATTTTTGCCAAACATTTGTCTTTTGTTCCTGTAGACATGACTGACTTTAATGAGGATCACACAGGTAACTGCAAGTTCATTCCACTCTGTGTTTGACTGCACAATAATGAAACATGTACCCATATAGTATGGGCTTCAGGAAAGAAGGGAAGAAATGATGAGGAACTGTGAGAAGTCCACTGGTACTCTTAATTAGGTCTACAATTTTTGCCATTAACTTCTGGTGAAGAAAAAATTTCTCAAAAGTATCTTCACCAGAAAACCCATCAATTAATGGCATCGAGGTGCACAAATCTCTACAGCTATCAATATCTGCTTCATGGTCTTATTCACTTCCTTGCTTTGCACATACAGTTGGAACAGCATCATGTCTCTGTAAAACATTCTTCAAACCATTTGGCCAGCTCAAGGAAAAGATTTTACAAGATTGTTTTTCTTTTCACCACAGCAGTGCTTCTGGCATCAGGCTGATTGCTAAGTACTTTCTGCCTTTGAAAATTATATTGGAAATAATCTCTGGCAATTGTCTGTTTATTCCAACCGGTGCTGAAAATACAACTGCTTTCCCTTTTACTACCCTACTCAGTCGGGCAGAAGGTTGGGGCAGACAAGGATGACTGTAGCAGGCAGAGCTTTACCTGTCGGACAAGGAAATGGCATCCTGTAAGGTAACACAAACCTGACAAAGTAAAAGCTCTTTATGAAATCCCCAAGTAGATGGGAAAATAATGGGTAAAATTTGTACATTCTTACTAGGCCCACAGAAATACTCCAGCAATATCAATCTTTTACCTCAACTTCAAATTTGCAAGAATTGGTAATTGGTAATTTGCAAGAATTGGGAATTGGTAATTTCCCAGACCCTCTGACCACTGTTGTGAAGATTAGAGAGAACAAAATGTTCTCTCTGGTTCCGCTAAATTTAACTTGAGGTTAAATTGTACAATTCCATCATCTTCAAGAAAGAAAGAAAGAAAGAAAGAAAGAAAGATAGATGACCCCATGAAGCAGTTATGTAACAGATTTCACTTTGAGGAACACTAGACTGGAAAGGAATGCACAGTGAAATAATTGCAAACATCCATGCACCTGCTATCTACTTACATAGTCCAGAGAGTGTACTCCACTAATACCTACATACCTAAGTCTTCAAAAGATTTCTTTATGTCCTCTAAAAAATATCATATTTCCAGCAAAGCTCTTCTGGTCTTCTCTTATACCTATCTTTCCTGACACTGTTCAATATTGACTCTTCTAGATCTTGGAGTTTATTATCTGCTTGGTATAGAATTGCATCTGGAATGGACTATAATACTGTATTGCAGATACTAAAATGCTCAACAAAACTATAAAGCGAGATTATTATTTTCCCACACTGCAACAGAACATTTTCACATGGAGCTCCAAATCCAAAAGAATAGCCACACCTACTAGAAACTCAGTGTTTCTGACACTCAGATAACAGCCCTGGTTTCAGAGCTTGAAGGTAACAGTGTCATTTCCCAAATAAAACTACTAGCAGAATGAGGTATCTCTGAAAAAAAACAACTAGTAACAAGAGGGAAAAAAAGTGTGTGGGGGGGAGATGTTTGAGCAAAGGCAGCTGCTTCATACTTGCAGATTTGGACAGGAGTTCTTCCCAGCAGGTGCTTCATTACAAGCACTGCCTCACGACTCAAGAAGTTGAAGAGCCTGAGCAATACAAATCCCTGGGCTTTACACAACCCTCCATACAACTCCCACGTTTGCTCTTAGAGAGCTCTTCAGCATTTCATCCTGCAAAGCTCATTTACCTGTCAGCATCCCCATTCCTATAACACTCATGAGACTTCTCTGATAAAAAACAATACATTCAGCTGTACGCTGAGCAACCATCCAGTCCTTAAGGAGTCTTACTACATCCCAAGCTTCATAATCAGATATATGCATTCCTCTCTCCATAATACTACTAACACTACATTGTTGGTTAAAACACCAAGCTATTTTGGACTAAAGTGTAAGAGAAGGGAAGCCCTTCGGGTATTAGAAAGTTGCTTCCCAAAAGGATAAAGTCTTACTCCTAACAATTTAAATGTTTGTCAGTTTAACCATTGAAGACTGACCTCTGGAATTTACATGTTTGTTTACCCACAATCCCACCAACTGTCCTTTGACAAATCTGTTCTAACATTCATTCAGTGTATACAATCTCTCCAGAGAGACAGAAGACTGCAGGGAGATGTGAAGAATGTATTAGTTTGGGAAAGGGAGAATGACAGAAGAAACATGGATTAATTTTACATGATCCATCCCTGGGTGAATAACCTGTAACACCTCCTTTGTGTGCCCATGAATTAGCTTAGTCCTAGGTGACCAGGCAAAGAGCTACCCACATTATATTGCAAAGACCATATAAATGGAACAGAGCATGTAAATGGCTACATTAGCTCCTCAATCCAGAGCAATGAAGAGGGCACTAAACTAAGCCTCTTGCTGTTACACTCACCTCAGCACTGCCTCCATAAAAGCCACATCAGTGAATCCTCTTGTCTGGATTGTTGGACTGATTTTTAGTACCTCATAATGGCATCTGCTGGGCACAGATGGGAAAGCAGAAGTGGGCAATACACTGAGGAGACTGAAAGTCCTCTGGCCCTAAGTCTGATCTTCTCTCTAGTTACAGCCTTCTACTGGCTTTCTGGGAGAACTGCTACAGGAAGCATCTTCAATTCCTAGATATCTGGAAACTGAGTTTGTGACAAGAACCCTATCAACTAGCCTCTCAACAAGAAGGAGAGTGACAGTTTCCATCTACACAAAGACTTTCACAGCAATGAAAAGAAGCAAATTTCAGACAGATTTCTCTTAAAACACTGGTTTTGTCCTGTGCTTTACTATATTGTGCAAGAAGATCCATGCAGATTTAGAGTTTAAATAGATGTTTCATATCAAACTCACTGAGGCAGCATTAGAGCTGAGAAAATTGATTTAACTACAGTGAGTAACAACTACAGAAGGATCCTCTAGGTCTACCTTAAATTACTGACTGGTAGATTCTGACTGGCAGCACTACCCAAGACAAAGCTTTACATTTTTTTGAGAGGTTGTAAAAATGGAATCATACTACTAGTCTGTAGCACGGATCAAGTATTTTGTCTTAACTATTTGGACTATCACACAGGAGGCTTACAAAACTACTGAAAAAAAAGGCAAATAAAAGGCAGGAAGTGGACAAAAATTTGTCCATTTGTCCAGTGCAAGAGACAACTACCCTTTGATAATAAGCCCATCTCTTTAAATGAAGTCTAACACAATTCAAAATAAATAGCAGATTACACAACCCTGCAAAGCATTCTCCAACACTGCATCAACGTGCATCAACATTTCATCTAAACAGACATTTGAAAACTAAATAAATCTTTAAACAATTGGAGTTACTAAAGGCAGAAAATTCTAATGCCTATATGTGCTCTGGTTTAGTGAAAGCACAACTTTGTTAGAGATTTCTATAGCCTCTAGAAACAAACAAACAAACAAAATTTTATAGAATCAACAGAAAAAATCCCAGTAAGATTAGCCAGACCTGCACCATGGATAGGAGCCCTCAGCCACTACTTGGCTTACTTGCAAATGTTGCAGATGCTGGAGCGACTTCCTGTCCATCACTAAAGCTGAGACACTGGAGACACATTCAGAAACATCCTAACAGTCTTTCATAGTGAAATAAACCAAGTTAATCAGCATTATTGTCTCTTGAACTTCCTCCTGATCATGAAATTTCAATAATAACAACAGAGCATCCTATTATCAAAATTACTTTAGTGCTGTTTAGGGACTCCAAAGACGTTAGCATCTATATGCGTATCACAACCAAAAGGTAAGTTTATTACTTCATTTTATTTAAATTGCAAAACATAGGTTGCAGCAGAATTTTATAAAAACATGAAACATTAGCTTCATGTTTAACAGTTACTGCCTTTTGGTTTTTTTCTAAATGATGGTTTGTAGCCAGCAATTTCAAGTACTTGCAATGGGATTTGAACAAAACACGAAAACTTTATCAGCATAATGCACAAATCAAAATTATCTCTGAAGTTTGAGTATAGTTACGATAATCACAGTTAATAATTCAAGATTTGCATCAGTAAGAGTATGAAACACTTTTTTTTTTTAAAAAAAGGAAATATCTATATTGTCAGTTGTGCTAGTTTGAAGCTAGCTGGGATATTTTAGTAGGAGGAATTATAGGCTGTGACAAGGAAACAATGGTGATGTCTACTTCACTCACAGGCTTGCTGAGATGTATAAAAACAAGAATATAAACAGATAATGCAGTTGCTCTCTGGCTTCTGGCCACCTCCCTTCTGTCCCTAACTTGCTGTCTAACTAATCCGACTGCTTCCTAACTCCCCTGGCCAATTCTCCAAACTCACCTTGAATGTAAGGCAAAGTCTGGGATAAGGTGGAAGGGTGGTTGGGAGCCCCTCTTGGGGACTCAGATTTCTGGGAGGGGTGTTGTGTTTCTGTATTACTTTTTAACTTGTACATTTCTGTATATAGCTGTATATATTGTAAATATCTGCTTGTATATTGTGCTAAGTTGTAAATATAAAGCTTCATTCTTTAACTTCCATATCGACTGAGTCTAGTCTGGGTGATTTTCTTAAGTGTAGGGGGCTGAGTAACACCCAAACCATCACAGAAGTAAGTATCCCATCAGGAGTACACCAATAGCAAGCTAATTTTCAGAACATTCTCAACAGATACAAGGTGGACAACACTTAAAGCCAAAACCATGAGAAACCTGGGATCAACTCCTGTTTTCTTTTAAGGCTTGCAATGACTTCTTGCATACAAAACTTCCTTCTCATGGTAGTAAAACTAACCAGCTAACCAACTAACTAAAGTCCTGGAATAAGGAATTCACAAATGAGACCACAATATATATAACATTCTGTGAAAGAAGACATGAGGTGTATATATGTAAAACATAATATATATATATATAAAAAAAAATATATATAACATTCTGTGAAAGAAGACATGAGGCAGACCTATTCTGGTAAGCAGCAGTATGCATAGATGGTAAAACTGTGCTCCTCCTTACTATTCAGCTGTCAGCTTCTTCAAAGACTGACTAGCAAGCCCTGTAGGTCACTGCTTGAATGCTTTCTGAGAAATTGTAGCAATGAAATCCATCTGTGCACATCCCAAAAAACAGTCTCTTTAATTCAATATTTCTGAAATAAAGTTCAGAGACTGTGTAATTGCTGTGTGCAAAATAAAACCTCACCTACACTTTTGAAGACCAGCATCACTGCAAATTAGTCAGTTTCTCCTCTGCGGTAAGAGAAGGACATAAGTGCTGTGGCTCTCTTCCATGCTACTTGCATCCGTAATAGGATACAAATAATTCTTTATTTACACCTAAAGATGCTTAGTCCAATTGAGGCATATAAGACACATTACCCCTTCTAGATGTAGTCTTCAAGAAACATACTAGAAAGCAACTGCATTTGGAAAAACAATCTACAACATGTGAAAACGTTTACTTCCACACTCTTAATGTGCTTTACTTCTTAAGAGACAGGTTCTCCAATGTCAAAAAATTAGCAACTAACAGCTTGCTAAGATCTGTACATTTACAACAGGGACTTTGTGAGTCAACTGTGGCAAGGGATAGCATTTGTTAATTTGAGCTGTACTTGCCCTGCAGTTTGTTCCTGTTACTAAAACAAGGAGCTACTTCTATAGAGGCTGGATGTTAGGAGGAAGTTCTTCCCAGAGAGAGTGATTTGCCATTGGAATGGGCTGCCCAGGGAGGTGGTGGAGTCACTGTTGCTGGAGGTGTTCAAGAAAAGCCTGCATGAAGCACTTAGTATCAGTCTAGTTGACTGGATATGACTGGGTGATAGTTTGGACTGGATGATCTTGGAGGTCTCCTCCAACCTGGTTCATTCTATGATTCTATATGACATGCAGATCTCATAAACACCAACCACTGTCCTATAATCAGGATTTAAAAAAATCCTCAAAATGGATTGAATTTATCTTTTCATGTTCCTGAAAAAATTAAGAAAAGCTGAGCCCATGGCCTGTATGACCCTACAGCAGCCACATAAAGCATGCCAAAATATAGTGGAATCTCCCTTAAGTCACAAATACATTAATTAGCTCTCTGTGTCAAAGCTGGATAAGCACTGTCACCACAAATTCACATAATCATCACAACTTCAGGTTGTGTTATAGGACAACAGCAGTTTTTGGAGGGTTTTGTTTGGGTTTTTGTCACCACACTTGGAAAACTAATCCAAGACAAAACTGTTTATCACACTTTTTTTTTCATTATGTCGTGGAGGGCCCAAAGGCCCCAACAGACTTATACATGCCTTGCCTGGACATGCTTTCCTGCTCAAACCAGAGGTAAACACAAGAAACGGACAAAAGTGGCACAGTAGGCCTGGTGCCATGAAGTCTGGCCTGCCCAGGGCTCGAGCTGTGTAACTGCGTTGTCTAAGAGGCTGTATAAGCCCAGGCGCCTGGCTTATGGCCCACCGGGCGCAAGGCCCGTGCCCTTCCCATAGTTGGGGATCCAGGCCTGTGGGCCCTTCCTAATGTGGTGTGTTTTGGCTGACTGCCAGAAGCCTACGGGATGATATCGTGGCGAAAGGACCATTAATCTCGGCCCACATCTTATAGATAGGGCAATCCAGGTAAACGAGATGCTCACCTCTCCCCGCCTGCCCACTGCCTGGGGCTACTACCTTTGTTTGCTTTCCGTGCTTCTTTGTTCCACGACACTTCACATCGATCCATCGGACGATCGAACTACGCGTTCCCGGCCGGCCCGCCGCTCCGGCCCGCGGGCCACCTTCTAGCTGCACACGGCACTGAATCGGACTGCTCCAGCCGCCAACCCGGAACCCTGCTTTGCCCAGGTGGCTGCTGGCCACCCGATGACGTCCTGAGAAGCCACGGAAGACCTCCCTCATGCCTGTGAAACCTTCTCAGACGGCGTGCTCCAATTTGAATTGAACTACAAGCTCCGCGTGAAATCAACTACGTGACTTTCACTATATATATATTTCGGGAACACAGATATTGAGACTTCCAACTAGTGAGTATTTGAACTCTCTTGATTCAAGTTGCTAAAGGAATTTCATTAACTTTACCAGCGGCAGTTAATGCCGCAAGACTCTGACCAGAAACATTTCTAAAACCTCTACCAAGTTGTTTAATTTGGCTGTATATAGACATTCTGCAAAATAGTTCTACCAACCGTATCAAAGAATTTGTGTGGCTTAGTTGTATATAAGTTGGGGGAAAGTTCTCTCTGTATATATTAATAAATTATTCAATAACCTTTACATCAGCCTCATATCTCACTCCAAACTTGGACTCAAACCCCTCTGTAACGCATTAAGACACCAGCAGGTACTTAGAAAAAGAATTCAGAAGAGCACAATTAAGTATATAAGGGGTATGGTTACAGTATGGTGGGTGTTGAGTTTGTAGCCTACTGTGTCTGATTGTCTAGATTCAGTTGGAACTACTGCTACTTAATTTCCCATATAACCTAGGATTATATGATGCATCAACTGTGACATATCTGATGGAGTAGATAGTACTAGTATGTTGACAGCTCACATTGAAGTTTGACCTGCTGGATGAAAATATTTGAAATAGTTTTTCCCAAGGAAACCTTTTTAAATGTCAGCTCACAAGTGATATGCCTGAGGTTGAATGTTTTGTTTAGAACATGTTTAAATATTGATTTGATCAAAATGGAGTTCACTGAGATAAAGCAGAAAATAGCAATGGGTGATTCCTATCAATAAAGTAGGATGAATGACTTTCAAACATGCCAGTCAGAATTTCTTGCCACTGATTCCACCGTTATACCATTAGAGGCAGAGCAGTTGTAGGCTGTTTTTACTATGTCACTTCTTTGCTTAAAAATCCCCAGCCATAGAGTCACTTCTCCACTTAAAAATCCCCAGCCGTAGAGTCACTTCTCCACTTAACTCCTGTCTATCTGAGAAATACAGTGTTACAGAAAAAGGAAAACCAGTTTCTTTCCATAAACAGCTAACAATTTCCCTCACACACACTGTAAAGTAGATTGATTGTCCTAACAGTCTAACTTGACTTCTCAGAAAATCTTACAGTTGATCACGACCCATTTATAACTGAAAGGTTTCACAATCTTTTGTAATGCAAACTAGCTTCTGCACAAGTTTGTGATTTAAATATGCTGTTTAATAAGGAAAATGATCCCTCTTCCTGATAGGGAACAAGCTAACAAAATTTTCAAGCCTCACATCATTGTTCTACAACAAGAACAAGTTATTGATAGATAATAGACCTCTTGTGCCATCTCTGGTAGAGGTAATCCTACCGCTTCTGTCTTCCTACTTTATAGATGCAGATTTCAGATACATTTGACCACCCTTCCACTGTGCTAACATCACCCCTGCAAACTGGAAGTTAGTGCTATCCCATGTCCCACTTCCATGCTCTGTGCTTTTTCATACCTTGCCTGTGCTGGATTCTGAGTTGGGATTACAGGTCTCAGCAGCAGGTTTCCTATCTAGAAGCAAGGCAGCTTATAAACACTTTCTTTTCCAAAAATTCCCTCTGAAAATAAAGAAATAAAAAGGAAAACATGAGAAAAATAATAAATGGNAAAAAAAGGGAACAGAAACTCCTCAAATCAAAGCAAATACAGGGGATCCAAAGTGTAAAATGTCAATGGTCATTATCAACAATGTAGTAGCAGGATAGCTAAAAACTGTTGTAACTGAACAAGGATCTGCCAACAGACCAGTTTTTGTACATTGCAGGGAAACACTTTGTACTATTACTTTCTAGTATTACACAGTAACATCATTTGCATGTAAAGACAAATCTGTTTCTCAACATATTAAAAAAACCTGATAGATTATCCCTAACTACTACAAAATACAGACACTAGTATCTACTTTGTGACCAAAACTGACTTCCGTGTTTGCCTGTCTGTGAATATACATTGGTCTTCAAAACAAGGATATCATCTGGTTTGCACAATATTGTCACCACTGTACCAACAAACATAGCATAACTGCCTATCAGGTGAAAGAATGTTACAGACACTTGAGAATACTGATCTACATATGCCCAAAATAAAAAAAATCTAACTTTTTCAAGATGTTCTCATCACATAACTGAAGATAATTAGATGAGAATAATTCTCAAAGATCTTTAGGTAAATAAAGACACTGTCCAGATGGGTCACATCACAACAGAACAGCTATGCTGCAGACTCTTTTTTCTCATTTACAGCGAGCTTCCACACTGACATTCTAAATGAATCTACAGACATAGCACTTCTGATGTGTAAATCAAGAAAAAAAGCACTTATTCTGAACAGCCTAGAGGCAACACTTCATCTTCCTCTCTGTATGTAACACCAAATGCAGGATCTCAATCCTTTTGGAACGTTCCCACTCCTTTAAGAGAGCATATTCCACACAAAAGTGCAGCGAGCGGAGTGTGTATGTGCACACATATATACATGAACACAGACATTTCATTTTTGCATTCTTATTGCAAACTGCAACATCTTGGTGCTGCCAAAAGCATGTAGGAGCAGCACTGGTATCAGCCCCTGAAAAGACCAGAAATTCTGAAACTCCTTCTCACTATTTGAGTCGGATGCTTTCACGGTGGGTTCACAAACACAAGGGGCTATACTTCTGTAGTTGTTTTGGAGGTGGCACTTTCCATTTGTGTGGAGATTCTTATGGATTAGTACCTTCTGCAAACACTGGTAAAATAAAACTTCAGGAGATAGGTCATCACAAGTACCTACACTAAGTTCTGAAGTTGTTTAAACGTTCATAGGCGTTTCCAAAAATACTTTATCTCACCATAGATTGATGAGATTCTTTGTACTAGCACTTTTGCCACTCAGAGTATTTATCTTCTGAGGCATTCATACACATTTGTTTTTAAAAAAAAAAAAATTCTAAGTAACATTAGGTTTTGGAAACTTCTGAGAGTTTTACATGATTTTACACTATCTTCTTAAGGTTCCAGAAATATTTTCTAGAATCTGCTGCCACCTCAGGAATGTGCATTGGATTTTGGGAGTAAAGTAGATGGATGACATCAACGTATGGTGTATTTACTAGTTTATTGTTGCAATTGCCAACAGAGCTCTTCTAGAAAAATGCACATGATGCACACCCACTGGGCAAGATGCCATATATATAAGGCTCATGTACACAGGAGGATAGGTGTGTGTTCCTACAGACATATTCAGGCACACTTAATGTGAATGCAATATTTTCACTAGACTGAATTATATATATATTCACTTGTCAGCTATGAAAAGCACCCAGGAAAGCTAGCAGAGATGCCACTTTGCCTCTCCCCACCCCAACTTCAGCAGTGAAATTACACTAGGTCCTTTCACAATCTGTTTCTCAACAACCAGCCATACACAGTGAACTATAGAAGAAAACAAAAGGAAAAAAAAAAATCAGAGTATCACCAAACAATCTAATTTAATGATATAGCACACACAAAAAAACCTTTCCTCCAAACACTGCTGAGATACCCAAGTTTTATTACTGTCAATACCAACTGATTTCAGTAGTTACAAGTGGAAATTGTTTCCTAGTTCACCATCTGTACCACTGCTCCCTCCTTCACCCTAATGCTACAAAGATGCATTTCATTACATCAGGCAGCAGCTCTTAATCAGTATTCTGCTACCTTATCCTCTCACTCTTGAATTACTTTCTTCAGGAGTATTTTACAAAAGGTCTGGTCTAAGTATTTGTGACAGCTTTCTGTATTCCCATACTACTCAAACACTGTTATTCCTTGCAATTACCCAGGCAATCTACAGAGAAAAGGTAAATTCAGAGATCGGAATATCACTGGCAATAGGAGCAACACCACTGCTTACGGATAAGAAAATTACACTTGTCAAAATTTTCCAGTATCACATCAGATGAGGTCCTTAATACCAGTGATGAATTTCACTGCTTGGAGCAAGTCATAACCTATACACTATAGTTTAAATCATGTAAAACATTGCAACAACAACAACAAAATCTGTCAAGCCAAAAGCACCAAAACTAATGAATAAAAATAAAATCTTGCTAAGTGATGAGAGAAGTAAACAAATGCTGCATCTGACCCAAGCTATCTAGTGCATGTTAAAAAAATGCATCACAGCACAACGTGTACCAGCACAAACATAAAGCAATTTTTCATTTTTTCCTTTACAATCCTACAAGCTGCTCACATTTTCATACAGAGTATAAAATGTCTTTCCTACAAGCCATCACTTAATTCATCTACTGCAAAAAAGGGTCATTACCTAGCTCAGCACTTGGAAAGCCTGCATAGGCCTTCTTTTCAGGGGTTGAGTTCCTTTATCCAAAAATTACACTCAATTTCCTTTGTTTAGTCCAACCAAAGCATTTTCTTTCAATTAGTCCATGCAGACAGCACACAAAAAAAAAAAAAAAAGCATACATTCCTGAAAAGTGGTGAACATTAAACAAAACAAAAAAATAAATAGCCCAAGCCCTGTATAATTATATGCTTCTTTAAAATGCCTCAATTATTGCCTTCTGCGGTCATCTTGAATCTTTCCCCTTTATGTTTCATACTTGAAATCCTCTTTGCATGGTCACAAAACCTATATTTATAAAGGCAATTACTATTTTCCTCTTCAGCCTTCCAAAGCAAGTATTTATTGTTATAAACTGTCTATTCAACCTGGTATAAAAATGAGACTTGCAGGAGGCTAGGACAGTACTTAAAGTCCAGGCCTTTTGTCTGCTTTTCTACAGCGCATACACAGCCTTTCCCAGACTATTCAGACTCAAGACAGCCTGGACAATTGCTGATTTCCATCAACAATCTCAGTTTACCATTATGCCAGCACACAACAGGGCTTCTTGCCTCTGCTTTTACCCTCAGAGCACTTACTTATTTGTACATCTCCAAAGCAAAATTAAGGTAAAAAGGCTCTGGAACATACATTTTATAAATTATTATTTTTTAAAATTAGAGAACACTCCAAGTTACATCATTAATAAGCTGAGATCAGTCTGTGTTTTAGAATAGAATAGAATCAATCAGGTTGGAAGAGACCTCCAAGATCATCCAGTCCAACCTATCACCCAGCCCTATCCAGTCAACTTGACCATGGCACTAAGTGCCTCATCCAGTCTTCTCTTGAACACCTCTAGGGACGGTGACTCCACCACCTCTCTGGGCAGCCCATTCCAATGGCAAATCACTCTCTCTGTCAAGAACTTCCTCCTAACATCCAGCCTATANGCTCCTGATCCAGGCCAGGATGCCATTGGCTCTCTTGGCCACCTGGGCACACTGCTGGCTCATCTTCAGTCTACTATCCAGCAGTACCCCCAAGTCCCTTTCTTCCTGGTTGCTCTCCAGCCACTCTGTCCCCAGCCTGTAGCGTTGCTTGGGGTTGTTGTGGCCAAAGTGTAGAACTCTGCACTTGGCCTTGTTAAATCTCATCCCATTGGCCTCTGCCCATCCATCCAGCCTGTCTAGGTCCCTCTGCAGGGCTCTCCTACCTTCCAACAGATCCACACCTGCTCCTAGCTTGGTGTCATCCGCAAACTTACTGATGTTGTTTTCATTACCTTCATTATACTGGCACATAAACTTAGGCCTTAAAAGACCCTGCAGTCCTGAAACACCTTCCCAGCACCAAAAGTGTTTTCTCTTTCTCATGGACTAATAACATTTCATTTGTGAGAACATGCACTGTAGGGAGGAATTAGATAGCCCAGGGAGGTTTGCACACCTTTAATTTCTAGAGGATATAATATTCCTTTTCCTTTCCAAATAATAATAATAATAATAATAATAATAATAATAATAATAATAATAAAAGTTTTAGCAAGGAACTCTGCACTAAGCAAATCTTAAATAGAGACCAATTAAGTATATTAGCATAATAAAAAAGTTAACAGCCTTAAAACTACACCAGTAGGTTTAAATAAGACAGAAACAGCTTCTTAAAACTAAGTATCTTTTTAAAGAGGAAAATGCTAGCTGAAAAAGTGATGAAATGACCAAAATAACTCAACCAACCAACCAGAGAAAAAAGTTAAAGGCCAGATTAAATAATACTTATAGTGAAGTAACATAAAAAAGTCTGCAGCAGCTTCAACATAAATCTGGTCCCTACCAACCACAGCCCCTCAGATTTACAGAGAACAGAGAAGAGGAAGTGACACCACTGGGGCAGAGCACTGATTTATCCCTTAGTACCCATTGTTGTGGCCTAGCTTTTCACAAGTACATTTAGTATAGAAAGAAACAATGGCTGTGCTTGAAGCAGGGAGACCTACAGCAGGTATCCCAGGAAGACATCCAGCCATGTTTTTGGTACCTGCAAAAGTGTAGGCCGCACAACCTCTGAATTTTTTGTTTGGTATGGGGGGAGGTTCTTTTAATTTAGTTTTTTTTAATGTTCATATGGAAATTTTAAATTATTTTTAAGTTCTGTCCACTGCCAAGAGAAGCCCAGCTAGAACTTCTTGACTCCCTCCTGAATCCACCTCTTGTACTCTTCTTTCCACCATTACTTTCTCAAATCATTAATTAGGTCCTCACTAATCTGCGCAGGCCTCCTGCTTTTTCTGTTTGATTTCCTACTTGGTAAGTAAGAAACCTTTGTTGAGTTTAAAGGAGTGTGATGGTTTGTGTGTTCCCCGCCCCCCCACACTTTAGAAATCACCCAGACTAGACTCAGCTGGCTCTGGAAATTGAATGAAGCTTTTATATTTACAGCTTGGCACACTGTACAAGCAGATATTTACAGTATATACAGTTATAGACAGAAATATACAAGGTAAGAGGTTGTACAGAAACACAACACCCCTCCCAGAAACCTGAGTCCCCAGGAGGGGCTCTCAAATACCCTTCCACCTTCTCCTACCCCTCTACCTTACCCCAGACATTGCCTTGTGCCCAAGGAAGAATTGGAGGGTCAGCCGGGGGGTAGGAAGCAAGTGGATTAATCAGAGAGACAGAAGGTGAGGTTAGAGACATGCCCAGAGCATGGACAGAGAGCAACTCCCTTATCTATGTTTGGATTCTTGCTCTTATACCTCTCAGCAAGCCTATGAGTGAAGCAAACATCACAATTGTTTCCCTTTCACAGCGTGTAATCTAGTTCTTCTCACCAAAACATTCTAGCTAGCTTCAAACTAGCACAAGGAGGTGATCTTTGAATATCCACCAGCTCTCCTACCTCCCTCTTCTCTCCAGGGCTGTATCCCATCAAATTCTTCTAAGAAAATCCCTGAACTAGCTGAGGCCTGCCCTCCTTCAGTTCAGTTTGTGGTTCTGCTTTTTGCTTTGCTCCCTAGGATCCTCAGCTGCATCAACCAGGGCGTGTTAGTGCAAGGCTTCTTCTGGTTGTTTGAAGGCAGCCTTCTGATGAGGAAGTCAATAACAGATACCCACTAGAATACCACCCATGCTGCTCTGCACAGTAACCTTCACCCATGAACACTTAACTGAGTCCTGCTAGGTTCCAAGGCAGAGCATCATGCACAACAACTGCTCTCTTATATCAAGGCAATTCGTTCTCCTTCCCAGACTGTCCTTCCTGAAAGGGCTGGATCTCTCCATTATAACATTCCAGTACATAAGCCATCCCACCGTGCCTCGATCACTCCAGAGAAGTCGCAGCCCTCTACCTGCACAAGGACTTCTAACTCCTTTTTGATCTCTGGTGAATATGCTGCATTAACTGAAGCTCTCACCACCTCCACAAGAATATGAAAGATATTGCCCCATATGCCATCAAATGCAATGACAATGCTAACACTCAATGACTTCAGCAGAACTGCACAAGAAATACTCCCTTTCACCAGTTATTAGCTCAGGCAGAAACATATCAATAAAGAGAAGCAGCACACTGTATTACTGATGGTTGCTAGTACCTATAAATAGAGGAACCTGACAAGTTCAGAAGCAGGAGTCAATAAGACAAAATGATGAAATGAAGAAGGGTGAGACACCTAAAGCTCAGGGAAAAAAAGAAGTGATAACATAAAATATACCCTACAGTCAAATATGAGTATGTGTGAGGGAAAGCAGATAAAATATTTGATTTATGCAACAGACATGACAAGATGTTAAGATGGTTTAGGGAAGTGTTCTTCCTCCTCTTAATAGATTAAAAAAAAAAAAAAAAAAAAGCCCCCCTTTTAAAGAGAGTCACAAAACACAGCCTGTGAGAAGAATTTCTATTGTCCTTCTTCAGTAACAGACACCTGCTTGTTTCCCCCAAAAAGCACTGAAGACAATGAATTAATGGACAACATCAAAACTGTAAATGTGAACGGGATGGCTGGATCCTTCTCTCATAGCAGATGGTGAATGAGGTATAAATAACCTCTCTTGTATATACAGTTTTAATTAAAATTAAAAAGAGTGGTTGTGGGGGGGGAAGCTGTATTTAACAGTCTACAGAATAATTAACTGTACTCTCCTTCTCTCCAGTCTCTGATGTCAGCTCCGTGCAGGCTGCCTAGGAAATGGCTGATATACTGCACAACAGGCTTCTATGTCTGAAGACTTTTCTCAAAATAGAAAGTTTAGCTTCACTTATACATTTTTCCCTTCTCAAAGTTATGTTTAGATCACAGTTTGTGCTGTGATCATCACATCATGCTCATGACCACTGTCACAAGTACTGGTAACAACCTAGCATCAGCAGAAGGCCGATCAGTATAGCACAACCACAGAGAGGTGCTTGCCTTACTTCTCAGAGCAATTCTGAAACCTATGCCAAGTCCCTGTTGCTGCAGAAATACCTCACCATGCCTATCCATATTGGTATTCTAGTAGTATCCAAGATTATCTGAAATGGACTACTCTAATGCTATCTTGGGAACCCCAGGAAATATACATCCTGGGATGGTTGTTGCTCCTCAGCAGCTACTGAGTTTTGCTACCCTAATGGCTTTTAAATGGCTTTTACAGCTTTTACAAGGAGAGCACCTTGGCAATATAACCTCACAGCTCTACAACTAATCTGTGAGGCATATTCTATGCCATCGATGTGCTTCTCAAATGTCTTCAAGGGCATGAGATGGAGAAAGGAAGCCTGCTGCAGGAGAGGTAGCACAGCTTTCTCCTGGCTGGGAGATTAGGGTCTGAAGGCTCAGCATTGTGGTACCCCAGTTTCTTCCCAGGACAAGGGGGAACATTCTCTTAATTTATTTCTGATGTGACCAACACACAGTAACACTTTTGCAAGCCAAAACAGAATTTTATATTCTTAGAAAGAGGCACACTGAAGTCAGCCCAAATTAATCTCAGATAATAAGCTTTCTCTTTATGTGAGCAACAGCACAGAACTGACATCTCAGCTCTCCAAGTACAGGTTTCAGTTAATGAGCAAAAAGATAGGCTTTATTAATTAGGAATAATGTACAGCTAAGGAGACACAGTTGAGCTGGCTGGGATCAATGTACACATAAAAGAGCCAGACCTCTCTGACATTTACACTTTGTGGTGCATGCATTCTTGCAATGATAAAACCCCTGGCTTGCTGCCATGAAAGACCAGATTTAGTTTCTGTTGGACATCATTACAGCAGCAATACAACACTACAGTAAGCCAGAAGGAAAGTGATGACCAGTATTCATGGTTTATTAGATGGTATACACATGTGTCTGGATTTAAACTATAAAAATAATTCATCTATATTAAATCACAGAATACATCCGGTTGGAGAAGACCTCAAAGATCATCCAGTCCAACTCTTCACTCAGCACCGAAGGGTCAACACTACATCATGTCCCCAAATGTCTGCTCCACGTGCTCCTTAAACACCTCCAGGGATGGTGACTCCACAACTGCCCTGGGCAAACCATTCCCTTGATAATGCTTCCAGGTAAGAAATATTTCCTAACATCCAGCCTGAACCTCCCTTGGTGCAGCTCGAAACCACTTTCTCTAGTACTTTTGCTTGCCACCAAGAAGGGGCTGGCTCCCTCCTCACTCCAACTTCCCTTCAAGTAGTTGTAGAGTACAAGGAGTTGTCCCCTCAGCCTCCCTTCTACAGACTGAGCAACCTCAGCTCCCTCAAGGGCTCCTCAAAGGTCATGTGTTCCAGGCCCTTCTCACAGGTCATGTGTTCCAGGCCTTTCACGACTTTCATTGCCCTTCTCTGGATACACTCCAGCACCTCAGTGTCCATCTTGTAGTGAGTGGCCCAGAACTGGACACAGTACTTGAGGTGTGGCCTCACCAGTGCCAAGATTAAGGTCAGGTCCCCGCTCCCGCTGGCCATCACGTTTGTAATACAAGCCAGGATGCCATTGGTTTCTTGGCCACCCGGGCACACTGCTGACTCATAATTGGTCGACTGACAACCAGTACTCCCAGCTCCCTCTCCAAGCTCCCACTTTCCAACCACACATCCTGGAGCCTGTAGCTTACCATGAGGTTGTTCTGACCCAGGTGGAGGACCTCTTAAGAAAAATGCTATTTTGCTCAAGTGCCAGCAATCTGTACAAAAAGTAAATGCAAGAATATGATTCACGTCTTCACTTCCGTCTGGATTTGCTCCTGTGCAGTGCCACCGCGCTGCCCTTAACCGTACTTTAAACTCCTCAGCCGAGCAGAGACCGGGCGCGCATCAGGCTGGCTCCTCACACAAGACGCACTGGGGCGAGGTTGCCACTAGATGGCGCTCAGGATCCACCAAAGCCACAACACGTTAATGGAGGCTAAGGCGGCCGAGTCGGAGAAACGCTGCGACCCAAGCAGGTTTCCATTCGGGCAAGCGGTTTAGGTCGCTTGCTTCCTTGCGTCTTTTTTTTTTAATGGTTCCGTATGTTCTTAACAATAACTCACAACGGGTTGATAGGACAGAGAGAGGAAATGAAGGTGCAAATGTAAACCTTCTCTCCTCTGCTCATTCCAGTTTATACTTGTACTTCTCACAGCTGACTGATCGCTGTGCAAGGGAATTTATGGCTTTAAGCAGATAGAAGAAAGGCGAACAAAATCCCCAAAATCATACCATAGCGGACTCTCCACCTCATCTGGTTAAGTCTGTTCACAGCACCTTGTGCCTAAGAGCAGCCAAAACAAAGAGCCCTGATGCAAGCACAAAGGAAAGTCACTTTCAGCAATCACAGAAGCAACCTGAGCTATCGCAGAGGAATCAGTGTATGTGAGAAGCATCTTCCAAGCCCCTAGGATGGAAAAGCTGTCATAAAAATTAAACGAGTGCAAGCCTTATATCTCCCCTGTGTATATTCTATTCCATGAAAAGAAAATTATAACTTAATCCTAGATGTACTTTTATCCAGATGAATTTTCTATTAAAGTGCTGCAGTTAAGCTCTTTGCCTTGATGCTATCTTCTGGTAATGAGTTTCACTGCTTAGTTATGAAACATGATGAAAGTATTTTATTTTATCAGTTACTGTTGGATCTACTGCCTTTCAGTTTTACTTCCACGTTTTGAGTTCTTTTATTACTTCAAGGCAAAAAAAACCCCGCATCCTATGCATCATCTTAGCACTATTCATTACTCTGAGAAGCTCTGTCATTGCTTGCCACTCACATCCTAATTGATACATTCTCAGTCTCTCCTAGGAGTATGACTTTGCTGCGAATCTTTTATCATCACTTGTGTTTTGCAAGAAAAACAAGAAAAGAGGACTCTTCCTACCATAGCTAAGTTCTACTTAAACAGGTAAATATATTTAGAAGCATAGAATATTAAAGAAGAAAGAGAGGAAGATCAGTTGCATCAAACGGAAGGTGTGGAATTTTGAGCCTCTATGTGCCTTTAAGAGCCACAAAGTTACAGAAATGTCTCACTGGAAAGTATATGTACAGTAAATAACAGATTATGATGAAATAATAAGTGCAGTGATAGTTTATATCATATATGTAGTGATTTGCAATTAGCAAGCAACCTCTCATTTGCTTAATTCAGTATTCTATTTTTTTTGAGCATGGCCATTGACAGAAGTTATGGCATAGCTATAGGAAGAGCAAGAGTGGCAGACATTCTCTATACCAGGTCTTTTCACAAACTTTTGGGTGCTAGAAGTCGACTGTGAAATGTGAAGCAAACTATTTTCCTCAAATCTCAAAACAGCAAAAGACAATCTAATAACACACAGAAAATTCTGATGCTTTCAAACCTCAATAGACTCTCAACTTGGATGACTATAATAGCTTCAACAACTGTTTGAAAAACATTTTCTTTTAATTAACTTTCCACTTTCTATCCTACCATTTTTGCCAGGATTTTGTTAGGGTTTTTACTGATTTCACAAAACTACATTCCCTGTATCATTCACGATTTTAAATACTTTGGTACTTCCTTACTTTCTGCTGAAAAACCTTTACAGTCTTTAAAACTGAAGAGTTTTTTCACACCCTATCTTCATACAGTTCCACAGAGAGAAATGTCCTGCTTTCACTAGAAACATAATCTCCATTTTTCAAACATAATCTCAACTTTTCAGAAAACATTAGCTAAGTATTCGTAGAAGAGAGTAATGTCACACAAACCACAGGTGCTGAGTAGGTCTAAAATTACAGAGAATCTTCTCTTCACGAAACAAAAATTTTAAACAGTTGGAAATTTGCTCTTCTGAAAAACAATGAGAGCAAAGAAACTAGGCCTAAAAAATATAAAAAGGAATATTGTGCTTTTAAATGCTTTGCATCACCCAGACCCTGCAAATTTTAACATCAAAGCCTGAATTGCTGTGTGTATTTTTATACCTAATAACTGGCTGGAGACTTGAAGTGGATTTTGTCCCCTGTCTTTTCTCCTCCCATGTTTAAACTGAAACCTGTATAGCTTTTCCAAAGAACAATTTTGATTACTTTGGCCTCCAATGGATTTTGTTCCCTTCTATTTTTTTATCTTCAAGGGTAATAAAGGGCAGAGAATAAAGCAGCCTTTCTAGTCCTTTATGTTTCAACTCAACTCAAAAAGAAAAAAAAAGCACACTAATAAAAGACCCTGGAGTGCTGTGAAATGGAGGGAAAACTACTAAAACTTGAAGAGAGGAGGTAAAAAGAAACCCTCTAGTACTCTTGGCAAGTATCCAACATTAACACACTCAAGAAATATGAAATTGAAAAATTAAGTAATATTTGAATATTACTGCTTTTTAGCCTATTGTTCAGCTTCCCTTCTCCAGTAGCCTTCTGCCTCACTTTACAGTGGAGCTGCAACGGGGAAAAAACCCATTCCGTAAATCACAAGGCTAACTTCCCAGCCTTCAGTCTGCATGCAGGACTGCGTTTGATGGCTAGCCACTGCCAGACATTAATATCTCTAGTATCAAAGTGTCCAGGGAGGATTTCCCGACCAGCTTATTGTTGGGAATAGTAATATTAAATGTGGTGATTCTATAGAAATGTCTGAATATCATACAGTGGAACATACGCCATGGGCAGGCGAGAGTGCACGAGCTCAGAAGTACTGAGTTGAGATAAAATAGAAAGTTGGAATGACCTTAGAGAATGGTGCAGTAAATATGAACAAATGTAAGGCTGGAGCCTGTGGTTTTCGCCTATCTCTGCTGATTTAGATTGCTTAAACACAATGTACATATTGTGGACATAATATGACGAATGTCTACGCTAATTAGTATGTAATTTCTAATGCAAGTGCATGTAACCAACTGCAGTTTAATACAATTTGTAGCCTTCTGATGAAAGGTATATAGCCACATGTTTGGAATGCAATAAATGGATCAAATTTGCTTGCATCAGGCACCTCCCCATCTCTTCTGATGCCTGTGGCATTCAGCCCATGGCAGCTTATTCTGTACCACGGTATTCCTTGTCCAGAAACAGATTCCTTTAGATGAGAAAGTAATTATAAATTCAATTACTTGAAACCTAAGCCACAGGTCTAGGTAAAAGCCTTATTTCCATCTCCAAGAAGACTATATTTACCCTAAACAGGTATCTCTAGTCATCTGAATGAACTAAAAAGTGCTTTCACTTCATTGGTTAAATAAATAATTTCATATACTACTGAGACCCTTCCCACTCTTAAGCAAAGCATAACACCACACTACAGCACATACTACACAGCAAGCAGATTTTCTTTACTAAAAGCAGCTAAAGATGGAAAAAAAAAAAAAAAAGGGCATTTGGAGATGAGTGACACCACTTAAAGTTCCCATTCTTGACAGTTTCCAGTGGACAGAGCCAGGTTTGCTTTCTCAAGCCACACAAGTAGCTACTGAATCAGAGGACAGTCACACAGCATATCAGCATCACATCAGCATGGCAGTTCCAAGTATGCATCATATCAAATCACATTAAAAATATCACTAAAAATACAGGTGTTGTTACTACCCAGGTATCTGCAGCATCCTCTACAACCACATGCTCTTCTCAGCAGCAGCCAACCCTACTACATACTTATCTTCCCCTGACCTGCGTCTGCCACGTCCATGCAATTTTGCTTAGCAAAACCTATAGCTGCCTGAGCAGATACATCTTGCGCCACTTAAAACAGGCCAGTGTTATCCAAGACATCCACACAGGGCTGGTAAATACAACAAGGAGCACGAGGGAAAGCCATGCTTTTCTGCAGTGCCAAGTAAACGTCAGGAGAGCTGCCAACTGATATTTAAAATGACACACCACGTTGCTCTACAGACAGTTGAGTCACATCTCTCTTCAGCTATCTCAACAGCTTGGAGGCTGGAGACAGTCTACACACCTCCTCTGCTTCTCCAGCTGGCAGTGTTCCTCCCAGCAGAGCTCAAGTGAGGCAATCAGGTTTTGGGAAAGAAGCTCATGCAGAGAGGGACAATCCAAGAAGACCGCTGATACTGCTTTCAAGAGAGGGAGTTCTGGGAGAGATGAACAGGTTCTCTCATCCGTACTTCATCCTGGGAAACAGTTTTCCAACCCAGCTGGAGTTCAGAAGAACTTGCCTAGGGCTGAAAGGCACATCTCCCACCCAGGCCACCACTCCACATTGTGATGATGCAATTTAACTTGATGGTAGTATTATGAGTTTCAGCACTGCGTAGTATGAAACACTAAAACGTGGGACTTCACAGTCACACGGAAAGCACTCTGCCACAGCATCACCAGTAGCTTTTGCCAGCAGCCCTACGACTTACAACAGATACAAAGTATCTCAGCCATGCCCAGGGACTACCCAGCCTGACAAGGTAATAACTCTGATAGGAAAGTCAGATGATGTAATGGGTGAAAACATGCAGATTCTCACTCTGAATGACCAGCTTAGAAAGAATCACAGTGAATTTCAATATCACCACACCCATATACTCAGAATAAGGTAAGACAGACTTATAAAATCACAGGCCAAATTAATTAATTTGGTCCAATTCACAACTTTGCTGTCCTAGTGGAATTCACAGTTTTTCTACAGAAATTCCTGTTTTTTTTTAAAGAGTTGGTGGAGTCTTTCTTTGGAGGTTTGGGTCCTTTGGTTTTCTAAAAATGTAAGTCACTTTTGCCAGATAAAATGCAAATTTAACTCTAGTTTTTATCAGTACCAGTGTGAAAACAAAGACAAACTTACTGCATTTCAGTCCTTCCACTTTTGTTTTAACTTCTTCAATTCTCTCCTGAAATCTACTCTGAAGAGGAGAGTTCACTATTCCATAACAAGTACTGCAAGACAGATTCTCTATTCCATCCAGTTCTCCATTGTGAACATTTGGTTCACAACTACCCACTAACAACTGACCTTGAGTCCAGGGATCAGTGCATGAATAGAAGTGATAACAGGACTAGTAAACTTGGTAGGCAGGAATTTACTTGAAGGATATATAGTGGTCATCCTAAGGGACCAAGGGCACACTGTTGTTCTCACAAAACTGAGTGTGTCTTTGAGAAACAAAGTCTTAGTGTCTTTCACACATGTCAGGAGGACTAATTTTTAAAACTTTGAGATCCTAAAACCAGAACAAGGACACACCTCTAACAACATCCAAAAAAAGGCAAGGCATCAATTCGTGTTTACTACCTCATCTGACACAACACACTCGCAGACTAGAATCCAGATTGCTGTGTGACAACACCTACTGCAGAAGCACATATTAACAAATTATCTGCAATGATTTACTTATTGATGTAGCACAGACTGAAACCTTGATGTAGTTAGTACCCTGCTCTCTTACATCTGCCTGGCTTGTTCAAGTATTAATCTAGATGCATTATTTTCCTGTTATTCTGATTTCAAATTAATAAACAGCTCTAAGGGCTTCAGCTTTCTGTTACCAACAATTAAAAAGATAAACTACAATTAATAATAAATAAATGACAAAAGGAGCTTTTCTTCCCAATGCAACTTAAACCAAACAAGAAGCAACAAAAGAGTGCTGTGTTGAAATCTCCTCTAGCATATATGGAAGGAAATCAGACATTGTCTAAACATTCAAACACCTCCTAATGTGTACACAGCATGCCTAGGAAATATGATGGACAACAGCAAGACAGGCATGCAGAAGAAGATTTTCCCCAAACATCTACATCTCCCAAAGCTGTACGGTGAACAGATGCTCATTGTACTACCAATCAAGTATGCACAAAACCACTGGAAAGTCACAACTAATGTCTGCTTCCCTCCCTAACTGCGCTACACTGACACAGTATGTAATTTGGTTCTGCATTAATCTCTGAGTCTCTCCACCACACTCCATTTCATGGTGAAAACATCCCTTCAAACTAATATCTCTCTGCAGGTATTTCACATAGACCTTGACTGAGAGGTAAAAGATATTCCACATAAAAGAAGCTTTGGTGAAGAGAAGCCTAATGTGAATCTCCAAGAATAGGGTGAGGAAGTGGAGAACCCACCTTATAAACAAACATTCACATCATTTGCTTGGTAAGGATCCACAGCAAGGCAGAGGTTTTCACTGTGTGGCCATGAGGTAGTGGAAGTCTGTTATTTCTTTTAAATTGTAATAAAACTGAGGCCATGCAGATTAGGCAGTGGATTGAGATACAAATATGGGCCGGGCTCTTTTCTAAGCTTTTTCTAAACTTCCCTTAAAACCTCTGTCAGTCCATCCCTAAGCTATCAACTGAAATGATACTATGATACTTTTTCATGAAACGCCACAGTATTTGATGTGACATAAATAACTGCCTGACAAATAAATGTGTAAGAAATAAGCAGTAAAACACGTGCACACGAATTCAGGCATCAGTCTGAGCATGGCTCCATGCAGATGGCCTCTTCATGTTATAGATGGCTAAGCAGAGCCTAAAAACTGCTGCTAAGTTTGCTTTTCCATGAACACAGCTCTGGTCTATGGTCAGATGACACCAACATTGAAAAGACAGTAAAAATGTAGATGGATAGAATTAATGTGTAAAGTTGCAGTGACCCTCAACAATTAGAGCCATTAGAACAGTGAGTGTATTCAACCTCTATTCTGTCCCCTATGATTTACACATTGAGAATAAATTTTGCCCTAGGCATTTGTTTGATATGAACTTAACCAACGAGCCCTGGCAAATGCTTTTCAGTGAAGGCATGGACATTGCTTACAAATACAAAAAGAAGGTGATCTGATTGCGCAGAGCAGAGCAATGAAGCCACATTCAATAAAACCAAGTCTGCTTTGCTTGCAGTCTAGATGTGCAACAGATGAATTAAAAGCACCACTTCACCTCAGTTATTTTTTTGCTGAATTAGATTATACATTACTTCAAAAAAATCAACTCCTGCTCTGCACAAACTAAACTTCAGAGGAAAGCTGTAGTGTTAACAGGCTGCAGTGTTAACCAAAGTGCAAGCATCACCACCACTCTTCATGTGCAAAGTCCATAAATCCCAATGCATGCCGACATGACTCAACAGATATGCACAGGAAAAAGCTGAAGTTTCTTCATACACAGTTAGAATAATTAATGCTTCTTTCTTTGTCTAGCAGAAGACAAATCCCCTAGGTCACATGCTAGGAAATAATTGTACTTTTATGTTCAGTGCTTCTCCTGTTAAATCCATTTGCCATTGAAAGATCAAGTCCTTTCACTTTTAACCTTGTGAAAAGGTTACTGGGAGAGGTTTCTGCAGATGGGAAGGGAGCAAATGTCACTCCTGTTCTCATGGTGAGAAAGAAGAATCCAGAGAAGTACACACCTCTCAGCCTCGTCTCAGTCTCTGGGAAGCTGATAGAGAAAAACCTTCTGCACAACACTAAAAAGTGCATTTGAGATGAGAATGCAATTGGAAGTAGACAGCATGGAATTATTAAGGGTAATTGCTTGACTAGCCTGACAGCTTTCTACAGGGAGGTGACTAGCTCAGTGAGCTAAGGGAGAACAGCGAACGTTAACAACCTTGTTAGGCTTTTGACACCATCTCACACATCTTTGTTGGCAAGCTGACAAAGCACAGGTTAGATAAGTGCATGGGACATGGACTTAAAACCAGATGAACGACCAGGTTCAGTCAGATCTGATCAGCAGCAAGAAGTCAGTCTGAAGGCAAGACACTGTGATGTACTAGACACTGATACTGGTGCCAGCCCTGCTCGGCATCTGCATTAAAGTCCCAGAGGATGGCACAAAGAGAGGAGCAGCTCATACACCAGACTGGTGTGCTGCAATTATGAGAGATGACTGGAGAATTGGGCTGACAGGAACCTCATCTAGCTCAACTGCTCAGCTGTTAGAAATGTATTTCTGCACCTAAGGAGGAATAACCCCACACATCAGTCATGGCTTTACAGCTGGTTTGCCCCAACAGCTTGTCTGAAAAGGATCAGAGGGTCCTAGTGGGCACCAAACAGAACATGGTCCAACAACATGCTTTGGTGACATAGATGACTTCTCAGGCTTCATGAGGGAGAATGCTGCCAGCAGGTTGAGGAAGGTGATCCTTCCATGCTGCTCAGCACTGGAAAAGCCACATCTGGAGCTCTGTGTCCACCACTGGGCTCTCCAGTACAGAGAAGGTAAGGTCTTACAGGAATAAGCCCATTGCAAGTACATGAAGATGATTAAGAGACTGTAAAACCTTTCCTGTGATGAGAATGAGAGAACTGGAACTTGTTCAGCTGGAGAATAGATGACTTAAGTAGGAGGTGGGGGGCAATCTTATTAATGTATATAAACATCTGATGGGAGGGAGTAAAGAAGAGTGAGCATTGCTCAGCAAAGAGGCATAGTGGTAAGGGGCAGAAACTGGGATTATATCTGAACAAAAAAACACTCCCCAAACAAGCAAAAAACCTCACACCTACTACCCTCCAAAAAGAGGGGAGGGAGGGAAGGGAAAAAATTAAAAATCATTAAAAATCAACCCCCACCTCCTCCACTTTCATATCTTTGCTGTAAGGATGTTCAAACATAGAAACAAGTGATTGTGGAATCTCCATCTTCAGAGACATTCTGAACCCAAGTGGACATAGCCTTGGGCAACCTGTTCCAGTTGACCATGCCTGAGAAGGGAGATTAAACTAAATGATCTGCTGATGTCCCTTCCAACTCCAAACACTTTGTGATTTTGACATTTATTTATAGTCACAATTTGCTGGATATAAAAAATGAAATATACAAAGGTGACCAATCTATCTGTATCTTCACGCACTTCAGTGGAAATGAGGTATAATAGATGACTTTCCAACAAAGCATATGCTCTTACCAGTACTTTTCTTCCTGTGAGATGCAGTTACTAAAGATAATGTCTTAAAATTGTTGTCTTTAAAAGAACAAACCAAAACACTGTTTACAAATGACATTTTAAAGGTACCCTGTGTCGGAGAAAACAGGTCTCTCATAGTCTGTAGTTTAACAGCCACTTTGTTGTTCAGTAGATCTGTAACTTATCATTTTCCTCCCTTGATTATGTTATTCTTAAGAATAAGACCACTCATAATGAAAGTCCTTTTTTCTCCTAACGATTTAGCTGCAGCCAGAACCAGTAACACACCATTCCATGCACACAAAGCAATGACTTGCATTTTTTATATGTACATTTTAACAGTTAGTTCGTTTGTTTGTTTGTTTTCATGTTGGTTTCATTTGGTTGGATTTTGAGGTTGGTTTTGTTGGATCATAGATGAAATGGCAGTGACCTACTAGGTTAGAAGCATTCTGCTTTTTTGGTCTCCAATTAATAGGAAGGAACAACTGAAGCAGAGGTCAGTACTTTTTGAATGAAATGCAGAAAATGGCTTACGAGCTTTACAGGACTCAACAAGCTCTTTTGAGGCTCCCATGCACCAGTAAGTACTGTCAAGTCCACAGGCAAATTACCCTAGATGCACCCTCTTTACTTTCAGATGTTAGTAATAAGAGTAGGAGGAAGGTGGGAATTCAGCTTACCTTTTTCAGAAGCACTGTCTGCCGATGTTTTTCAGAAGCATTCTATATAGACTTATTGAATTTTTCACCATGGAGTATTACTGAAGGCATACCTACTTTTGGTGTGTGTACATCCATTCTTCTGTAATCTACCACAGCTCAGCTTCAGGAATAAAAGGCACCAGGCATAGGACTTTGAACCAAAGCAGAGAAAGTACCAGAAAGCTTGTTCAACAGGAATGGATGGGAACCAGAGTAAAATGGGATTTTATTAGGAGGCAAAGTCCATAAATTTCCGCAGCAAACCATCTTTCTCTTGAAGGACACATTTTTTCCCCATTGTAAGCTTGTAGTTTCTCCAAGCTGGGTTCCCAAAATCACCTCAGCTTCTAGAAGTTTTTCTGTTGTTTTGTTTTTCTTCTTTAATGGAGTGCAAACAAAAGAAATTCAAGCTACCCAGACATGCAAGACAAATTAATTCACAGCAGCACAAGCTGTATCACTTAGCCAAAGGAATGTTCTAAACACCTGTTTATGAGCAAAACCAGTCATAAAAACAGCTGTAAGCAGCAAACAGGAGCCAACAACAACAATTTCCCATCCTTTTCCAGACGCATAATGATATTTAAATCACATAGCATTGCAGAAGAATTGTACAGAGCTGATAGTAATTGATGTTATTACTTGTATGCATTTCTCCACTACATAGCGTTAGGCTGTAAACCCAAGCATGTTAAAAGTAAACAGAGCTTCTGGAATATCAAAGCCATAGTAAGACAATCCCAGCTGGATCCTTTTAACCTGTAGATGGAAAGAAAATAATTGCCTCAAAGTTTAAAAACTTTAGGTATATCATTCAAACCTTAGGCAGACACTGAAACAATTAAAAGCTTTGCAATTGTGCTTAAATGATTGCAGATTGGAGTGGAGATGAGATACAAACAGCTATGCTTATTTGGTTAATACTTACATGGTTCAAGACGAACACTTTGAAAGAAAATTAAACTACTAGGGAAAAGATGCACAGCTGTATTTTTCTCTTCCATAAAAGAGAGATTTTTTCACCTGCAGATCTTTGATGGTTCACAGAAGTGAAAAAAAGGCAAACAGACAACCAAAAAACCCTGAATCACAGAAAACCAAAACAACACATCGGTGAACCTGAATCACAGAAAAAACACTCTTCCTTTGAGTATACATTAGCATTAACAGTAACACTGTGCTGAAGATACTCTTTCAGAGAGGATTTATGCTAGGACGACTCCAAGAGTCCTTACTGAAGACAGCTTTTACTCATAAATCTTTGAATTCTGTGTATCTGCCACATACAGGGACTTGGTACTTCTCTGCCAGTGCGGGAAAAGAGAAGTATCTGTGCAGTCAAATGCACCTCTGGTGTCATCCAGATCTGTGGGTAAACTGAACCACCACATGGAGAAAAAATCTGTTCAGTTTGATCACAGTCACTTATAAATACAGTTGAAAACAATGTTTGATAGAGAATTTCATAGCAGGGAAAACCTACCCACTAGATCAGGTTGCTCAGAGCCCTGTCAAGCCTGACCTTAAATATCTGCAAGGATGGAGCCTCAACTACCTCTCTGAGCAACCTGTTGAAGTGTTTCACTGGCCTCATAGTAAAGAACTTCCTCCTAACATCCAGCCTACATCTACTCTTACCTAATTTAAAACCATTACCCTTTGTCCTATCACTACAAGCCTTTGTAAACAGTCTCTCTCTAGCCTTCTTGAAGACCACCCTCAGGTACTGGAAGGCTGCTATTAGGTTCCCCCAGAGCCTTCTCTTCTCCAGGATGAGCAACCCCAGCTCCCTCAGCCTGTCCTCATAGAAGAATCCAGAGAGATGTACAATAGTATTTATCACAGAGTACATCGGCCACATATTACTGAAATGCTTCACAGAGGACTGTATAAAATAAAATCAGAGTGCTTTGAAGAGGACTCTCCTACCCCTTTGCCATGAAATCTCACATCAGTAGCATGCATCTCAGCTCCAAAATTATAAATACGCTTAAAGGCAATGACTGGTTTCAGTTAATTTCCTCTCTCACTCATTTACCAAGACTCAAAGCGTATCAACAACATTTCATATTTCTGTAACTCCTTCTTTGAGGGAAAGTTCAAATAAACACCAATGAAAACTGTAATCATCTCCATATTACCAAGAAGGAAAACTGAAAGTCCTAAGGTGTGTGACAACTATGAAATCCTTACTGAGCTAAAGAGAACTCAGCAGCTTTGCTTTGTGACCTTTCACGCCAACCATCACAAATGTGTGTAGTTATCTCCTATAGGCCTACAACTCCAAGAGTCCTCCTATAAGATTCTACTTTCCTGAAAGAGTAAACAGCTACCAGGAACTTAAAATTTTCAAAGAAACACAGACTGTATTTACACATCTAGGAATCTGGTTTACGGAGCAGGAAGTTCTACCTGTAGACTGTTTACCACCAGTGAGAATTGCTGAGTTGCATGAATGATTAGATGAAGACTTTGAAAGTCTTTCAGAAGATCATGCAGAATTAACAGCTCTTCCTAAGGCCATCCTCTGGAGAAAAGGGACCAAGCAGGAACAAAGGAGAAGACCAAGTTGCCAAGTATAAGAAATTACATACTGATTAAGATTGAAACCAAAGCCAAAGAATCTTTTAGCTATATGAAGACACAGTCCCTTGCACTGGAACAAAGAATGAGACAAAAGGACAGAAATAAATCTATCTCAGGAGAGTGCCAGCTGAGATAAATTTTATTTTAAAAAATAAAAAGAGAGAGGAGGGGGAGTGGGAAGTTGACCTGGATGTGGTGTTACAGTAGAAGCTGTCATAGTACCTGTTTAAGTGTGTCAACACAGCACATGACTTGAGTTCTTTGCACGCTCCTAAGAGCCAAACCATGCTTAATAAGTGTTACAAAAAGATGGGTCAAGGGTTGAATGTAGTTGAATACTGCAAACAGACATGAGAATCACGGAGCATGAATCACTATGACAAAGAAGTTTTGAATGCCCTTTCGTAACATAGCCCACCTTGGAGGAGATCTGGAAGGAAGAACAAGACAAAAAACTAAAAACAATTACAGCAGAGATGAAAAGACCAATTACCTGATGTCACTTAAGCATTTAAACACACACAAACTCCTTCAAGACTGTTCCCCAACCAAACTTGCTTAAGTTAACACATCAGAAAATGTGCATTCTCTCTAGAACTAGTTGTGTTCAAAGAGGAAGCGGAGATTGCAAGCATATACACTATCAGCTAGATCACCAAGTATTACAGAGTGGCAATGAAATAGCACTCCAGCAGACCTCTTCTTAAATCTCTACTGAAAGAGAAACCATTACAGAAAAGCAGAACTGATAGTGCCTTGAAGTTCTGTTCATAACAGGAAAGTTGATAGATTCTCCCCTTCTAGTAGGTTTTCTTTTCTGGAAATGCACATTTGCCATCTGTAAGATTCCTAGCAAGCTAATTTTGCTGAAACATATATTTTCTGGGACAGGGTAACAGAACTCAGCTAGGCCCAAGTAACCCACAGTACAAGGCAAGATCAGGAGCAGTATTGGTCAGTAAGCTTCAGGCATTGGACTCTTCCATACTCAAGTGAAAAGTGTCAGTTGTGAGAAGCGCTGTGAACTGAGAGGATGGACCACAGAAGCACCAAGGTATTAGATCCAAAATGAAATCAGGACTTACAGTGACACAACAGCAGTGTGCAGTCAGAAAAAATATATGGAGTATTTTATTCAACACAGAAAACTGCATTTCCAGTACACTGAATCCAGTGATTCAGGTTTGTGACGACATTGTAATTTACTTACACAAATGGAACTGTTTCTTAGCTGGATCAAAAGCTTGTGTTGCATGTAATGTACAGCCCCTGCTACAAATCAAACTACTAAGGTTTTTTTTTCCAGCGTTATTTATCTGAACTACAGAATATAGAAAGGTATTACTTAAACTGTCACTTTCTATACCTGATACACTGGCAGTGAATTTTAAGAGAGAACAGCTGTGGTCAAAGTTGGCTGGAGCTCCAAAGTCCTGTGCCAGCATCTTTGAATGTCTCGTCTTAGAAAGATCTTGAACATTACAGGCTGACACAGCCTGACTTAAAGAATCTCTGACAACTAGATTTGCTCCTTGCAAGATATGAGCAGTGTTTAAACACCAGAAGGGCGCACCACTCAACACAGAATTTGCTTATTCATTCGTATCACTCAAAGATCGCAACTTATAGTTTAATACCATAAGCAGAAAGAATTATAACCTTCACTTCTGTCAGCAAATCCCAAACCTTGACAGAACAAGTCTGATTTCCAGTGGCTTACACATATGCCACTGAAGCAAAACAAAGTTACAAGGCACCAAACACAGGGACCTCAGTAGAATTTCTTTCTCATTTCTGGCTGCAGACTTCTTGCTGGGGACTTCCTAACAGTATTCACATGTATCATTAATGCTGCTAAACTGTAAGTAAAGATAGCAAGTATCTAGTTCAGAGAGAGCACAAAGTACAGGATGTCTAAACAAGCCGTGACGATTGTTTCCACTTCTCCTTTAACCAGCCTTTGCTAGTGAATTTCTCAGGACCAGTACCTGACACAGCTGGGCAGGGGTGGATCAGGAGAAAAGCCCATCTCCACAATTTCCTATGGCTTAATAGAAAGAACTATGTAAGCAAAGAGTCTGTGATTTCGTGTTCCATCTATTTCCTGACAGCATTTCTACAGCCTTCACAGCCTGTATTAACCAATGTCTTCAAGGAGGTAAATATCACTCATCCATTCACACATAAAATCACCAAGTTTGAACAAGGTCATTTCCAGATGAGCCAGGAACAGATTAATACATTTTTCAGGGCAGAATGAGTATTATGATCATATGTACTAACCTCCTGCACAGCACAGGCCATAGCACTTCAGCCAGTAATTTCAACACTGCGACCATAATTTCAGTTTGCACTACAGCTCATCTTTTAAAGGGACTTTCAGTCCTGATTTAGAGACTTCAGGTTATGAGAAACCTACCATCCAACTAGAAAAACTGTTCCAGTGATTAATTACCACGCTGTTAAAGACAGGTTCCTTATTTTAAGTTTCAATTTGCCTAGCTTCCACTTCCATTCCTCAATCCTCGTTACACGTTTTCTGCACCCAGGAGATTAAGAAGCAGTCTACAATCAGAAATCTCTTCTCTGAATAAATATCTGTAGGCAGTTTTCAAGTCTCCTCTTAACCTTCACATCTAAAAACTCAGTAGTGAGCCTTAGTGTCGCAGCGTAACTTAGGTTGCAACACTCCTGAAGTACACATACTTCTTATGCAAAGGACAAAACCAGAAATCTTTATTTCTTTAGCAGTCACCACTGTCACATCCAAGGTAATGCCACTGCCTGAATATTCCACTACTAGTCCAGTTTTCTCAGGTACAAAATTAGAGGAAACATGTAGTCTAGTGGCTAAATAAGTTCTGGCTCCTTTACAGAAGCATAAGTGAGCAATGGGCATGTTCTCAGAAACAAGAGTTTGCCACAGGCAAAACTATGTTAAGAAGATCTACCCAAATAAGCCCACTTCACCTGTTATCAAAACAAATTCAGGCTGTTTGGTTTGCCCACATTGCTGTTTGCATTTCCATCACCTGTTTGCTTCATCTATACATTTGAACAACTATGTCCTTTATCTGCTCACAACACTGCACCCATTCATCTTTCTTGCTTGTGATCAAATAAAGCAGCACGTGTAGAGCACAAAACTTTGCCTGCCATCTTTCCTCAGGGGTGTCACTGTAACAGCTACAATACTACAATATTCCAGTTGATTTTGCCTAGAATTTACACTAGAAGTCAGAACTTACGTTTTATGGATCAGTAGTTTCATTTTTAAATCACAGTTTTTGTTCTTGCTTGGGTTTCAGTTTATTTGGTTTTGCTGGGATGTTGTGTGTGTGTGGGGGGGGTTGTTTGTGTTTGTTTTGTTGGATTTTTTTAATATTGAACACAAACATAAACCATACAAACAAAAACCTCAAAACAAATCAAGTTCACATTTAGTTTCTATAGCTTCCTTTTTCAGTTGCTTGCACTGAAGCTACCAATTTGACTTGATTCCCATTTTCTCATTCTTTCTCATAAATTAAAGATCACGGTCTGTAACTTCACCATAGCACACATGGGAGCTGCAAGGGCTTTTAAAAGTTACACCATGCATAATTAAACTTTCTCTAACACTGTACTTCACCAACCCTGTATGTTCCAGGTGCATAAATGGCAGATCTCTAACATTGTACTTCACCAACCCTGTATGTTCCAGGTGCATAAACGGCAGAAGATACAAATCATTCTTGCAAACATCCTCCCTGGACACAATAAGGAAGACTCACAGTTTGATCACCACATCCTCCAAATTTATTCTCTTCAAATATCTCATCCAGTGACAAATGTAACACCACCCAATGTCCAGTTCTCTCCAGAAAGAAATCCCTCAGGCTCCAAGTCAGAAGGGGACCTAGGAATCCTAGTGATCCAAATGTTGCACAGCTACCCATGCATATATTAAGTCTTTCTCTGCAGAAGGATTTATTGAAATGCTACCAAGTTCCAACTGCTTCATGCCTACTAATGAAAAACCCTAAAAACATTACCAAAAATACCTCCCAACAAAAAATATTGGAGGTACAGAACCAGTTAACAGTAGATCACCAGTTTCAATATAAGGACTCTGTAACTGCAAGTTATGCCCATTAATTAGGCACAGGTGCTACATAAGGTGTTTGGGTATTTGCTTCCACATTGAGACTCACTGTCATGCTTTGCATTTGACCATTCCAGTGACACAAGATACATAAAATAAATAACCTGATGTCAGGGGACCAGATAAGCTCCCAAGGAAGAGCTCCTAGAACATAAGCCCAAGGCCCATTATTTGCTGTCAATGGCAAAATACTGAAAAAGAACCATCAGCAGCTTACCATCAGAAAAAGGTGAGGAGAAGTACAGGCCCCCTTGATACAACTGGAGTTGACATTTAAGACAGATTTTTAAACTCATGGAGACTTTCTGAAACCAAGTTGTCTTATTTTCCCCAAGACAAGCCTAAAATAAACAGAAAGCAATCATGTGAAGTGTGATGGGGCTAGAATGTCAGACTGACTCCTGTTGGCTTTACAGTTTGCAACTGCAGGATCACAGCCACAAACTCTGTTTATATACTGACAAGAAGGTGCACTCCCTCACAGAAGAAAGACAAAAATCAGTGATTTCCACTCTTCAACTCTTGTGTTTCATTTTCTCTTTCTCATTTTAGAAATCTGAACTGCTTCAGTAATTGTGACCTTTTATAGTTAGCAATATTTTATACTGCTCACAGTGTACAAATTCCCTATTTCACAGGTCACAGATGTCAGCATACATGGAGGGCACCTGAAGATTAAATTTTCTTCCAGAGTGCTAACCAGTGAAAGACTCTTTCCAAAACCATAAAGCAGGTTTCATAACCCAGTTGTAAATATTCTTTCTAGTCATACAGGCATCTAAATGTTTCCAATGTTTCTCTGCCTCGGTATTTGTGACAGGCACAGCAGAAAATTATTCATTCTATGGAAGTATTTCAGTTTCTGTCAATATCAGAGAGCAAAAGACAAGATTCTTGTATGTCTTTTCCCTTAGGACAGGGAAATCCATAGGATTTTGGTCTGTTTTCTTTCAGCTTCCTCCCTCCCTATGTTCAATACTGTTTTACTTGTTTCTTGGTCACTTTTTCGTTCTTTCTCCTCCCTTGCTGTTTTCATCCCCTTTGTGTCAACCACATGTCTCAATATCAAAAATCATTTCCTTAGAATCTCTTCATCCCCATATACACATGCTATTTAACAGTATGTGGGGACAGATGAGGAAGGAAAATGCACCTCTTTAGAAATTCTGTGAGTAGGAGGAGGAAGGGGGAAAAAAAAAACAACTTCCACTGATAACATGTCACAGGCTACTGCTGTCTCAGTGAAATGGGTAATATATGAAAGGGAAGAAAGTAAAAGGCAGTTTAGATTTTGTTCTCCCAGCTCTCAGGTAGGGCTGCCTCTTGTAAAATGGCCCACTGAAACATGCCATTTCCACTGTAATATGAGGGAAAATGTACAAACCATTGCTTCAGCTATGGGCCTCAAGTAAAAAAGTGCGCTGTGGCACAGCAGCTCTAAGGCTGCCAGTCTGCATCACGAGATACAAAGAACACAGTGGTCTGAGCACAAGCCTAGCTGTGTACCTAATGCAGAGAGAAATCACTCTGCTAAGTAAAATGCACATAAATGGGAGAGCAGACAGCAATCAGATACTCAGACAAGAAAGCACTAGAGAGCCAAGGAATCTTGAAGTAACTGGGGAAATCTTATTAACTCAATTGAGAGCACTGGGAGAGTAGATTCAGTTACATCCAAGATAAGCAACTACAAATAAGTCTCAGAAGTGCAGCACTGGAGTTTAATGAAAGTAGCATTAGACAACATAAGCAAGCACCAGACTTCCTCTATCTAGCATTCTTAAAGTTGTATCAAAAGAAAGATCAGCACAGGCTGCAGCGCTGAATATGGGAAGACTTTTAAAGCCTCTCTTCCATTCTCTATTCTGCCACTCTTGGAAACCCCTTTCCACCCAAATATTTGCCTTAAGCCTGTCCTCGCCTTCCTGGAAACACACAAAAAAGGAGAAACAGGGAAACAAATAACACATTTCAGCTAACATGTCCCTTTTTTTGGTCTGACTTACACTACAACTCCTGTCTGTTCCTATCTGTTTTATTCAGAACCTCACAAAGGACTGCAGTTTACACCGAAGTCTCAACCTGCAGAATTCACATGTGGTATGGGAAAGGCCAGGCAGAGACTTGGCACACTTTCTGAAAATCACAGTAAAAAGTGGCACTAAGATGGTCTGTAAAATGACAGGACCTGATGTCAGATCACTGAGGTACCCAATCCCAGCAGTACAATTCAAGTCATTGCTGTTTCAGCAATACTACCAGAGGATCCAAAGAATGCCATCCAAGACAGAAAGTGGACGAGTCTAGTGTTGAGTATTAGGAATGAGGTTTAGCAGTTATTGTTTCTGAAAACAAGGTACAGATACATGATTCTAGGAACTGTGGCTTTGCTCCCTATATTGCATGTACAATTGGTAAATATCCTTTATGACTTTAAGAGACTTGTGAAGCCTTAGTATAGATACATGTTTTAAGACAAATGTGCTGAAGTTGGTGATGCATTCAGATGTGATGTTTCTAAACAGATACTTCATAGCTCAAAGGGCATCTAGAAGCATAAATTACTAAGACCTGTGCCATATGGAAGGTCAGAATAGATCATAATTGTGTCTTCTGGCCTCAAAATATATGATGTCAAGTAGATAATAATAAATAAAGAGGTACCAGTAAAGCTGATCGCTTGAAAATAGACAAATGTAGACAATTCAGTTTCTCTGTGTGTTACTCAGGATGACTGGCTCGGTGTGAAATTTAAATCTGTTGCTCATGAGCTGTCTGGTTTGATGGAGATTGTAAAATTTCTGTGGATCATTTTCCCAGAAAGTCCTAGGCCACTTCACTTAGTCCAATACCTTTTACCACACTGACCATAATTACCACTACTTTAAAATGAAGCATAAAAATAGGCTTCAACTGACATTTGAGTATAACATCTGAACTCAAGTCTTGCTATTAGTCACATCAGGGCAATACTGCTAATAATTCAATCACCAAACCTGCAAGGCCTCTTTTTGCAATACCATTCACAGAAGCCTATTAGAGAGCAGTGATTCACATCCTTCATAGTCCTCTGTAGTCTCTGACTAACACTGAAGTACAGGCTTTATGAGCAAAATTGTCTACTCGATCTTTATGCCCTTCTAAAGGAGAGCCACAGTCAAATCTCAAGCGTGAGGCAGCAGACTGTCCTCGGTACTTTTTCTGGCAGGCTTAGATTACCAAAATTGGTATTTAGCTTTTGACATATATGGCCTCAGCAGTATTGAACACTGTACAACTCCTGTCAAAGATGGAAGCTGTATATGCTGGGAAACCAAATGCACTTTCCTGAAAATGTTGATTCCCTGTCAGATCCCCTGTCAAAGAGGGATATTGTGGCATTTTATTTTTAATTTATTCCACATCCTTCAGAGAGTGTAAATGAAAGATTGGAAGGTTGTAATTTAAATATTCAGCATCAGTACATAACAAAGAGCCAGATCCCTGCTGAGAATAAATGTTTTTTAGCAGCAGTAGTTCAGCCTGTGGACTGTGTTTCCAGTGTTCACAGAAAGGAGTAGATGCTAAAAGACATTAAAGTTTAGCATTTAGCAAGAAGCAGAGTGCCAGGGATAGTCACCAAGTGGACTGTTACAAAGCGTGAAGAAAACAGCATTAGCTCTATTAAGTGGGAAGAGGATGCATGGAGGCTTTTGTTCTGTAGCAGGTGGCCAGTTGACTTCATTCTGCACTATCTACTCTGAGCCCTGCTCACAGAGCACTCAAGATTTCTTAGCTTGAGTGAAATATCAAGACAAAACCAATTAGCAGCAAAATTGTATTTTCCCAACTGGATCTTTCCTTCTGAAGTGAAATTAGTCTGGTAAACAGGATTACTCTCTGGTGACTCAATAATTACGATGTTAAGATTAGGATCAAAACTATGCAGGATTTTGTGGGAATTCTCACCTTTATCTTTGAGGAGACTGGAGTAAGATAAGTTTTGAGTGAGAGGCTACTTCTGCATTCTTTCATCTTGACCTATTTTATCCATGTATGTCAAAAGCCAAATACAAGTGTCCAAGGTTGAACTGAGACAGAGTTAATTTTCTTCCTAGCTGACGCAGTGCTGTGTTTTGGATTTAGTATGAGAATGCAGGAACACAAGAAGCTGTGAGGGAGGAAGGCCAGAGAAGCTGACCCCCTAGCCAAAGGAATACTCCATAGCATAGGATGTCGTGCTCAATATATAAACTGGGAGCGGTTGTTCAGGGCATGTCAGCCACAGCTCAAGGATCTGGCTGGGCATCAGTCAGCAGATGGTAGGAACTGCATTGTGCATTACTTGTTTTGTGTATTCTATTACTATTATTTTCCCTTCTTTTTCTGTCCTATTAAACTGTCTTTAACCCAACTCACAAGTTGTATTTTTCCCCCCCTCATAATTCTCTCCCCCCCAACCCACTGGGGGAGAGGAGGGAGCAAGCAGCTGCATGGTGCTTATTTGCCACCTAGGGTTAAACCACAACAATCAGTTTTGAAAATCTAGGCCTTTCTTAAAAAAACACCAAGGACAGCCTGCTGTCTCACATTTGACTTTGGAAGGGTGTGTGGGTTAGACAGAGAATTTTGCTCATAAAGCCTGCTCTGCACCTTATTAAGGTTCTCCAGAGCAGCTCTGTAACCAAAAAGTAGTGACCAGAACCACAAGCCAGCAGGCATAATCTTGATGCTGTTATTGGTCCAGAGTACAGCTTCTTGAAAAGTGGAAGTGTCTGTAAAGCATGGAGACATTGGCACCTCTCAATATTGAGGGTTCAGCCTGCAGTCTGAATTAAAGTTTGAGTGGTGGGCCACTGTGGGGAAATGCCAGCCATACAATCAGTGAAGGAATAACATTATCAAGAACAGAAAAATTCAGCAATAGCTCAGAAAGATAGAACCCAGATTCTTCAGTCTCTTCTGTTAAGGAGCAAGTGAAATCCTTGCTTGCTACTACTAAAGAGGGAAGTCTCCTTCAAATGACTAAAAGCAAAGATTTGGGAAGAGGGCATGGATATCAACAGTGATTGCACTGCTGGTGTTGGATGTTGGAGCACCCATGCAAGGAACTAAGTGCAGACAGAAGAGGTCTGTCAAGCCGCATGAAAAGTCAAGTGGTATGGAATCCCACTGAATGCAAGAGGAAGTGTGATTCCACTAGTGAAGTTATTCCCAGAATCTATGACTCTATGAAAATGCTGCACCTGAGTATGCAGGACAGTAATGACCTGGGATAACTTCACTAGTGGAATCACACTTCCTCTTGCATTCAGTGGGATTCCATACCACTTGACTTTTCATGCGGCTTGACAGACCTCTTCTGTCTGCACTTAGTTCCTTGCATGGGTGCTCCAGCTTTTATCTCAAGCTCCGCAACACTGCTAGAGCTTGAACTTCACTGACACTTTCAGCCCAAATTGTACCTCTCCTTATGGACAAACCTGTGTTATGGAGGCAGGGAATTAATGTGTCTGAGTCAGGAATTCATATAAAAAATAGAGTTATTTTATTTTCCCCAAAACCCACCCCCAAAACTATATACAGAAATTAATTTAATTTTAATTAGCAGCTTCAGTTGGTTGAGAAGATCTACATGGATACCACAGGTAGACTTGACTATTTTGGAAGTCAGAAGTTGGAAAAGGCTTGAGCTATTAAGTATATACAGCTTTCCCATTATCAAGATAAGGCTGAGCCAAAGTTACTCACAGAAGAATCAGGCTGGCTTGAATGGAAGGGCAGTCCAGACGCTTCTCCCTTCGGGTCTTTCAGAAGCCTCCGAGGGTCGTTAAGAGCTATAAAGCTGCATAAAGGGGGTGCTTAAGGTGAAGCCTTCCAAAGCGGAGACAGCCCTGTCCCTCAGGAGCTTGTCTGTCTTTTGGAGCGCCAGGGGCTCCGCGTGCAGAAGCTATCCAAGCTGGGGAGAACTCCAAGGTGTGAACCCCGATATTTATACCCTTCCTAGCCAAAGAGCTGAGTTACCACTGCCTAGGCGGGAAGGCCACAGCCAATCCCCAGCCCACTGCAGCGCGGGCCCCGGACGGGGCACCCCTCGTGCTGGAAGGGCCTCTTGCTCCCCCTCCTTCACACCTGCAGGGCAGGAGGGGGAGGGGGGAAACAGGTCTTTTCGCGCCTTTTCCTCTCCCATTCAAACCACAGAGGGAAAGGAATTTTGGGGTACACAAGACTCCGGGACAACCTGACCACATGAGAAATGCAGAGTGCTTGGGAGAAAGCAATTCTAGGCACAGATTGGTAGACCTGATGTTTATTTGATCTAGGCCAAAAAAAATAGTCACGCTGAAAACTTCTAGACACTGCTGCTGCATATTTCTGCAGAACCAAACTGCTAGTTAACACCTCACTCCCACAGCCTTTTTCAGGCTCAAAATCACAGAATCACAGAATCCCTGAGGCTGGGAAAGACCTCTGAGATCATCGAGTCCAGCCTATAATCTATCACCACAACAACAAGAAAAATCCAGTATGTAAATAATATGCAATAACACAAAACACAGAGCATTTAGAAAAGTCTGTGAAACAAAATATCCACCTACAGTGACACTGTAAATTAAAAATGCCTGAACTTCAGCATCCCTGTGAAACATTTTGTAGCACCAGGTCAATGCAAGCAGATGAGGCAAGGCAAACCTGATATAACTGTGCCAGGCTCTAAAACAACACAAATGTAGGTCAGCCACTACGAGCAGAGCTTCTTCCCAAAAAGAATAAAGAGACAAAATAAGTTCTTGATTTAGTAACTTTGAAGAGCCTCGTTTAATGGTTTGTGCCTAACATCCTTCCTGAGAGTTCCTGAAATATGGAAGACTCCATGAAAGTACCCCAAAAGAAACCCATCCAGGTTTTTTTGGCAGCAGTCTCACAGTAGAAATACATTCTCAGATCTGCCTTGAAAAGACAGGACACGTAAACTCAGCTAGCTTGTTCTAGCTATTTACAGAGCAGTTAAAATGGCTTCTTTCTTCTGTACCCTTGAACAAACAAATCAATAAAATCATAAAAACATTAGACAGACTGAAAGACCAAGTGAACAACTAACTTGCATGACTGATAGATTTTTGAAGACACAAAAACATGTAGAACCATTAAGGCCAATAGGCCAATTGATAGATGCAGTCAGTGTACATTCACAAGCTCCACAAAAGACTGCTCAGCTATTGCAGTAGAGCAATTACAAAGATTGAATCTCTCCTAGGAGCCCAGAGGTAAAGAAAAATGGCTCCAGTCTACACCAAATATTACATGCACATACACATGCTGCGTTTTTGAGTATGATTTCCTTTTGTGCATTTCAAAGTTGCTTCTTGACTGATGCGGCTTTGTATGTTCAGATCAAAGCAGCAGCTGCCAGAGCTTTGCTACTGTTTGGGATTATTTACAGATGGGAAGAGAACAATTATTCTCAAGGTGCATGAGGACTCCAAAACAAACAGGTTGAGACAGAGATGAGTGAATTTGGAAGCCAATTTGCCACCTGTTACGTATCATACACACAGGTCATTAGTGCAAGTCCCCATTCTCTCTCTTTTCTGACTTGAGAAGATTTGTTGGGGTTTGGTTTGTTTCTTTTAACAAAAATTTTTAAAATTACTGTTCTATTCTCACAACCTGATCACCCTCCCTTCTCATGTACATCTGATGATTCCCCAAGCTTTTCAATATCTAGTGAAAAAAAGGAAGATTGCTCTCTACTTTTAGGTACTTAAAATGGATCTTGTCAAAATTAAAATTACCTTCTATATTTTCCAATCTTTTGTTTTCACTTGTTATTTAAAACTGGCCTCTTGTAAATCTTTTTTGTCTCCTCACATGTAATGTAGTCTCTTCTGAGACAAGATATTTTTCCTCTGCACTTTCTTCATGCCTGTTTTACCTAGCTAAGATGCCATGCCTTTTCAAACCTTATCCAAGAACACGTTTTATTCTTTTATATAGGAGGCATATTATGATTCTTTTCCTGGTAATGCCTGTCTTTGCACTCCTGATTCAAATTCAGAAGGAACACTGCCTTTTTGCTCCAGTAAGAAGCAGGATCTGAATCCTGTTGCATGTGTGGCAGTAGGCCTTACATATGCATACATATATGTGTGTTTATCTCTCTCTATTCTTATGCATCTCTACATAGAATGGAAGTTCAGGAGTGAGATACAGTAAAGACCAATAAAATTCTGATTGTACCTATAGTGTTGATATTCATATTGAACGTGAAGAGCACGAAGAGCATATAGAGCATGAAGATGTCTAGGGCATAACTACGTAAGTAAAACCATCAGGAGTAATCCAATTCCACATGATCTCAAACTCCAAGACAACAACCTCACCAAAGCTGCGAAGTTTAAGGTCAATGGTGGTTTGTTGATCTCCTGCCACTTGCCAAGGAAAACAAAAGTCACGACTCTGGACATTTCACTGAGTGCAAAGAAGAAAGCTAGCTGAACAGTCACAGCTGAAATGACATTTCCCAAAGTGCAGACCAAAGGGAAACTATGCTGATATAAAACTCATCAGACCATTTCACAGGGTAAACAGATCACATTTCTCTGGCACAAAGCCATTACTGCCACTGAGCTTTTATTTAGAGAATAAATTATTTTTAGGACACATGTAAATTTTAGCTTTAGTATTTCTTCTTACAAGAGCTAAGGCCACTAAAATTCTTACAAGCATAATTCAATTTCCTTTTTGTATTCTGACATAATTTTTCAAACTTAGGTCAGAACATTAACAAATGTGAGAAAATCCCCACATTATTTAAACTTATTTTGTGCTATCACATAGAGCCTATTTATCTAAAACACGATCAGCAATATATAAAGGGAGCTTTGTAAAATGAGTACAAGTATCATCAAAACATACTTTATGTATTATAGAGAAACCGAAGCAAGAAAACCTCAGCTTTTGGAGACTCACACAGCTTCAGTGAAAGATTACTTCAGCAGCAGCAGAACACTAAGTTGGACACTACACTGAAAAGACTCATTAAAAAAAGCTCAGAGAAGGACTAGTCTGCCTTGTATGTCAGGTAGTCATCTAGTTCTGATGTGCAGTAATGAAAGAGGCAAAATATCATATATGGAGAATATCATAAACCAGATAATGTGTTACCCAGTCTCCTGATGTTTCAGCCATCCAGAAAAGGGAGGTAAGTAATTGTATGCAAGAGCACTATCATTTATTAATGCTAATCACATTATTGTGTCCTAATTATTCTGTTATTTTTATGGAAATTATGACTGACTCTTAGGCACAGTGCATAAATCCCACGCCTTTAAAACTATACACAGTAACTACTTCCATAGCAATCCAATTGTTGGTGTAGGAGACTGAGCATTTGTTCCATTTTTGCTCAGGGAGCAGGTCCATCATTACTTACTGCCTTACTGAAGGCACAGGCAGTGCTGTAAGAAGTGCAGTTACCTCTTCCACTGTGATGTTGTGGAAGCTATCTAGAGATGCCAGCAACGGAGAGGAGAGGACTGCTAATAACACTTTTAAATGTCATGGTAAGGTTTGATCATCTATGGGTAGATCACTGCACACTTATTCTTGTAAATATGTGCTCACTTTAAGTTATTTTTCATTACTTCAGTGAAAGTTATTTTTTTAGTGTTCCTAAGTGGGGTATTTTTTCCAGAATTGATGGTATCTGTATCTAAATAACTACATCTAAAATTACACATGTTCTATGGATGTTGATTTCTTTCAAGAAATTAATTGCCCCACATAAAAGGGAAAAATTTGCTTGCTATGGTTCCATCAGATTGCATCAGAAGAACAATCTGGCCTTTAACAGTGTGGAAAACACTGCATCTTACAGCAGTTTATTACTGTAATGTTGTGGGTAATAAACAGGAAATCATTATTCTTTCTTATACACTAAATATGTTTGCACAATGCCTTTATACTGACGATATTAAAGCCATTACATTCTTGACTAGAGCTTTCTGGCAAGCAGGTGACTATTATTAGCTATACATTACTGGAAAGCTGGTAAATAAATTACTTGCCTGAAGTGTTGCTGCTGCAGAGTTACACAGAGATTATTATCTGGAGACTGTTCTGGTGATGTCTGTTTGAGGAGTTCATCCAAAGCCTTGAGGAAAAATGTCACAGCAATGCTCCTGACAATCATCCAGGACGTGCAGGTGGCTTCGAAGTGCCCACCAGAGGAGGCTGACTGAGCTTGCAGCTCCAAACCATTCTCTGGAAGAGCTTAGTCCTCTCCACTGACTGAAGAAAGACTAGTCTCAACAGTCTAAATGTGGACTAAATTTAATCATCAGATTAAAAGTGAATGCCCATACACTCCCTCTATGCCTTTTATCCTTGTACTCATTTGGATAATAAAATCTACAGAGCAAATTCTGTCTCCAGGCTGCCCTGTAAAAATATGTCTGTTTGTACATGGATACTATTCTTATCAGCAAGAACTGGAACTAGGATTTTCTGTGTCCAGAAAAGGGGCACTTAGTATCAAAACAGAAATAGTATCTTTTGCTTTTAGGGCACCAAGAAGATGCTGTTATCAAAGCCAGACTAGACTAACTGTATACTACTGGTATTCCTCTGATGTTAGAATACCAGATAGTAATTGAGTTCTGGATGTGAATAGGTTCACCTATCCAAACTGCCTCATCAGTTTTAGATATCAATATTCAGGTCTTTCTTGCCTCTGAACATATAAGAGCTGATCACAGTAGAAGGTTTTGGAAGTGAAGTAGGACTGAGAAGTGCCATCTGAGACGCTAGACTCTGTTTTTAACCACTGTAGAGATCCTAGGAAGCTATAGACAGAATGCTTGGTGCTTGAAAAGAATAAGTTTGAGGTGTGGACCCACCAAACAGGATCAGAATTGGAACAATGGACTAGTGACTGAAGTGACTTAGCAACAACTACAGAGCAACAGCTCATACTGAGCCATGCTGCCTCAGCACAATGGCTCCTTATGGCCTCCTCACTCATAGTATTAAATTGACAGCAAGCAGAACAATGTACAACACTAATCACCTCCTGATTTTCCAGTGCGAGATTTTCTTCATGCAGTGAAAAATAAGAACAGATTCAAACTTCCTTAGAGTCTTAGATTCTTAGGAGCAGACAGACAGAGAGGGATCTGGGGGTGCTGATTGATACCCGCCTGAACATGAGCCAGCAGTGTGCCCAGGTGGCCAAGAGAGCCAATGGCATCCTGGCCTGCATCAGGAATGGTGTGGTCAGCAGGAGCAGGGAGGTCATTCTGCCCCTGTACTCTGCACTGGTTAGACCACACCTTGAGTACTGTGTTCAGTTCTGGGCCCCCCAGTTTAGAAGGGACATTGAGATGCTTGAGCGTGTCCAGAGAAGGGCGACGAGGCTGGTGAGAGGCCTCGAGCACAGCCCTACGAGGAGAGGCTGAGGGAGCTGGGATTGTTTAGCCTGGAGAAGAGGAGGCTCAGGGGTGACCTAATTGCTGTCTACAACTACCTGAGGGGTGGTTGTGGCCAGGAGGAGGTTGCTCTCTTCTCTCAGGTGGCCAGCGCCAGAACGAGAGGACACAGCCTCAGGCTGCGCCGGGGGAAGTTTAGGCTCGAGGTGAGGAGAAAGTTCTTCACTGAGAGAGTCATTGGCTACTGGAATGGGCTGCCCAGGGAGGTGGTGGAGTCGCCGTCCCTGGAGCTGTTCAAGGCAAGGTTGGACGTGGCACTTGGTGCCATGGTCTAGCCTTGAGCTCTGTGGTAAAGGGTTGGACTTGATGATCTGTGAGGTCTCTTCCAACCTTGGTGATATGGTGATACTGTGATACTGTGATACTGTGAAATACGACTTGGGTTTATTTGACTTCTGTGTCTGTAGCCATGGAGATTGTATCCTAGCAAGTTTGTTAGTACTCAGATAATTTTTTTTGGGGGGAAAAAAAAGAAGAAATAAAAAAAAGTGGATCTTGAGGCATCTTTTTAATGCCTTTGGGAAATTTCTTCCTAGATTTTTTTCCTCCTCTGCCCATGCAAAAATCTGTTGAGGTTTTACACTGGACCTACTGCAGCTTCAGAAGACCTACTGCTACCTGGAAGCAGAAGATCTGGAAGTACTGTCACCTAGGGCAGAATGTGAGTAGCTTTTTTTCAGTACTGATACAATTAACAGTACCAATTACTATCAGGCTGATTTCAAGTACATTTCTAGCCTGAAAAGCAACTAAACACTTTCCTTCAAATCAGAGTTAGGCATGCAAATTTCCAAGAAGTACATTAGTAATACATTCAAACACAGACTTTCCTTACACAGGTTGACATCGGACCCCTCCATATCCTATTAGTGCAGAAAGAACACATAATCCTCCCTTTGCTCAAACTTCCCTCTGTGCTGAAAAGAGGTAGAGTAGCACCAGGGCTAAACAGCTGCAACAAAGTTCTCCCTCACTGTCAAAAGCGCTTGGGTAATGGGTAGTATTAGAGCAAGGCTGAAAGCCCATAATGTCACTGCTATGCCTTGTGAATGAAACGACTTCACACTTTGTCCTTCAGTAATTCCATGAGGATAGTAATGCCATAACTACTGCAGAAAGGCAAGGATTAAAGCATCAACCTGAGGAGAATACTCCAAAGAAAAATATGTTGAAGAACTCCTTATGGTTGGCCATTGAGTCTAAATGTGATGCAGATCCCCAGAGGTAAATCTGTGACAAGTTAAAGCACGCCTTTTTGAATTGGAAGCAAAGTAACTGAAAGCCTAAGTCTTCTCAGATTAACACATTTTTTAGACTGTGGTGATTAAATCCCACGGGAAAATCTGATCAATTAGGTACATTGCATAACTCAAGTGATCACCAAGACTGGCAATAACTGCCCATCTGTCCACACAAAGACATGCTTGTCCCAAGAACTTATATGTACTTCATTTACCTTACAACAGGAAAAAATGATACAGTACATCTTGTCACATTTTCAGTACTAAAAATGATCACTCAGTGTTTGGCACTGGATCTCTTGATGACAGGGGCCTTAAGATTTGATTTTTCACAAATATTGAGCATCTCAAACCCTATAAAAGTCAACAAGGACTGACCAGGCTCAGGAACTCTGAAAATTAGAACTAAAGTAGAAAAAAAATCTTATAAACCTCCTAATGGACTGCTGAAAAACATAGTTTCAGCAATCAAGAAGACAGACAGCTGGAGCTTTTTCCCCTTAGAACACAGAAAACTATAAAAAGAGAGGCAAGGAAAATGAATACATTTGTATTTCAAGTCAGTTTGAGTGAACCAGACAGTAGTAGCTGCCTGGAAGGGCAAAGCAAAAAAAACCCTCTCTGAAAATAAGCAAAAAAGATTACCTTACAATGCACTGAAGTTTACCTGAAAGAGGAAAGTATCTTTTACTTTTCTGTTTCCCCAGCAAAGAAGGTAGCTGGCACCCATTCAGAGGAGTATCTTCTCACAATCCACCCTCTGTACTCTCACTTTGCAGTTTGGTAGGAAACACTCTCTAGGCCGCATCAAAAGAAGCATGGCCAACAGGTCAAGAGAGGCAATTCTGCCATTCTACTCTGCCCTGGTGAAACCTTACCTGGAGTACTGTATCCGTGTCTGGGGCCCTCAATGTAAGAGATACATGGCCCTGCTGGAGTGGCTTCAGAGAAGGGCCACAAAGATGATCAGAGGGCTGGAGCACCTCTTCTATGAAGACAGGATGAAAGCATTTGGGCTGTTCTTCCTGGAGAAGAGAAGGCTTCAGGGCGACCTTACAACTACATTTCAGTATGCAAAAGAGACCTACAGGAAAGTTGAGGAAGGACTGTTTAGAAGGGCTTGGTATGGTAGCATGAGGGATGATCATTTTAAATCGGAGCAGGGTAGATTTAGGTTGCATAAGGAGAAAGTTCTTCACAATAAGAGTGGTAAAATACTGGAAAACACTGACCAGAAACATGGTCCCTCGAGACATTCAAGATCAGACTTGATGTGGCCCTGAGCAGCTTGATCAAGTTGGAGGTCCCTGCTCACTGCAGGGCAGTTGGACAAGATGACCCTTGAGGGTCCCTTCCAAGCCAATGCAGTCTGAGAATTTTTGGCTCTCTGAACAAATCTCAGAGCCCAAATTCTTCTGTCCTGCTTTCAAACAGCTCCCTTACCATAGTCACCCTTTGTATGATTGTGAAACACTCCGATTTCTCAGGTTTACCTTGACTCAATGGAAAGAACATCATGATAAAGCAAAGCACAAGGTATTTTAGAGGTTGTTTTTTTTTCCTTTTGTTATAAAATGAACAACAGATGAAATTCTAATATTAACTCAAACCCAAATGCTCTCTATTTGCTTGATTATTGCTACTCAGAATTCCAGCTGCTTCAGTTCCTGAATGTTGCTTTAAAGCAACATTATGTCTTCCAAGGGCTGCTCTCAGTTTTTCACAACCTAGGGCTTGCCACAGTCCATTTCAATCAAGTTTGGTCTAAAGTGCTTTTAAGAACCTTTCCTGAAATCAAGGCACAGACATTTCAGGACTTAACCAGAGAAAGTCCTTTTTAAAATGAATGCCCAAGTAGTTAGGAATGACTGAAAGTCAGCTATGCAGATATCACTGATATTTTTTCCAACAGCTGGGTTTAATAAATATTTTTCTCCCCTTCTTACAGCCTACTTTCCTTGCCAGCTGCCCCACATCCACTCCAGGCTGCTCCTGTATGAGGAATTATCCACATAGTCATAGGAATTATTATAAAAGACATCAGTTCTTTAGCTATTCTGGGAAACTTCTGATCTCAGGGGGTATTAGATATTTCTATAGATATTCCATTATATCTTTTAATAGGATGATTTGGATCTGCTTATACAAGCACACTTTTCTTACTAACTCAAGCCTGACCTCAGCTTTATCACTAGGTTTCCTGAATCCTACTTTTGAAATCAGATGCAGGTGGCAGAAGCAAATATTTTAAATACAACACATTATTTGAATTTTGGCCCTGTAAAGGTATACTGAAGTTAGGGTGGTCTAATCTCCTGCAACTCTTAGAGAAAACAGACTAATAGAGAGATGGAGAGATTGAGGAATCCCCTCAGTCTCCACTCTTGTGCTGTTCACAGCATTTAAAGCCCCAGCTTCATAGCATCAGCTATTTTCATCCAAGACAAAAAGCAGTACCTTCAAGGAAGCAGACCATGCACTTGTTTTCTGTGACTACTACCAAGAACATGTTGGTATTCAAGTCCTTTTTCACACAGCTTTGACAATGAGCGTGGCCACCGTCTTTATTTCCACAAAGTGCCCTGCACATATCTCCAGCCTTTTTGGCTTTTCACAGGTGAGAAAACAACACCACCACAAACGAAACAAAACAAAACAAAACACAAAGGTCATATTGCTTAGGAGATGCAGTTAGACTGCTCAGCCCATGAACTGAGAGGGAAAAAATTCGAAAATCTCCAGCTACACCACGAGATGGTGCTCAGCCCCTTCTGTAACAGACACTTGAAGTAAGACTAGGGCCAGAAAAGTTTGCTTGAACTGGGTAGCTCCCAGCCCGAGCGCACACACTCACTTGGACTCAAACGATTACCTGCATGCAGGGCTGCTGGATACAACATTCCCTGTTAAACACTGCTCTGCTGCTGGAGCTGTCACTCAGCCAGTGAGAAACTGCAAAGAATGCCACCCAGTGAGTCTGCTCAGCTAGAAACTTGAGGAAAAAAAATCTTCCATTCTAGATATTCTTTTCAGTTCATTCAGGGAAAAAACCTCCATGAAAAATATATTTTTAAAAAAGAAAAGAAAAATCTTGCACTTTTTATATAGTTTGGATGCTGCTCCATCTGCTCTGTTGCATTTTAATATCATAGGGATCATAGGGTGTTAGGGGTTGGAAGGGACCCAAAGAGATCATTGAGTCCAACCCCCTACCGGAGCAGGACAACGCTATCTAACACAGATCACAGAGGAACACATCCAGACAGGCCTTGAAAGTCCACGACCTCCCTGGGGAGCCTGTTCCAGTGCTCTGTGACCCTTACAGTAAAGAAGTTCCCCCTTGTGTTGAGACAGAACCTTTTTTGCTGCAACTTACACCCGTTGCTTCTTGTCCTATCACAGGGAGCAAGTGAAAAGAGCCTGTCCCCCCCACACTCCTGGCTTAAACTAAAACAGAAAAAGAGAGGAATAATATCAACTTTGATTACAATGACAACTGGTTAATTTTATTGTCATTGCCTTCAATGGGAATGACAATTTGGGAAGTTTTCCTTAATCTAAAACTATCCTAAGCAGCAAAATATTGTAATATAAGAAACTGGAAGCCACAAACTTTCAATGTTTGTAGTATAAAACCCATGAAGCCACATGAGGCCAATTTTCTGCCCATCCCCCCAGAAAAGTTGTGATATTACCTGCACTTGTAACTTCAATATTTTGGTAATTCTAGGACTATGATCAGTATTTTCATGAGGGAAAGCAAGGCTGTGGCAGAATAGGCTACAGTAAAAATGTAATTGAAGTGTATGCAATAACCATTACAATACAATGTTAACTGCCAGTTTGATCTGACCAACTGCTACTGACCTCCAAAAATCTCAGTGGTCATCTACACATACATTTCTTCTCTACCTTTATTGTATTAAAGTTGAATTAGAATTGTTATATGGTATTCAGTGCCAGCTTCCACAGCAGACCTGACTACATTTCAGCAGCCATAGATGGCTGTTTTGTAACGGCCCCTAGAAAATCCTAGCTTCACTCACCATCCTACTGAGCAAACCCAGCTACAGCTCTTTAAAGGGGCCTCTCTATAACAAAAGCATTTTAATATAATTTCTGCCTTTAAAAAGGAATTGTGAAATTCCAGCAACTTTTGTGCTTGGCTTTCTTTTTTTTTTTCCCCCCCTTTCCATTGAATGTGCAAACCCTCTTTATCTAAATTCCACCCTGTGCTGTTATAAACTCTACAAAATGTGCTCATCTTCAACCGTACCTGCCAACTGGAATGGGGAGAATGTATTCAAATACAGAACCCCTCAAGTACATGCAAAAGGGCCTGGGGGTTGGGACAACAAAACATCACACGTGTAACATCTTTCACCACCTCAGCTAAGAAAGGTTTTTTGATTTTGCAGGCACCAGAACAATTTGGCAAATACTGCCCTTCCTCTCAGAGCTAAGAGCTAAACTCCAAGAATTCACAAGGAGCAGCCTGCTAGATGGAGGACTGCAAGTTTGTTTAAATGCTTGGATACTGTAAGAACATTTTTCATTAGGCAGTTCTAAAGATGCTAACAGCTTTGTGAAGGAGGCAACAGCTTGCAACTCGGGAGATGCTGATATGAATCAAAAGCAATTACAGCTGTACTACTTTTCCCTACCAGTTCAAAACAGTGGTCTTAAGTAACTTCAAGTAAGATTCCTACAAAAAAAAAGGGCAACAGAAAACACACTAATCCAAATTATGTCAGCATGCTAATAGCTCCTTAATACACAAGTAAACCCTTACCTGAACTTAATCTTGCATTAACAGTTAATTAGCATAGTAATTTCTCTGTTTTGTTTCAAGCTTGCTGGTGATTCTCTACTTCAAATTCATGAGCAAACAGAAATAATACTTGGGTGTTTAAAATCCTCGGGCGTTTAAAACTGTATCTGGTGATTTGACCTTCAATTCATGATCAGGCCTAGATACAGTGAAATCCACCAAGAGGAAAAAGCTATTTTTCCATAATGAAGTGTGCACGCATGACTGTTTAATATAGCAACTGCTGAAATTACATGAATCAAAAAAGATATTTAAGTGGGAAAATTACTTGAGAACTTCTCCCGGGCTAACTTTTCACACTCAGAATGATAATGTTCAGCATACTGCATTTTCCACTAGCTAGAAAATGATTTAGGATGATATAAAAAAAAACCTCTTTACCACTGAGCAAACACATCTGTAGCATCTTGGCCAGGTTCCTTGTATTATCAGCTCTTCCCATGCATTGTATTTTTTTTGCACAAAAGAAGTAAGAAGTCAACAAATGTTTCCTTGGCCTGGAAACCTCAAGAATCAGCTTTTCTTGAGAGGAGTAGAAGATAAGTAATTAGAGAAGAAGATGTCATTGCTGAGAAGTTTGCTCAGGGCAAATTTCCAGAGAAGTGGCAGCAATGCAAACTTGCCATATGCATCATACACCAGTGTGCACCAGCCTGATCAAGCAGGCTGTCACTGGGAGAAGAGGTCTTGTTCTCTGCAATTCATTCTGTCCCTGCACAAACAGTAAATATTCCTAAGGTATTTTTTTCAGAGGCAGACTGCAAATCCGCAGCTCACCTTTCTCTAGCTTGTTTCAGTAAGCTGGCTAGCAAGAGGATGGAGACTGCCTTTTTACAAGGCATAACTTGGAAAAGACAAGGGGTTGTGGGTACAAGTCACTCCTGGGGAGATTCCAATTGGACTCCATAAGAAAAGTTTTCACAATGAAAACAGTTAGACATTGCAATAATCTCCCAAGGAGAGTAGTGGATTCTTCTACATTGGACAATTTTAAGACTCAGCTTGACTGGGCCATCTCATTTAAACTATGCTATTACCTAGAAAGGTTGGACCAGATGAGCCTTGGGGTCCTTTCCAAGCTGTCATTCTGTGATGAGTTTGGTTGGGAGGGAGTTAATGTTCTTCACAGCAATCTGCACGGTGTTGTGTTTTGGATTTGTGAGCAAAACAGTGTTGATATCACAAAGGCTAGGGGAAAGTAAGTGAGCAGCTGTATTGCTTAGCCACCTACAGAGGTTAAACCAAAACAATGAGGAAAATGCAAGTGATGAGAGCTGATCTGAAAGAACATAAATCAATTCATACAAAGAAAGTGGCCAAAATATCAAACTGAAAAGCATACAAGTTTTCCTATCAAAGCATCCTGTTTTCCCTAAACAGACATGAGAAAAAAAGCCTGGTGGATGATAGAAAAATGTTGCTGGCCAATAACTAGTTAATTCAAGGTATCATTAAAACAAAACCCGGCATTACATGACATCAGAAGTTATCCTAGCCACAAATTTCTTCCTAGGTTGCTCCAAGGTTCACCCACTGCATATTTCTCCTCCAGGCAAAAAAAAAATAATTAGAAAACAGTCCAGCCTTTGCATATTCCTTAATCTTGCATAATCCCATAGATGAAGTCAGCAGCCGTAGACAACAAGCTAAAGAGAATATTTCAAGAAGTGGCAAGGAGTCAAAGAAAACCTTCTGAGGTAGAAACAACAGCCAGTAAACCGGCACAGCTCTTTCCCAAAAATGGGCCGTTGACTCCCGACAGATGATTGCTGAGCTTCCCCCAGTTAGTTTGCTTCTCCATTAGATCCCACTACAGCAATTTAGTTAAAAATAGCACAAAACATATCCTGCCAAGCTCTGCTCTTAACTACACCATCTCTTCAAACTGATGACCTTAGAAGACCTGCCGAAGTCTCTCCCTGACCACTAGAATTGAAGGGTCAGGTTGGAGACTTTCAAAAGACATGACAGTATTAGCTGGAAGATAAAAGTTAAGTGCTGCTACCTAAGGGCTAAGGTTAGCAGATGTCTAGTAAACGTGGACATTCATTTTTAGTCTAGATTTCGTGATGCAGAAACCTTGTGATATCACAAACTGCAGTTTAGGATTGCAGAAATTAATTCATTATGCCACAGCAAAGCCTTAATCTTCATGGTACTCTCTGGACGAAGAGTATTAAAGACACTGTGAGAATCTTGTGCTCATTACTCCTAGTGTTCTGCACCCAATAATGCAAATCACTAGAGTCTCCTTATCAGACACTCCTTATCCAGTATCTGCTAAGCCTCGAGACTCACTGGTTTGGCCTCAGATTTACTGACAAGGCAGCACCCAACCTGGCAAGAAGGGTTTGTACTCACTGCTTTTCTTTTTCACTATGCGTTGTTTCTAATTTATAGATGCTCTCTCTGAGCTGTTCCGAGACAAAAAGAATCATCTATAAAACACTTGACTCCTCCTAGATACCAAAGCATGATTTTCCAGTTTTGTGTCAAATCTCTTTTGATAAAAGAACAAAGTAGATATTCCGACAACTAATTACAGAATCTAATCTACAGAAGACATATTGTCTAGACAGCAACAAAACAGTGAAGCTTCTTGTTTGCCTCTCACCAAGATAGACTATGTCCATGTAGAATCCAGACCCAAAGGTCTCATCCTCTCCAGTGCAACTGGAAACTGTAGACTTTGTCACTACCTTGTTAAAAGAAGCTCAGGAACACAATTGGTGGGGATATCAAGCAACCACTGAGTCAAGATCTTAAGTCAAGATATTTTTTTTCCAATGGGAATTTGGAGTAGATTTCAATCAAGCAAGTCTGAGACAAAATACCTCACTTTGTAGTAGCTGCCACAGGAAGAGGAACTTACTGGGTTATGTGCTGAAGCTCAGCTGCACACCCACAAAGGAACTTGAAGAGATCACCACAGGATGGGAAGCCCACATAGTGTCTTCTTAGGCTGCATCCAGATTCATCACTGAGGCAAACAGCCCTTCAGAGGTCCATCTGCACAATCCCAGAGGAGCACAGGGGCACAGCATCAAGTGGGAACATAAATCAAGGCCTCCTAAGGAATGAACACCTTATCCAAGCCTCTTCCAGGGCTATCCCAGAATATTCAGTAGTGCCATTGTCCAAGTATGAAACTTGTCGTCATCATAATTCATATGGAAAAGATCTTGAGATCATTTTTTGGAGTAAGAGGATTGCTGCCTACAGTAGGATATAAGTGATGCAGGGTAAAAGCAGTCTTAGATCAAACAGACTTACAGATCTTTAGGGGAGAAATAAAAGGGAGGAGTTTAGGTGATTTGAGGAGGAACAAGCACTGGAAAAGAGAGGGGTAAGGGGACAAAAAGGGCTGGCAGTGTAAATAGTCACTGGTCAGTCTGCTTACCTGGCTATGCCCTGCATCTGATCACCGCAGTCTGTCCTGCGTTGTTAAATTGCTTTCTAACTCTTTCCTGGATGAGAGCTCTCTATGTTGCGTGCATGAGGGTGTGAGTGTAGCAACTGCAATTAGACCATGGGTCAGAGGGCCACATGTTGGTGCTGCCAAAGACTGGAAAGAGCACAGTAAGCATGTGATAACTAGCAAAGTGTCTGCCAGCAACGCATCTTCAATCTTGCTACTGGTTGAACCTGGGAACAGGTAGTGGTAGTAGCCACACCTCTCGGGCTGCTGGTTCTACCATGGTCTGCTTTTCTCTATCAGAATTCTTAGTTCACCATTTGACAAAACACCTGAAAAGACTGATGTTTCATCACCTGACAGAAGGAAGGAGATACTCAGAACCCGCCTGGACACATTCCTGTGTGATCTGGTATAGGCGATCCTGCTCTGGCAGGGGTTTGGACTAGATGATCTTTCAAGGTCCATTCCAGCCCCTGACATTCTGTGATTCTGTGAAAATTCTTCCAAAGACAGTCTTGCTCACCTTCTTTCTTCTGCATTGCAGTACAGCAGCAGCACAACACCAGGCCAGTGCCTTGAGTTTGTGACTGGCCAAAGATAAGGCCACTTTCAGCTAGGCTTTACAGATGCTACTGATATCAGCTTTGTTTTCACTACTACAATATGACACACTAATGAATTACCATTTCTCAGGCTGCATAAGCATTCATTTCTTCCTGATTATCTTTAAATGGAATTAGGAGATACCAGTCAAATATGATGTGTATGTTTAATCATACCTCTCCACTTTCCAAATAATGTTTTTGTGTTAGAGGACTATTAAGCTTTTATTAAAACGACAACAATATCACTAGGCATCAAATGAGAGACCTCTGGTTTACAACATTTTGATTAGAGTTAGCACAGCTTCCTATTTGCTTGTGATGATATGGAAAGAAGAAAATTTCCAACATCTCCCAGAAAGTTGCACAGAGAGGTTCATATTATTACTAGGGTCATATTACTTACTAAAACAAAATGCTAATGTTGCATTGAATTAATGCACTAAAGAGGTAAGAATAGGAACTGAGAAGGCAACTGCAAGCTCATGTTTTAGCTGTCTTCAATGACCAGTCCAAAAGCAACTGGATTTGAAATATGCTAACTGTGAGGCCTCAGAGAGATACAGGATCAACTAGTAGTTATAGAATCATAGAATGGTTTAGGTTGGAAGGGACCTCAAGGATCATCCAGCTCCAACCCCCCGCCATAGGCAGGGACACCTCCCACTACAGCAGGCTGCTCAAGGCCTCATCCAGCCTGGCTTTAAACACCTCCAGGGAGGAAGCATCCACAACCTCCCTGGGCAAGTTCCTGGACTGTGACTTTTTGTTCTCTTCCATATGTACTTTTAGCAACAGGTAAGAGAATCAGGATTTGCTAAGGCTTCACAAGTGACGGGAATACATATAACAGCTTGCCCAGCATGTTTGAATGAGAAAAAAGGCCTCATTATGAAAGAACAAGCAATGATTCAGAAGTCTTCACTGTCCCAGAGGCCGCTACTTCAGAAGATCAAACCTCCTATAAGTGGAGGTGGAGCAAAGCTGGAGGTGGGTAGGTTCAGACTGGATGTGAGGAAGAAGTTGTTCAGCATGAGAGTGGTGAGAGCCTGGAATGGGTTGCCCAGGGAGGTGGTTGAGACCCCATCCCTGGAAGTGCTTAAGGCCAGGCTGGATGAGGCTCTGGCCAGCATGATCTAGGGTAGGGTGTCCCTGCCCATGGCAGGTGGGTTGGAACTAGATGATCCTTGTGGTCCCTTCCAACCCTGACTGATTCTATGATGTCAAACTATGTAACTATAACTAAACCATGTAAAAGGTTTGGGAGGTGAAAGAACTAGGCCAAGAAAAATAATGCAAGCAGTGTCCTAGAGAGAATACAAAGTGAAGACATCTTCAAAAGCTAGTAAATTTGTAGCACATACAGCCTTGTCCTCCACACTTAATATTGAATATATATATATATATATATATATAATGCTGAAAACCACCCACATCTGAACTGGCATGAAGTGGAGTAACTGAAAAAGGAATAAGCAAACTAAAGACCTTTGAAAAAAATGGAAAAAAAAAAATAGAGCCCCAGATTATTATGATACAAACCATAAAACTGATGTAAAAATGTCAGCTTTCTTTATAGTGAACTTGCAATAAATGGTTTACAGAAAGCCACAGAGCTACTCTTCTCTGTGAAATCCTATTTAAATCCACAATTTATATATACACATATATATGTAAAAAATACAAAGATATTTACACTACACCTATCTTCCCCATAAATTCAGTCATCAAAACTGTGCTACTCATTTTGTCTACATTATGCTGACACATCATTCAATGTACCTTTACCTAGTGTATTTTGGCATCCTGATTCTGCTTTTGATTGTGCTGATTTTACACTCAGAGAAGGGAGTTATTGTGCAGTTACCTCTATGAGAGTAACAATACTGTTGGGTCTTCCTAAAATCAATCTCTGTCAGATAAGACCAGTTGAGGTATCTTCAAAAGTGAAAGAAGATGATCAGATACATATAAAAACAAATACAGAGAAAGTAAAAGAATGTCCCTACTCTAGGAAACATCTCCACTTCAGAACAGTGAGATAAGACATTGATAAGAAATAGAGAGAAGGTAACAAGAAATGACAGAAAGCAGCATTTTGCATCAGATGTACAGCAATCCAAAGATATGCAAACAAAAAAGCCACAATCCTTTCTATCAAAATTAAGAGCTCACCTAGGACAATACAGTACTCCCCAAATAGCATGAGCTTCAGTGCTTGTTGTAGTAGGCTCTTTAACTTACATGTTTCACAGCACCCCGGAAAGTGCAGCTCTGCTTACCTTTACAACACACAACAGGTCTCTTCTATTCAGTTAGCAATAGTGACTGCTTGACCTGAAAACCTTGATCTGCCTGCCAACCCTATATGCCAAGTTACTTTGAGCCACTTGTGTTCATTTCAACAGGCACTGGTAGACTTATTCATAGGTAGTAACTCCCTCTGCACAAGTAGATGTCAGTATGTCTGCAAGAATGGTTACGGTGGTATTTGGTCTGCCTCTGCCTAGCCATAATTGATTCATGCAAGAGTATACAGTTTTTAATCAATCACTTCCCAGCTAGTTCCCTTCTACAAAGCAGGACAGAAGACCCAAGTCATTGCAACAGGCAGCAACAAACCCAGGTGTTAGAGGGACTAGAAGCAGGGCTTTTTGTTTTCAGCAAAGTATCATAAAAAATAAACTGGAAAGATCCAAAGTGCTTCTAAACAAATAAATAAATAAATACAGACCTTCAGAGGAAGACTTAATTTAAAAATGCAACAGGCTGAACTATTAAAAATGCATGGAAGCAAAATGATTCAAGATGTTTTGATGCCTGCGGGGAAATTAACAAAAGCGTTGGATTCAGACCGTCTTCCTACTGCTCTGATTATACAATTCTATTTCCCCTCTTTTTCTTTTTGAATGTTTCTCCCAGTTATCACTAGATTTTTGATTTGTGTGAAAACCAGACTCCTTGCCACTAAAATTCATTTCCCATCTGAAGATAGTCTTCCATAGGTATGCCTCTAATAACCAGCTGTCATCAAAAGCTAAATATGATGACAACAGCAGATTGTTGTCCACTACCAGAGGAACTGATAGGGATGCTCAGATGACATACATCAACTGTGGTCCATGTGCTTAGATAGACTTACATATGGCTAAACTACAAGAGCGTTTGAACTCTTAGGAAATGGAAGATCCTATTTTAATGCAAATGTCCTCAGTTGAGCTGGGTAAAAACTGCCAGTCTCTATCAGAGACTCAAGATATTTTTTCCTATTACCCACTCTATCTTCAAACTTTGAAGAGCAAAAGAAATTCAAGCAAGAGATGTCAAACACTGAGTCATACAGGACTAAATCCCACATAGCCCTGAAATAGGGTTGGACAAGGCTGTAGTTAACATTTTGAACTTTTTCTATCACGCTCTTACTGTGTATCAGGGCTCATGGTTGGATTAATCAGACATCAGTCAATGATGTGGCTTGTTCATAGGATCATAGGATGTTAGGGGTTGGAAGGGACCCAAAGAGATCATTGAGTCCAACCCCCCTGCCAGAGCAGGACAATACTATCTAACACAGATTGCAGAGGAACACATCCAGACAGGTCTTGAAAATCTCTAGACAAGGAGACTCCACAACCTCCCTGGGGAGCTTGTTCCAGTGCTCTGTGACCCTTACAGTAAAGAAGTTCTTCCTTGTGTTGAGGCAGAACCTCTTTTGCTGCAACTTACACCTGTTGCTCCTTGTCCTATCACAGGGAGCAAGTGAGAATAGCCTGTCCCCCTGCTCCTGGCCAGCCTTCAGATACTTATAAACATTTATCAAATCCCCTCTAAGTCTTCTTTTCTCCAGACTAAAAAGTCCCAGATCCCTCAGCCTCTCCTCGTAAGTCATGCCCTCCTGTCCCCTAATCATCCTCTCCAGCAGATCCCTGTCCCTCTTAAACTGGGAAGCCCAATACTGAACACAGTATTCAAGATGAAGTCTCATCAGGGCAGAGTAGAGGGGGAGAAGAACCTCCTCCCTTCCTGGATACAGGCTCCCAGGGACCACCTCCCTGGGACCAAGAAACTAATTGTTTCCACTGCCCTGCAAAGTAACATCTCAATCAGCTAGCAGTGGAGCCACCAGCTTAGACAGCTGATCTACTGCCTGCTTATGTGTGCATTTATGGGTTTTTCATGCGCAACCACAGAGACCCACATATTGTACCTGGGGGGGAAATGCAAACAACTGCTCTCCATTGTCCACAACAAACCTGCACTTATTCAAAATTAAGGCAAAGCTGTTAAGATTCTGCTTCACGATAAGGTTCTCTCAGTGCTGCTACAATTAGTTCTGCTACTTGAAAGTTCTATGTTCACTTCTAGGGCTGCAGCATCCTTCCTTGCATCTTCCTGCTAGCTTGGATGGGGTTGAGCAGAAAGCTTCTAGAAAACACATGGAACATCCTGCCTTTTAATAACTTCTATCATTTGCAAAGTGATGTTTAGCCTTCCATAAATATTTCCACATAAAAAACTAACACAGAGGATCTGCCAGTTCAGGGATATGATTTCAAGTAAGATAAGTCTCAAGGCAAAGTGGAGAGCTGAACAGCTCCATTATTTGTTAAGTCCTTTTTACTTGGAGGCCCACATCAACTTCCATCAGTTTTTCAAGTAGAACAGAAAACAATTTTGTTCACTCAAACAGTCTAGAAGTGAGCATGATCTTTCACTACCATGTTTCACAGAGCTAAGAAATCTTCTTCTCTACTTTTATACAGACTTAAACAGACCTTCAGTGGCCCAGAGATTCAGCTGGAATTAATAGAAACTAAAGAGTGGTAAATGCTATAGAAAAGATTATCAAATAACTGACAATATACTCAAAACCTAAAGTGCAATGTTTCCTTTTTTTATACCCAAATATAAAAGATTTTGATTAAACACCAGCTTGTCACTACTCTTACATAGTCAGTTGGAGGTGGTTTTCTTTTGTTTTGCTTTGTTTTTCAAATATGCTTTTTTTTTTGTTTGGTTGGGTTTGGGTTTTTTTTGTTATTGTTGGTTCTTTTTTTTTGTAGTGGAGAAGTGCATACAATACCTGTTGTTATTCTTATGTAGTTCTCTAAAGGTTTTTCAGAAAGACAACAGGTTACCAGTGAAATATGGTGCCAGTTCTTCAAGTTCCTCAGGCATTCTTCTGCAAAGCTATGAAATAATAGTTCATCTCCTCCTTGGAGAAACCCAGCACAAAAATTTCATGTACAACCACTGTAAGATTTTCCCTCCTCCCCCACAGCTTCACATCCCACCCAACCCTTCAATTTCAGATTTTTTTTTTTTTTTTGTAAAGGAAAGAAAAAACTAAAATAAAATAAAACCAGCTTATAAAACAGCAAAGAAAAGAAAGTTATTTTAATATATATAGAAAGAGAACAAAATGAAACTTGAGGGAAAACTTACTGGCGTTACAGTTTATCCTGATACAGTCTAGATGGGGAAAAATAAATGAAAGATGAAATTGCATCCTTCAAGGTAACAGCTGCAGACATCCAAAAACAATCAGTCCACCCTTCCGGGGACAGACACACGCAAAGAGATGTGGCCATTTTATACTTCTAAACAGTCTGTACAAGTTCAAGAGTGGGTGTATATGTACAGTATATCCTACATCAATTTCTGATACATAAATATATATATATACACATATATAGACACACATATATATATACACATATGTATAGAGAGATATACCAATATACATATATATCCACAAGCTGACACAGAAAGCTATATTCTTTTTATAGAGATCTATGCATCTAAGAGTTTCTTCTACTCCAGACCATGAACTGATGTGAATTACAATTCAAAAAAATTTATAATTAAGGCACAAAAAAAAATCTCTCTCAAAATGCAAGTCATACTCCAGTGTCATTCTGCTTTTTAAAGACCTTTAGTCATTTCTCTATGAAGCTTGAAGCTCAAAGTCAACCTTTACACTTGGTTTCTTTTGAATTAATTCGTATTGTTCTTGCATAAATACACCATCTGTCCAACACAGAATACCTGTAAAATCAGACCGTGAGATTTGCTGGGACAATATTTAACCCTTTCCAGCTCTCCCAAAGACAGACCCTCTTCTCATTCCCCCAATGCCAGCCCAGAATATGTTTTAATATGTGCATAGACACATTTGACACTGTCCATTCAGGTGAGGAAAGGGTTAATATACTGCCCAGTTGTGTCCTATCATAAAATGGCCACTTGCAAACAGCTAACCGCACGAACGCCCAGCCCAGATTTCAGCTAGTTCTGGAGGTTGGGAATACCTTCTGCTTTTGTTTTTAGTTTGGTTGTTTTTTTGCTTGGGAAGGGAGGATTTCTTTCAAAGGTCCCCAGTCTTGCCAGCTCCTCAAAGCCCAATCTCATCTTGCTGTCTGAATGCTAGAACTGAATGTGATGTCCATAACATTCAGGGAGAAAATGAAATGGGCAGTGAAGCAGCAGATCTGGGAACCTTTGTGGGTCCTGCTTCACTCGGAGGATACAGGCAAGGGAGGGATGAAGAGGAGCACGTGAGAAGAAAAATAGTTATGTTTGTGAAATCAGGGTAACTGAGGAGTCCTCACAAAAACACGTTGAAGTAGGAAGGCCTGAGCTAAAGGGCTTTTCCCATTTAATGCACTAATGCTCAGCGTATCTCAGGATACGACCCCATAAGAGGATCTTTCCTTTGTAAATACCTACTTACAGCCTTGTGAACATCCATTACTGTAGCATCTGACATGGGTAAGAGCTATCATATCAGTGCTATTGCACATTTTGAGCCACGTTGACCTTCTCTCAGGAAATCAAGGCCAGAAATAATAGCACCATGTTACTGGACACCCTGGCTGGACCACTAAAGCAGGGATAGTCATTTATTTATTACAGAGATGTGGCCCAGCAAGAGGGACTACACAGAGAAATACAATAGAGTTTGCTGCTTAATTGGAGCAGTTTTATGTTTACTCAGACAGATGTAGAAAAATTGTTACATCATCTGAAAATAAATGCAGCTCTTGAAAAATAAAAGAGGGGAGAGAGTAAGAGTCTATAAAATAAGTATCTGTAATGAGCAGGGACACACCAATCAGGAGTAGCATATCCAGAGAGAGTCTGTTTGCAAGCAGAACTTCTCTTGAGAAAATCTGGGTTTGGTTTTGTGCGATTAGGTTTGTCATGTGTCGTCAACCGCAACAGAAAAGTGGGAGCAAACAGCCCTGGAGCAATCGGTACAATCACCATACAGTGGTGGCTATATCCCTTACAGGAGTTGGGTCAGGTTAGGGATGCCCTGAAGTACATGCTGGGGAACTTCCCTCTGTGACCTGATAGAGAGTGAGGGCAAGAGTGAGAGAGACTCCCAAGTCCCACTGCAAGCGAGATTGAGAGCTGTCATAGTTGGAACAACAGGTGAATTTCTTATGGGCTAAAAAGTACCTGTGCCAGAAAAGGAAATATGGCTGGTCCTCAGTAACACTCATCAGAGTCAGAGACTAAAACTGTTGCTGTGATATTTGTGTTGGCAGTTCTGCATTTTAATCTTTTTTTTTTTTTCCAGTGATACTAAAATAACTGCATGTCCCAGGGCTTACCCTAAGGCTGAGTCACTGACTGCCCCAGATGAAGGGATCAATGTATCAAACTGAAAACCAGTGTAGCCCTTATGGATGCTAGATTTCTAAGGACAGTGAAGAGATCAAGCCACTGAGAAGGATGCCCTGATGACTACCATAGAACTATCAGATCTCCAGAGTCTATGTGAACAAAGGCTCTTCAACACCGTGCAATGGACTGCCAGCAGAAATCCCAAGCACGCTGCAGAAGAACTAGCCCAGAAACAAACTTAGTCCAGTTGGGTCAGTGGGGATGCCACATGACAGCTGAACGAGTGCATCTGTCTGACTACTACATTTCCATCACCATGCTCTCCATACTACCTTCAAAGATCAAATACAGGGTTTTTTTCTTCATTTCCTTTCTGAACCTTGACCAAAGTAACACAAGAAAAATTCCAAGCATTAATACATGAAGTTGTTTCCCCTCTCTTACAACAGTCTATAGGAAGAAAGAAAATGCCTATTTTCTGCTAAAATAGTAAAGCACTTCCAAAGCAGAAGATGCTTTCCCTGGCAGTAAGGCACAGGTTTAGCCTGATTGCTGTGCTCTAAACAGCAGCAGCTGGGGATTTCCAACTTGCTCGGGATTCCTTCTGCACAGTACCAGGGCAATAAGATTTCTGCTATTAGTCATCTGGGGCTCTCAACTCTATTATCAGCTTTTACAGATGAGGTATACTTTATTTCGGTATGCCTGCATTCCTAACTTGAAAGAGACTTTTCTCTTTCTTTAAGTTTCGGAGATGAGCATGCTTAAACAACTGTAAATCCAGACATCATCCAGTTCAGCAATTGGACAAGGAATCTGGAGAACAGCAGTAAAGTGAAAACAAAGTCTGTAATTGCCTGGGAAGGAGGATGAGCTGGGAAGACTTTCTAAAATTACTTTCTTTACTATTCCTTATGTTAACCAGAAGCTGCTTCCTTGTTACTTGGATGGAAGGTTTTCCAGAGCCCATCACCAGAGCCCATCACAAAGACACTCTCCTTGCAAAAGGTTAAATAGTTGCACTGCAATTAGCTAGCACTAGGATTTGTTGTGTGAACAGAGATTTTCAGTAGCAGACAAAAGTCTCTGTGAATTAGGTTCCTTACCTAAATTATATCTTTGTGCCTGGAAACAGTGAGATTTATTTGACATTACTAAGACAACAGGCTGTTTTCTCCTCGAATCAGGAAAGTCACCTTTGCTGTGTGAGGACAAAGTGTTTGCTTCTTTTGACGAGCATCCACAAGTGGTTATGGAAGAGCAGTGTAATGCCAGACTAGAACACTACTGATAATTATTTCCTGACTGTTTCTAAATTCTAGATTGCTTCCTATAGGGAAACCAGATGAGTTCTTGTGTGGCTTCTTACCTCTCCCCTACTTGGATGAAGACAGACTCTGCACTCATCTGTAGCTGTCAACTGACAAGCCTTTTTTCATGTTTATGATTAAAAAATAACCTTTGTATGCACCAATTATAGGGAAAAAAATGAGAAACAGCGTGAGTGGACACAGGCTTGCAGGTTTGGTTATCTGATGCACACAAAGGAAATCTGGGCATAAAAATTTCCATACATTTGAAAAAAGAAAAATAGAGAATGTCTGTTACATTTGTGTGTAAGAATGACAGGAGAAACTTTTCATTTTGGAGAGGCAAAGGCGTCTTTGACAACCTCCATGAGATATCTTAGAAAAAGACAGGCAGGAGGGATGATTACACTTCCTGACGAGAGAACGGACTCAGATTAACAGGAAGCAGAAAGTATTCTGGTCACCAATGACCTGCAGATAAGCCAGGCCAGGAAGAAAAAAACTGAAATGTTCTTCAGTGAAAGTCAGTGACACCATATGTCTCCCACTCCTCAATGGAAGAAAGAATGTGAAGGTGGATCTCTGTATCGGACCAGTCATTCTTTCCCTTTCTGCACATCTCAGCATCAGAAACTACTCCAGTGTATGTTCCAAGCCATAATTTACTCAATTTCTCTCTCTGTCTCCTTCTGCTTTAGCCCCATTTCTTCAGAGTCCTTCTCTACAGAAGTGAGGTCTGTATCACATTTGGAATTCTAACCTTCACACAACAAATACTCAAACTACTGTGAGGTATGTTGTCAACATGCAGATTGTGGTGCCTCAGGCACCCACGTGGAAAAGGTCTGGTCACCTTCCTCGCCTCTTTTTCTTAGAGAATTATTCATCACTGGTCTTCCTTTCCCTCGCACCATAGCAAGCACCCAGCTACCCGTGCCCACCCATGCCTGCTGCATGATCTGTTTGTGCCCTGTTTGGTTTGGACGCTAAGGGCTGAGGAGGTGGGTGGGATATGCCAGCCCCTGCAGGCTGCTCTGTACGCTCTGTTCTCAGGGCTGTTTGCTGTGCGGGCCGCAGGCTTCAGGCCTTTGAAGGGTTGAATACCATCTTTTGATTTACTATGGCTGATGGGCTATGGGAAAGCTTTACAACTGAAATACACAGGAGAGTTTTTAAAAATTAGGGAAAAAAGGAAGAAAAATAAAAGAAATAAAGAAAAAAAAAAAAAAAGAAAAATCAAGATAGGAAAGACCTTAATAACCACACAAATGATAATAAGTAATCAAATGGAATAGATCAAAGAAGAGAAGAAAGAGACAGCTCTTAGTAATACTATTAAATGACTTATAAGAAGGCACAATTAAATAACACCACTCAAAACAGTCTTTTTTAACACTAGATTAGACTCTTGAGGGCATGCTGGCACATAGCTAGTCAGCATCAACCATACTCAGGTCTTTAGAGGTGGTGCTGATGAGTGGTTTTTGCAGATCAGGGGATTTTGGCAGAGTCAGAAAATGAAGATCTGCTTCTCATTTGTGACATTTTGGCCATGAACAGTCTCCTTTAAGAGTTAGATGTGACTTACAGTAAACAATTGAAAATGAATGGGTCTAGTAAGGTTATTCTTCCTCAAATTCTGTTTCTTCATTAGCAAGGTAACCTTGCCTTTTTTGATAGGAGGAGTCTTGTTTCAAGGAAGGTATGTGACAGCTTTATAAATCTGAAGAGGGGAGAGATGAAGCTCAATCCAAGATCCAGGAGTCTAAACTACCCTTCTTCTGAGTTGAATACAGAAGAGTGCTGACAGTTTTCCAGTGATGCAGCCTGTAGTCATTCTGGGGAGAAGATTCAACTTCACAAAATTTCTCTGTTGAAAAGCTGGCAAATCTGGCATATACATTACTTCAGTCCCTGGAACTACACACACACACAAAATCACCTTCAGTCAGCACAGGGTTTTGTCCCTGTATTAAGCCATTAATGGCACATCTCTTTCCAGACTCGTCTAGACCATATGTCAGTTCTCGAGCCAGTCCACCAGGGTAGCTGCCGACATAACAGACCACAAGTGTTAAAAGTGACCAGTACTAATCAGGCACACAACGTTTACAGGCCCTGAGGGAAAACACTGTCTGCCAGTATGTTAGAAGGAAAACAAAGAGCAAGCTGTAAAGCTTCGTAAGTATATTCAGGGTGATCTATACTCTCTTTGTATTTACCTAGAGTCTAAGTGTAAGAGGCCCTGAATGCCCAAAAAGAGCAGTTCCTCTATTCTCACTGATTTTAAAAGAAGGAGAAGAATTGAACAAGTGGTACCTTTCTCAGAAGAACAAGTGATAATTTTTTTATTATGTCTGGCAGTTTTCATGCTGTAGTACTTTTTATATGGGAGTATCAAAGGCAGCACTTATTAAATTATTGTCACACCCTCGGCAAGTCACAAGGTGTTCTCTTTTCAACAAAGAGAGAAACTAAGGCGTGCAAAGTAGAAGAAATGTCTCTGGGTAACAAGGAGGTAATGCAGACCTAAGCACATATTCAGCTACTCCATCACTTCCCTGACAGAAGCATGACACTATCAGTCTTCCAGTGATTACATTTATTCTCTGAGAAGAAAATGACTAGCAATAATTGCCAAGACAGGAAACTCTCTCTGTGTGTATGTATATGTGTGTAAATCTCATTTTTCCAGATTATTAGCACTAACTGGAATGGGCTGCCCAGGGAGCTGGTGGAGTCGCCGTCCCTGGAGCTGTTCAAGGCAAGGTTGGACGTGGCACTTGGTGCCATGGTCTAGCCTTAAGCCTGTGGTAACGGGCTGGACTTCATGATCTATGAGGTCTCTTCCAACCTTGGTAATACTGTGATACTGTGATACTGTGACTGTATTAGATCAAAAGAAACATAAGGATATACACACATACTCTGGAGTTTTGTGACAGAGTCTTTTTGCACATGTAAGGATACTCAACAGCAATTATGTTGAGCTGTTCTCCAGAGAAATCTTACAAATCTATGAAGTTTTTCTTCACTTGCAGTTAATATAGGTAGAGATAGCTATCATAAGATAGTGTTGTTTCCCTCTATTTGAGAAGTTATTGCCGTAGCTGAAGTTCATCTACTCCCTCTCTCCTCTAGGCAAGTCTATGCTCCTAAGCCAGCAAGACACTCAAAAGTGCTTTAACTCTTCTTCAGCCAAGTTAGATCAAAGCATACATATGAATCCCAAACAGAAACTCTGTAATAGTTTAGACAGAGATTTTGCTTTAAAGAGATGATAACTTGTTTAAATACCTCTTCTCTTCATTTTCTTATTCCAAAAGCAGGGTCTAACTTGAGCTTTCAATGTCCAAAAGAAGCATTTTTAAAAAACAAGTTAGTTCCAGAGTACGATTGCTGGACAGCATATTGCCCAGATGTGGATGAGGAACCCTAAAATCACCACATGAGCTCATATGTAGTGGAGCAACTTAGAACTTTGAAAACTGACACAAGCTTTCACAAACCATGCACACGGCTTCATATAGAATACCCTATATATAAGAAGAGGTTTAACATTTTGCACTATCATAATAGTTCTGCCTCTTTGACTCAAAAATCTCTTCTTACTTAATACTCCTGGATCCACATGAAGTAACATCACTGAGAAGTTGAAGAGAGCTTCATCTTGTGTATTTACATTGTTTAAAAAGGCTGCTTGTTATTCAGCACAACACTTAAAGACTGGCAAGAAAATGGATTGAGGCTAATATAATACCACATTGGATTTTTTTCTAATAGTTTTGTTTTATTGTTTTCAAGGAAAGTGTAACTCTAAGGAGACAGAACACAACTCTCTGGGATGGGGGCTGCACTTTCACTGTCACTGCCTTCAATTTAATAAAGACACAATTAAAAAACAAAACAAAACAAAACAAAAAAACAACAACTAAAAAAAAGCCTTTTTTTTTTCCTAGATGTATAATGTCCTGAGGGCTGAAGCAAAGAGCAATTAGAAAACAGGGGGGGGAAAACCCACAAATGAGTAAGTTGTATCAAATGCTGTCAAATTCTGCAAAGGGCATGAGTTTCACAGGACTTCCGTTTGCCACCATATCTACTTTTCTTTCCTCTCACACTCCGCTTTGACTGTTTTGAGTGATGCTGGATGAATGAGGGATGTAACTGATCAAAAGATGGACCAAGCAGCATGTCTCACACAGAGCTCACCAATCCCAAGAAAGGAAACTTAGGGACTTAAATACTTAAAACCCAACACTGTCCATAACAAAGAACTGACAGCAAATCTTCATGCAGCAATACAGAAGAGAATTTCTCCTCACAAAAAAAATGCTATTATGAACGTCTCAGCAGTTGTTTTAGAAACCGGTCCAATCAAACCAACAAAACCGAAACAAAGTGACTAAAAAAGAAACACTAATCACAAGCCCAAACTAATATAGAAAGGTCAGTGGAAGATTTTTATACAATACCTAAATTGACCATAAGTTTGACACGGCCTCCATCCAGCTCCAGGCGCAGAGTGTCAGCAGAATCTCGTGAGGTGGTTGCCATGAGCAGCCCATAAGCACGCTGCGACATGAAACGGAAGGACACATCTTCTGCTTCTGTGTGCATGACCATAGGCATGATGATCTTCATGTACATGCTGCCATCATAGCTCAAGATAGAGGCCTCTGAAAGGAATCAGCAAACAATTGCAAAAAATTAAATAAGTTACACCTTTGTGCAATCTTAATTCCTGGAGAACCCTGACATCTGCCACAGAGTGCTGTGAAATCATAACACTCACTACAGAAAGCCATTTCACTGAGGAAAAAACACAGCAGTTGTTGAACTGCACTCAGCAACCCTATGTAACAAACACAAAGATACAGCATTCACCATAACTGGATGCAGTAGTACCCATGGAGACACAATCCCCAAGGGACAAGTGCGCTAGCACAGGGCCTTTTTGTGAGATTGAGCTGGCAAAGCCCTGTTTTTCACACCTTCCAGAAAATGCAATCTCCTCCATTAGTCCAGCCTTCCCCAGCACTAGATGCAATCACTGCTTCAAATAATGTCTCCAGCACTTCTACTAGAGCATTTAGTCTTGCCTTTGAAGGCTCAGAGTTCCTATTTTTGGTACTGTTAAGAGCTGTTACTTATTTACAAAATAATTTCATTCCATTGCTAGCACTTCAAAGAAAAACATCTGTATGAAACAAGTTTCCTAAAAGGTCTTTTCTACTTCAGATTTGTACTGGTTTGTGATTTTTACACTTTCCCCCTCCTTACTAACTACCAACCTCAGTAGAGCGCTGATGGCACAATCAATGGCATGGCAACACAAACGAGAAAAGAAACAAACAAACCAAACTTCACTGTTTAAATCAAACACTGAAAATGTCAGAAGGAGGAAAGGAAGCAAAGGAATGAAATTTTATTTTTCTATCATCTCTGGGGATGTCAATGAAAATGGGAAGTTTAACTTAGTTCTAGAACTAAGTTTAGCTAAGTTCTAGAACTTAACATTCTCTGCTTGTGCAGGGTCTTGCCTGCAGAAACTGCAATTCTTCTCCAAGGAGGTAGAGTGAAAGCCGTGTGATAAACTGCTGCAACAATTCCAGCAAGGCAATAACTGTTTTGGATCATGACTATGATTCAACCTATGTAACTATGTAACCAAAAGATTCAAACTATGTACCCAAAACAAAAAGAGGAGGGTAATAGTTATTAGTGATTCTCTTCTGAAGGAAACAGAGGGCCCCCATATGTGGGCCAGACCCCTCCCACAGGGAAGTCTGCTGCCTCCCTGGGGCCCGGGTTAGGGATGTTACCAGAAGGCTGCCTACTGTAGCGCAGCCCTCTGATTACTATCTCTTGTTAGTTATACAGGTGGGAAATGATGAGGTTGAACCAGAGGTCTAAAAGCTGTCAAAAGGGACTTCAAGGCACTGGGAAAAGTAGTTGAGGGATTGGGGGCACAGGTAATCTTTTCATCAATACCCTTAGTTGCAGGTTGGAATGCTGAGAGGAACAAGAAATCAAGTCTGATTAACAAGTGGCTCAGAGGCTGGTGCCATCAACAAAATTTTGGATGCTTTGATCTTGGGGAACATTATATGGCCCCGAGTCTGCTAGCGACAGATGAGGTACAACTGACTCAGAGGGGGAGAAAGATCCTGGCACAGGAGCTGGCTGGGATTGTTGAAAGGGCTTTAAACTAGGCTGGCAGGGGCAGGGGGCTAAACACAACAGCACTAGAGACAAACCGAAGGAGACTGAGGGTAGTAGGCCAGAGATATGGGTAAAGCCAGCAGCCCAGCTGAAGTGTATGTACACTAATGCACACAGTGTGGGTAACAAACAACAGGAGCTGGAAGCCTTGGTACAAGAGGAGAACTATGATGGTGTCACCATCACAGAAATATGGTGGGATGACTCACACAACTGGAGTGCTGTAATCAATGGCTACAGACTCTTCAGGAGTGACAGGCGAGGGAGAAAGGGTGGAGGAGTGGCCCTATACATTAGGGATGCTACGGAAGTAGAGATTCAGGATGATCAGGTTGAGTCCCTGCGGGTGAGAATTAAGGGGAAGGCCAACAAGGCTGACATCTGAGCTGGCAGATGGAGTCAGGGACCAGTATTGTCCCCCTGCAATCCAGGAGGAAGAAGTAAGGGATGTGCAGAGTCACTTGGATCCTCACAAGTCCATAGGACCAGATGGGACTCATCCTAGGGTGCTGAGAGAGCTGGCAGATGAGCTGGCTAAGCTGCTCTCCATCATTTATCAGCAGTCCTGGCTCACTGGAGAGGTCCCTGAAGACTAGGAGCTGGCCAATGTGATGCCCATCCACAAGAAGGGCCACAGTGAGGAACCAGGAAATTACAGACCTGTCAGCATGACCTCAGTGCCAGGCAAGGTCATGGAACAGGTCGTCTTGAGTGCCATCACAAAGCACCTACAGGATGGCCAAGGGATCAGGCCCAGCCAGCATGGGTTTAGGAAGGGCAGGTCCTGCCTGACCAACCTGATCTCCTTTTATGATCAGGGTACCCACCTGGTGAATGTGGGGAAGGCTGTGGATGTAGTCTACCTGGACTGCAGCAAAGCCTTTGACACTGCCACAACAAGCTCCTGGCGAAGCTGGCAGCTCGTGGCTTGGACAGATTCCCTCTGACATGGGTCAAGAACTGGCTGGAGGGCCAGACCCAGTGCGTGGTAGTGAATGGTGCCACATCCAGTTGGCAGACAGTCACTAGTGATGTCTCCTGAGGATCAGTGCTGGGCCCAGTCCGGTTCAACATCTTTACTGATGATCTGGACCAGCGGATTCAGTCCATCATCAGTAAGTTTGCAGATGACACCAAGCTGGGAGCAGGTGTCAATCTGTTTGAGGTTAGAAAAGCCCTGCAGAGGGACCTAGACAGGCTGGATGGGTGGGCAGAGGCCAATGGGATGAGATTTAACACGGCCAAGTGCAGGGTTCTACACTTTGGCTGCAACAATGCCAAGCAGTGCTACAGGCTGGGGACAGAGTGGCTGGAGAGCAGCCAGGAAGAAAAGGACCTGGGGGTACTGGTAGATAGTAGCTGAACATGAGCCAGCAGTGTGCCCAGGTGGACAGGAAAGCCAATGGCATCCTGGCCTATATCAGGAACAGTGTGGCCAGTAGGACAAGGGAGGTTATTCTTCCCCTGTACTCGGCACTGGTCAGGCCACACCTTGAGTACTGTGTCCAGTTCTGGGCTCCTCAATTCAAGAGAGATGTTGAGATACTGGAACGTGTCCAGAGAAGGGCAACAAAGCTGGTGAAGGGCCCGGAGCACAAACCCTATGAGGAGAGGCTGAGGGAGCTGGGGTTGTTTAGCCTGGAGAAGAGGTGGCTCAGGGGTGACCTCATTGCTGTCTACAACTACCTAAAGGGAGGCTGTAGCCAGGTGAGGGTCAGTCTCTTCTCTCAGGCAACCAGAAACAGAACAAGGGGACACAGTTTCAAGTAGTGCCGGGGAAAGTACAGGTTGGATATTAGGAGGAAGTTCTTGGCCAGAGAGAGTGATTTGCCATTGGAATGGGCTGCCCAGGGAGGTGGTGGAGTCACTGTCCCTGGAGGTGACTTAGTGCCATGGTCTAATTGACTGGATAGGGCTGGATGATAAGTTGGACTGGATGATCTTGGAGGTGTCTTCCAACCTGGTTGGTTCCGTGATTCTATGATTCAAAGCACTTTTACTTGCAAAAAACACAATTCTACATAAATATACTAATCTAAGAACCAGAGCATCCCTTCTCCAAACAGCCAACCCCTATCAAAGACAAAGCTGTAGAGATTGCTCCATATAGGACATCGACCACAAACCTCCATATAAAAATCCCAAAGGTTGAAAAAAAGATCATCTCATGTTGCTGGGCATGTGGAAGGATTGCTCTGTAAATTACTCTTTCCAGTGCCTCATCCATTTTAGCTACCCCATCCATTTTAGTTTCCTCAAAAGCTTGGATTTCTCACTAGGCACCACACATACACCCCAGAAAGCTACCACACCACCTAACAACCAAAACAACATGTAGCTGGAATCTAGATGTTCTCCCTATGTTTCACCCCCTTGTCTCTTATTTCCAGGTGAGCCACCACTCATGCTGACAGGAGTGACCTTTCTAGGAGACAAGAAGTTTGGCAGAGCCAATACTTACATCTGTTCATTGCCTAAATGTTAGATGCTAAAGTAGTTAGATGGGAAACTGAGGAATGCCATATTTCCATGCTGGAAAGAACCCATGGCGCTCTCCACAATAGCCACTATGAGAACTGCACTGTGTAATAAAAATGCAAATGAGGTGATGAATAAGGATATAAGTATCATGCTGACAAAATGACAGAGGACATATGTACATGGCTACTCGATCTCTGGTGGAGATCACTGTGGTTGTGCTGGTGCAGTAACCCCCTGAACTAATAGCCACTATGCAGCACCTCACTGGTCATCGGACATATGAAATCATAGAGAAGAAAATGTTTCTGGGAGCACCACTGAAGTCAGATGCCTGTGGACAGTATTCCTATTTACTAGATTTCTTAGCTTCACTTCCCACAAACTGTCAAACTATCATGGTCTGTACATCCAAAGCTCTCTATATGCAACACCTGCTCACTCAGCCTTATATAAACTTTTGGGTACCAGCTGTCAGTGCTGTCCTGGGGATTCACTTTTGCTTGGCCAAGAAACACAGAAGCAAAAAAAAAAGCTTCTTTTTCAAGGTAGGGAATCAGTTTCTTCTTTTCAAAGCTCAATTCTCTTCCCTCTCACGTCTCCATCTCTTACTTGCCACCCACAGCTGCAAGCTGGAACTAAATGTACTGTATATTATACATACACTCAAAGGCAATGCGTATGTACACACAAACCCCCCTTGCTCTCTTTCCTCTCTCTCTCTGTGGATTGTATTAGAAAATGCAGTCAAGCATGAAATGGCTCTTTTGACGCCTTCAGCTCAGATGTGCCTTGCATGAAACAGTTGCTTGCCCTAGCACTTGAATATCTATAAGGAGGGACTTGAAGGATATCAAAACTATGAACAGGAGTAGCTGACACAAGTCTCCCAGCTCTGCTTCTTCCTTCTCCAAAGTGTCATGCTTTAGGTGCTTTGGAAACATAAGTTTTTCTGCAGACACCAGAAGACAATAAACCAAGTGTGGCAATAATGACAGATTCATAGAATTATTTTCCCTGTAAAAGACCTCTGAGATCACCAAGTCCAACTGTTAACCTAGCACTGCAAAGTCCACCACTAAACAAGGTCCCTAAGTGCTGCATCTACACATCTTTTATACACATCCAGAGATGGTGGCTCAGCCACTGGGCAGCCCATTCCTGTGCTTGGCAACCCTTCCGGTGAAAATATATTTTCCAGTAGACTCTCTAAACTTCCCCTGGCACAACTTTGGGTCATTTCCTCTTGTCCTGTGGCTTTTCACTTGGGAAGTCTCTTCCTTAAAAAAATAATTCGTGTTTGTCATGTCCCATTATCAGAAAATTACTGTCCTTAGACAAGAAATCCCAATCAGTATTATTATACGTATGTAAGAAGGACTTGAAGAACACTCAGAATTGCTGAAGATGGAATAAAAATGTTTCAGCTTGCAGTGTTTTAACCAACATCTCACAGTAGTTTCAACCAGATATTACCTTCACTTCTCTGTCCAGTCTGATACAAACAGGGAGCAATGAAACCTTGTAATGTAACCTAGTAACATCCAGATGATCTCAGCCTCCTAGGAACCTGTGCTGGTTACTTCTATCTGAATATAGGTATCCATTTGATTGCAGAATCACAGAATGGCAGTGCTTGGAAAGGATTTCTGGGGAATCACCTAGGTCAATCCCCTTGCTAAAGCAGGTTTCCCTAGATCAGGTTGCACAGGATTGTGTCCAGCTAGGTTTTGAAGTCTCCAGAGAAGGAGATTCCACAATCTCTCTGTGCAGCCTCTTCCTGTGCACCATCACCCCTAAGAAGCTATTTTTCCTTACATTTATGTGGAACTTTCCGTGTTCTAGTTTGTGCCCACTGCCTCTCATTCTATCACTGAGCACCACACTTGTCCAGCCCCAGCCCCTTGATGCCCATCCTTTAGATATTTGTAAGCAGTGATAAGATCCCCATTACTCTTGGCCACCTGCAGCAAAGAGACTGTAATGCTTTTGTTCAGTAGCATAAACCCAGGCAGTAGCACATTCATCAAAGTGTAAAATGCATGCACATTCCTGCCACCCCTCCACTTCTAGGGTAGCTATTATACTTGGATGTCTTACAGATACATGCATAAGAGCGATGCGTGAAACCATCTTTCAGAGGCCCACAGATTTGTACAGACAAAAAGAACCAGAGTAGCATTCATTTGCAATCCCAAAGCCAGAAGCTTCATTGCCATTAGCCTGGAGATGGGAAGAGGAAGATACCAGGTGGTGATTCAAAAACCACCCTGACATAATGCCAGAGCTCTGTGAAAATCAATATGTTATTAGGGGCGATTAGCTTCCCAATCTTGTGCTCCAAGACCCTGCCAGCTTCAATTTTACACTTAGCATCCAAAGGAGTAATTCTCTGCTGCTTCCCCACAAGGCTCTGCATAAACCTCCCAGGGAGATGACAACAGGCATTTCTTACAATACAGACAGAAAAACAGTAAAGACCTCTTTGTGCTCTTTCTCCTGCTTTCTGTTTTTTTTCCTCTTCTATTAATCTTCAGACTCTGACTCTTTCCTTTCTTCTCCCTTTTAGCTTTTCTATAATCATAGAATGGTTTAGGTTGGAAGGGACCTCAAGGATCATCCAGTTCCAATCCCCTGCCATAGGCAGGGACACCTCCCACTAGAACGGATTGCTCAAGGCCTCAGCCAGCCTGGCCTTGAACACCTCCAGGGAGGGAGCATCTAAAACCTCCATGGGCAGCCTGTTGCAGTGCCTCACCACCCTCACTGTAAAGAACTTCTTCCTAACATCTAGTTTAAATCTCCCCTCTTCCAGTTTAAACCCATTACCTCTTGTCCTGTCATTACAAGACCTTGTAAAAAGTCCTTCTCCAGCCCTCCTGTAGGCTCCCTTCAGAAACTGGAAGGCCACTACAAGGTCTCCTCTGAGCCTTCTCTTCTTCAGGCTGAAAAGCCCCAGCTCTTGTAGCCTGTCCTCATAGCAGAGGTACTTCAGCCCTTTGATCATTTTTGTGGCCCTCCTCTGGACCTGCTCCAGCAGTTCCATGTCCTTCTTGTATTGGGGGCTCCACAACTGTGCACAGTACTCCAGGTGGGGTCTGACGAGAGCAGAGTAAAAGAGGAGAATCCCCTCCCTTGCCCTGCTGGCCACACTTCTCTTGATGCAGCCCAGCACACGGTTGCTGTCTGGGCTGCATGTGCACACTGCCAGCTCATGTTGAGCTTTTCATCAACCCAGACCCCCAGGTCCTTTTCCTCAGGGCTGTTCTCCAGCCATTCACCACCCAGCCTGTATTTGTGCTTGGGATTGTGCTGACCCAGGTGCAGGACCTTACACTTGGCCTTATTGAATGTCATGAGGTTGGCCTGGGCCCATCTCTCCAGCCTGTCCAGGTTCCTCTGGATGGCATCCCTGCCCTCTAGCAAGTTGACTGTGCCACACAGCTTGGTGTCATCTGCAAACTCGCTGAAAGTGCACTCGATTCCTCTGTCTATACTGCTGTTAAACAGCACCGGTCCCAGCACTGACCCCTGAGGGACGCCACTTGTCAGTGGTCTCCAGGTGGACATTGTGCCACTAATCACCACTCTGCATGCCACCATTCAGCCACTTCTGTTTTTCTGCTCCACAGGAGAAGCAACCACAGGAAAGAAGACAAAAGAACCTGGAGCCACTAAATCTAAGGACTCTGGCCTGCCCAGACTTGTCTTGCTCCTGTGGTAAACAAGGCACACACACTTAGCTTGTGCCTGCCTTGTGCAAGGCCTATGTTTTTCCTGAATTTGGGTAAAGCAAGCCTATGGCTTCACCTAATACGGTAAGGTTTGGCTAACTGTGTCATTCTGATTGGCTACTCTGTGTCCAAAGGCCCACTGATCTCAGCCCACATTGATAAAATGAAGTATGCAGGTAAACAATGTGCTCTGCTGTGCTCTGCCATTGTATTCGTGCCTGCCGTTGCCTGCTGCCATTGCTTACTGCCATATTGTTTGCCTGGAAACTTCACTGTCGCGAGTTTACCAGGAACAGACTCTAAATGCCTCCACGTGATCGGCCTGCATAGCCAGCATGACATTGTGCTGAGACTGCACATTGCAAGACATCCTGCCTGCGCCTGAAAGTCTCCTGCTAAGACGAGAAGTCCTGGAGATACACAGATCGTCCAGAGGAGCCAGGAGACAAGGTCAGAGATTGTCTGCCTCCTTTCCTCAGAAGCCCAGAAAGGATCAAGTCTCAGTGGCTGACAAGACAGTATTCCCTGAAAGTGTGTGGGCAGTGTCTGGACTGTGGCTAGCCCTGCGCGTCAGGTAATAATAATTTTGTGAGTAAATACTTAAAAGCCTCTTTGTAATCCTCCCGTTGCCTTCTGCCATAAGCAGAAAGAGCTCCTCGAGTCCATCTAGTGGGCAAGCAGCATTGGACTGCAGGAATCTTCTCTTCCAGTTCAATTAATGTTTATATCTTTTGCTGGCTACTACTAGATCTAGATATTATCTGTAAAATGTTTTCCTAACTGTGCAAGAACCTGAATATTATTAAAATCAGCGGTCGGGGGTGGTGAGAGTTCTGAATAGCAAAATTAATAAACAATATTAATTTTGGAAAAAATACCATCTCACATTAATTAATTTCCCCTTCATAACAGTTGGGAAGCCCAAAAGTAATCACTTAGACTGAAATCTGACTAGGACCCAAGAGATAATGGTGCCTTTTTGGAGTTTAAAAAATGCCACAGGAACTTAAAGATCTCACAAGAAATTATAGTCTTGCCTGTCATCTCCTACAGGATAGGAGACAGGACCTGTGGGACTCCTAGGACTGGCTCTTGACGCTCAAGGTTGGCCCACACACCCAGGAAGTGAACACAACAGATCTGTAGATGAAGGCTGAGTCCAACCAAGAGCCCAGAAAATATCAGGCAACGAGGCAGGTGCAGCATAAGGCAAGGCAATCAATACACAGGCCCAGGCTAAAATTAGGTGTCACAACTGTCAAGGTAGGGCCACTATGACAAGGATGGGACATAGGTCTGGCTCAGCACAGCTCATGGCTAAGCTAGAGACCAGCTCTGCTGCAGCACCACTGGGAGAGCAGCTCCAAGAGGCTGACACAATGTCCTGGGCCATGGGCAGGGTAGGAGAGAAGTTATTAGCCCAGCAAAATAACTTGCAAATAATAACACTAAACAGCCACAGATACACTGATTGTGCCAGTAAAAGCAAAGCTATTCTGTTTCAAAGATTACAGCCTGACAAGATGTCACTAGCATTATAATCAGTTGTGATGGACTGGGAATTCATGGAGATAAAAGTTAAAATCTTGGATGTATACAACCACAAAAATATAATGAAATTAGACTGGGTTTGCCAGTGCTTAATTTCTTTACAGATCAAAGTATTTTTGCAACATCAACACTATTTTTTTTCCCGTCAGATTAAGATGATACCTTCCTTCTCTACTCCTGATGTGTGTACAGCTGCTTCACAAAAGCACCTTCGTATCCTGAAGCTCAGCCTGTCATTACCTCAGCACCTTCACTCTGTTCTAGACTAAGTAAATCCCTTTCATTCAATTTTTATTTTCTATAACTAGCTGCTTCTGCTTTTCACCTCTGGCCTCACTCTGGTTTGTGTACTACTTTCCAAAATTCAAACACTCCCATTTGAACCGTATACCTCAGATACCACCAAATGGAAGTGGAATAATTACAGTACAACATGTACAAAGTATTTCCAAATGAGCAGCTAAATGGGAGAGATAATAGAGCTAGCTTCAAGGCATTCATCACATTTTCAGGGATGTAAGAATACTGCTAGAGCAGCAGTAGTAATTGTCACTTATAAGGACGTTTCTGTAGCCAAAAATTGCTAGCAGATGTTTATATAGACCAGACAACATCTAGATGAAAACTTTTTATCAAATGAACTTTTTCAAAATCTTGCAAAATGTATTTCACAGTATTATTTTAAACATTTTGCTACTTTTAACATACATTTAACTCTGAAAATAACCCAGAAGTGCAGACTGGTTCATAGAAAATAAGAAATTCCTGAAGAACACCTGAAGTGCAAACCACACCTATTAAACTACATAGCCAGAACAAATACCCTATTCACTATTTCCATTTCATTCCACTGTGTCTTCTCTATTCCAATATGTTATCTATTACCTATCTCTCGCCTTTGTTTTCACAAACATAAGCAGAAACATTAAAGATCACTAAGTGTCCACAAAATGCAAGACAAACAAAACTCTAGGCAAAGAAGGCAAACTAAAAAGCCTCAAGCAAGACATTTGTATAAGAATACAAGACTCAGTACAAGTACTATAATGTCCTTTCTGCATTAAAACAAACAAACAAAAAAACCCAAACACACCAAAACTTAAAAAAATAGTGTGACTTATAGTTTAGACATTGAAATTACTTCAATTATGAATAGAAGCAATACAGGACTTGAGGTTTATATTTTTAAATTAACACAATTTAATATTTTTAAATTCAAAATTAACACTTTGCTTTTCTAGTTCAATATTATCAGGAGGTTACACAAAAACAACATCCCATAAACTGGTCCTGAGAATTTTAAGCTTAAAATGGGTGAATTTGCAGGGCAGTAGTTAATTTTTGATTTTTCACTGTATACAACAAAAGCTTCAATGAAAACCTTCTACATTTTAAACTGATCTATAGAAGTCATATTTGGATCCAGAATCCCAAGTCTCCTTCCATTAATGATTCTCACAGACCTTGCACTCTGGATTCTAGCTTTAACTTCTATAATGAAACAATTCTCCTGCTCTCAAATTTAACCTGTGGCTATTCTACAAAGAAATATGTGTCCATTTCCATCATCATCAGGCCTGGTAGGTGCTTCCTTTCCTCCCACTGTTACTGTACACAAATGAGGATAAGTTCATTATGGGATGTTGTCAGGCAGGGAATAATGAAAGAAAGAAAAAAAAAATCCTTTAATCCACAATGAAAGGTAAATATTATCTACCAAACTTTGCATCTCCCTTCTTTGAGCTGTAGTCATAAAGAACCATGCTAGAAGGAGCTGTGGGTAGCACAGTGGAAATATTTACAAAGAGAAGAAACTGTAGCTTGTAAATGTTATTGCTAGCCCTGGGAAGTAATGAGTATGGCTATATTGCCATTGCAAAGCTTGCCAGAGACACAAGGGAACAAAGAAGGAGCACAAGGACTCTTTTAAATGTACTCCAAATGTCACTCTAACATTTACAGAGCTATGTACAGCTATTTGGGAAGAAATCTCTGGCAAGAAGGCTAAGGGTGGAAGAATTGTTCCTGAAAGCCAAGGAGCGTAATAGAAAAGGCATGGGGAAATCTGCTACTAAAATGATGGCACTGTCAAGTGAATGAAGCATCCGAGTACTGTCTTCTCAGCGGTATTCACTAAGAAAGGGGAACTACAGTGAAGATGGAGTTTGGCTTCTCTCAGAGGTGTCTAGTGAAAAAAACCCAAGGTAGCTGACATAATCTTCAGCAAGGGAAAATCTAAGAAAAAAACAACAAAACAAAACAACAAACAAACAAAAAAACCCAAGCATAGCCACACACTGCAACAGAAAGGTTGCAGAAACTCCACCCCGGCAAAATTTTCAACACTTGACTAGATAAGGTCTTTGCTCTTGAAACTGGCCCCACTTAGAGCAAGGAGCTAGGACAAAGGTTTCCAGAGATCCCTTTCAACCATGAAAAGTGTCAGAATGCATTCACTTCACTGAACATTGCACCATGTCGCAGCCACCACCTTACACCTGCAAGCTGCTTCTGATCTGAGATGGGAAAGATTTTATCTTGCAAGTTATCTTATTAATGCAAGCACTTGTTGTTAAGACTGATGAAATAGAAGATTCAAAACTTTGCTCTCCTACAGGCACCATATGTCCCTGAGCAAATTCTTTACCCCTGCTGAATCACCTCAGAAAAATTTCATACAGTTAGGAACCAGACATATTATAACACCAGTACGCACATTCATCTGCTTTACTTTCAGTCCTTTTGTCCCACAAGCCAATATGTTTTCACTGGACTACTGTTTCACTGCCAACATCTCCCTAGTGGCTGCTGATGTTTAGATGAAAATTGAAAAGCTTACAAGGGTTGATCTCAGCGGTAAAATTTGCATTACTTCTCCAAATTTTCAGGAGATAAAGGCTCTGTTACAGAATAGAATAGAACAGAATCAACCAGGTTGGAAGAGACCTCCAAGATCATCCACTCCAACTTATCACCCAGCCCTATCCAGTCAACTAGACCATGACACTAAGTGCCTCATCCAGGCTTCTCTTGAACACCTCCAGGGACGGCGACTCCACCACCTCCCCAGGCAGCCCATTCCAATGGCCAATCACTCTCTCTGTGAAGAATAAAATCCACAGATGTGGGAAAGCTACTAAAAAGGCAGTTGTCACCAGCTCACAATCTTTGAAAAGAAAGTCTGTGATGTGAAATACATCCACAAAGCACAAACAACCTCCCCTCGGTTCTGTTTTTCAACCCTTGAAAGAAAAACACTAACGCTTACCAACTCTGGCTCCTGGTTTAAAATAGGTTCACAACATGGACCATACAACCCTCTATTTCCTTTTTTACCTTTTCCTCATCTGACAGCCCCAAACCCCTGGAATTTCTTAATGTCCTGAAAGAGATATGGTAGTAGAACAGGGAGCAGAGGGAAAACGTGAGTCTACAACTGTAGTGTAAACTGCAGGGTAAGTTTATCCACAAAAATCACAGGTATACCATACAGGTTTTTCTTACAAAGCAACAATTCTGCAACCCAGGAGATCTCCAATATAGGAAGCCAGAAGTGAGAGACTGCCATGCTAAAAATAAGTAGGCAGTAGACCTGGGTAACTATTTATAAGTAATGTAAGGCAATCAGCTTTATGGAAATGGGAGTATTGCAACACTCACAAAGAATGGCAAGTAGGCCATCTTTGTGGAAAGCCTAATACAACAAAGCAGGTAGCAATTAGGAAGGTAACAGCAGCATACAAGCTGTGGGAAAACACAGGACAACATGTAACTTGGGGTTTTAGATTATAACTAAGATGAGTTTATAATACTAGGAGCTGAGGGAAGGTCCTTTCATTGTCTTTTCCTCTGCTGCAGACCTGCTGCTTCTCCTAAAAACATTTGCAAAACCACCAATCCCAGGGCAACTCTGTGTCAGTGCAGCACAGACAATGCAGAAATGATGACACTGATTCCCAGGCATCCCACAGGCTCTGTCCACTTCTAATGAAGTCATCACCAGTGATGCAACAGCAGGGCTGTTCACCCAGATAATTGCAACTACTGTCCAATTAGTGTCACCATGACAAAGAGGAAAAGAGACACAGAAACTAGTATATGGCATAGGATGGCAGTTGATACTGCCAAGATTGTGAAGCAGGGCTGAAGCAGGAAATACCTGTTGAAAATTTCACTAGCACATAAAAGAAATTAAGTCTTACTTTCAAGTAATAGGCACCGTCTTTTGAAAGCATGACTGTCCTGCAAACCAAATTCCATTGTATGATTCTGATACCTTGTCCAGGGGTACCCCAAATTCCTTTCTTCTCCCTCCCACTTCGTGGGTTTGAATGGGAGAAGGTGGCATGAAAACTGCTTCCCCCCAATACTGCCCTGTGGGCTTGAAGAGGGGCAGCAAAAGGTGCCTTTCTGCACATGGGCTGGCCCATATGGAAGCCCACACTGGAATCAGGCTGGTGGTTGGCTGCGTTTTCATGGTCAGTATAAATTGTCTAGAAAAAGGATAAACAGAGCAAGGGTTCCCACTTTGAGAGTTCCCATCTTGAGCGAGCTTCTGCCTTAACAGAGTGCCCGGCAGGACAGGTTCCTGCTGTGACTGGACCCTCTCCACTTTTGGATGGCTCCTACCTTTTCGCACGGTTTTCAGCTTTGCCCCATCCCTGCTTTTGGACTGTTTTCTCCACTTTGCACCATTCTGTGCAAACCTGCAGGCTTGGCAAGCCCTGGGATCCTTTGAGAGAGACTAGGGACACTAGCAGTTTTGGCTCTCCCCTGCTACTGTGAAGGCAGCATCGTTCCACAACTACCCCACTCAGGAAGAAGTGCTCGAGACATTTCCAAGTTTGGTGTCTCTGTCACTTGCTTTGTGCTTCCACAGCATGGATCTCTATTATTGGCTATTCCCTGCAATGTCAGAAGGCTGCTCCTCCAGAGGAATCCAGTAAGGGATCATTGCCGAATGTCTATCTCACCTCCATGAGTAAGATGCTATTCCCTTAATCTTCTGCTCAGCCTGGTTGATAGTGGGGTAAAGCTGAGTTTATAGCTTAGCCTTTTCCATTTCCTGACTTCCTAAATATTTATATTTATCTGTAATATCCTTCTGGAAGAAATTCCCAATCAAACTGAATCTGTTAATAAACTAAATGATTTTTTGTATGTAGTTTGGGGACAGGGTTCCAGGAAAATAAAATAATTCTATTTTTTATAATTCCTGACTTGGCCACATTAAGTCCCTGTCTCCACAACATACCTGTAAAGAAATGTGCTTATAAAAGAAGGAATTTCAGATCAAACAACTAATAAATACTTAAATTACCTAGAATTTCCTTCTTCAGACAATTAAAGCTATCCATGAGTGGTCCCTTATAAAATCTCTTGGTAAGGACAAGGTTAGCAACTCATGGTCCAGAACACTGGTTATAAGTATGCAAAAATCAGTTATTAAAACCCTACAAGCCTATCTCAACTGCCAAAGACTGTGGTGCAAGATCTAAGTGCCTAGACCTAGCATTCAGTAGATGGACTTACATCCAACAGTAGCTATCCCAGGCCCTCCATCCAAAACTCAAAAGCTTTATATTCACGGGTAAAAGAGTCTCATTACTCTTCTTCATTTCTGAGTTCCACAAGTCTCCAGTTATCCTGATGGGAATTGTAAAATGTAATAAATCCTACTTGTGGAAGCTGTGAAGGTTTAGCTGGCAAATTCTGTGAGATGCTCTAGTTAAAAGAATCGTAGACGTATGAATTACAACAGCAAGTGTGACACTAAAAAAATCACATTTAGCACTGTGCTGCCTATTTTATTCACTTCGAAGTTCAGGGCAGCAGTCAGAAAACAGTGAAGGGTGTCATAGGCTAAAAGCACCATCCTGATGCAAGCTAAGTAAAGCTGCATCTTCTTAGCTCCTTCTGTCTTCCGTACTGAGATAGTTCCTGAGGCCTGAATCTATTCTGATTCAGAACAAAACCAAACCTTGAAATTGCCATATATTTTAAAATGAAAATGTCGTTTCTGTGCAAAAGATTTTCAAATCAGCTTCTGCAGAATCTATGACTTCCACTGAAATGCTTGGATCTCTCCTACCTTTATGCTGAATGTGAAATTGGAAAGCAGTCACATCATCACTCATATTAAGACTTACAGATAAAATGTGAGAATGCAGCCATGTCCTGTATTGTTCTCTTTGTGCAAAATGTAATGGAAAACTCTGAGTTAAGAGAGTTTTAATGGTGAATAATCTGCTTTTTCGCCTGTCTAACACACTCCTGTCCACTGTAATAAAGTCCAGAGGGATATTCATGCTCCTGATTTGAGAAATAAAGCTACCATGTTTGCTAATCAGGTGGCAGACAGGAATGTCTATCTCTAAGAATAGATTCTGAATTCTAATACCAATTTAAGTATTTGATAAACAAATCATCATTCACATCCTTAATGCTCTGTACAGTGGAAAGAATGGTTTGCTTTCATCTAAAATCTCTCCCACACTCCTAAGTGCAGGAGAACTGCAACTAGGAGACTAAATTGCAAAAGCCACCCCATTTAGCTGAGTGGGATCACAGGCAAGGTCAGGACAGTTAATCACTATCTATTTGCTGAAAATTACCCATAAAGCTTATTAGATGCACAATCTTCTTACAGCAATTAGCTTTTGTTGTTATGAGTATGAAACAGGTACCTAGTAAGAGTTAACTAATGGAAAGGAACGAGTCGGAACAAAGACAGCATTCAAAACTGGAAGCCAAAGTAAGTTTGGGGAACATCCAGATGTTTAAATGTATGTTTGAAGGACTGGAGAATGCTTTTATTTATATTATTTGGTGAAACCTCTGAAGTGTATCAGAGAAAGCGTGAGCATCAGAACGCAGTCCAACACAATTTACCAAAGCATGGCAAAAGCAGATAGGACCATGGTTGTCAGATTAACTTTGTATAAAGGCCATGGTAAATCCATCATGAGGTTTTCCAGGTTCTGAGACAGCCCTTCTGGAACTGGCTCTGCCAGCAAGTTTTATCTATCAGAGATAGATATAAGCAGGTGGAAAGAGTCTGATACTTTCTACTCTTTCAAATGGTATTTCTCTATAGTGACAAAACCCCACTAATCATTACGAATGAAAACTGGGAGAGGGGAAAAAAGGAAGAAAAAAAAAAGTAACTAAAACATCTGAAGGCATCCTTTCAGTCCTTCAGGAACTTCTTGCTCCAGTGGTATTTAGCCCCTTCTCTTGGCCTATCTGGGGTTTGTACCCCTACTGTTTCTGCACCTACAAGAAAAGAATGAGAAAGATAGGCTGCAACTCTGAAAAAGCATCCTTCAGCTGTAGGGACCAGAGTTCACTTGAACCGCTTAGAAAAACAAAATGGAACATGCACAGTGCTGACAAACATACAATATCATTATCTTCAAAAGGAGTTAAGGGGCTGACTTTGTCTTAACAGCAATTTTATCATGCTGTCACAACATTCTGCATGATATTGAACAAATAAGGATTGCATCTAGTCACATTGCACCATTTCTGCTGGGAAACACACTGGTACCCCTGCTGCCACTTGACCTTCCAGGACATACCACTTCTTCATACTGTATAAGCACTTCACCTATGTCAGCTGGACAGAATTCCACCTCCACAAGGAGAGGAACACAACAGGGAAATATAACCAAAAGAAGACAGGCAAAGCTCTCACTTCCTCAAACAGAAAGCCAAGCCCTGAGTTACTAAGAATATGACAGCTTTGAGGTTTGATCAACAGTAGCAGTAACCAGGCAAAGTGAAATTTGTGTGCTATGTAACACAAAAGGGCCATTTTACTGTAAAAAACACACACACAGAGCAAACCTTTCCTATAATATCTCAGTCATTAAGGCTCATCTTTGGCTTGGATGTATTGGTATTTTTGAGGAAGAACAGCCTTTGAAGTCTTCAGCTTCTCAGGTGCAATTGGAGCACTTTTAGATTGATGCTGAGCAAAACACAGTATCTTACTTCTAAACTCTGAGCTCCAAAAAACATCTGCATGTAATGGTCATTGAGAATTTAATGAGATAAAGTGTAAAGGATCAACATAAACATTCCCAGGATGCAGTTATTTTTTCATTTTGAAGCCTGAGATTCCAGCCATCATCCTCAGCTCTCTTTACCTTTTATCTAAACAAGGTCTTTACCATGTGATCTTTGCAATAGCACCTGGGGGATGTATTTATTTCAAAGTCTAACTTCCCTCAGTGTTAGCAGAATGTCTCAGAATAAGATGGGATTTTAAATACAGATTCCAGTCCCAGACCTTTAGGAAACTCAGTCATTTATTAAGATTGCAACAAGAACACGGTTTTCACTGGAGAGCATATTTAAACCAAGAAAAAATAACTACTATCTGATTTGCCTCAGTCTGGAACCCAAGAGTATGCACACTTTCTCTGTGGGGAAAAAAAAAGTTTCAAAAGGGTAAAGGTAAATATTGACATATTGAAGACAATCCCCAGTAAATTATGAAACTGATGGATTCATACAGTTCTAATTTCCCACAGCATCACAGTTCATTTCTTTAATTACCATGTTGCATTATTTTAAAGGGAATATTGATTTCTTTGTTTCTTGGGTCCTGAAAAAGCAAAACTCTTGATCTTTCTGATAAAGTAGAACTTTGCTGTGATACTGAATTTCACAGAAGTGCCTTTGGTATGGAAAGCAGAGTTAAGATTTCCTTATTTTGGAAGAAAAGGCAACTTCTCGAGCTGAAAACATACATTGAGAAAATACCAGAGTATGTGAAACTGCCACCTAGCGGTGGAACTGTAACTTTAAAGCAGGTTTAGCAGCCAGCACTGTCGTGGGTTTTCTAAAGATAGCCGACAGAAATTAAACTCAAATCAAATTGGAGAGAAAATACAGAATTGTATTTAGAGAGAGAGAAATACAGCGATAGAACTTACAAAGAAATTTCCCCATTCATGGCAAACCCCCTTGAAGTTTTCCCCATCCCAAAAAAACTGTATCTACCTTCCCCTGTGCTCCAATCCTCCCCCTACCCCCAACGCCTCCACCAACCAAGAGGCCTACTGCTTACATGTTCCCGATAGATTGGCTCCTGTCACACACACAGGGCAGGAAGAGGAGGAAAGGAGAACGAACTGACTTTGTTGGGAGTCTATAAAGAGATAGCAGAATTATGGGATTGAATAACAATCTTCTAGTCCTCAGAAATTTTTCTTTTTTTAACCCTATAACCTCAACCTGGGACAAGCACCCAAGGTCACAATCACTGCTTTGTCCTGCATGTCCTGAATTTGGATTGACAATCACAGCAACATTTAATTATATGCTGCTTCTTACATTACTGGCTGCTGGTGAAGCAGAAGAATATGTTTTAGGTGACATAATGTATCTTCATCAAGGGTGTGATTACTTTCTCAAACTGTCAGATTTGATTCTCAGTTTTATGCTACAGATGAGAGACTGCACAACAAAGAATAAAATAAAGCCAAAGTTCAGACTTAGATATTTTGAGGACCAATAATGCCATCTTAAATTCTGATGAAAACTACCGGCATTGGAGGAGTATAGAAACAAACAAGCTGGATTACTCCACTGATACTGAATTACTGGGTATTTCAGTCAGTACCAAAGCACCTTCCTTTCCGACATTTATCACTTGCTTCATGATCTGACAGTGAAGCCCTCAAACCATTTTTTTTTAGTGACTGAAGTATGGGCAGAATGGCTTTGCTATGCACCAAAAGGAGATGAATCTAGTCCAAATGGGTCAAGTATTTCCTTCCTGAAACACTACTTAACATTCCTCTTTATTATGTTTCTATTGAGCCCCCAATAATGTTGATCCGTTATCTAAAGCAGAAAGGCACAAATAGAACTTTTGGGATTCAGCAAGTCACTTTGTGATTTTCCTTTACCTCAGAGTAAGAAAGAATGTCGCCTCTCTTCGAAAACTTATTTTGAGATCCTTTCTTAAGAAATCATTACAGAACTAGAACCAAAATATTAAAAGGAAATTGCAATCAGAGAAAATAAAGCAACTCTTGTATTGAGGATATCAGGCATAGACATATTTGAAATCCACTTCTGACAGGACAGCAGATTCTATCTTGACACCCACTGTAGACAGCTCAATTTGGTCCCCTTTCTAATGTGCAAGTGAGGGCCAGCAAAGGTTGTCAGACTGTCGTGATGGAAGACAAGCACCTGCGATACATATAGAAAGAATATGTAACTCTTCAACTTGTTATTATCTTAAACCACAAGAGGCATTCAAGAGTTTAAAAACTCCTAATTTCAAGCATGAGCCATCAATCCCCATATGCCTGGAGAACAGGCATCTTCACCAGGAGATGCAGTTGTGCAGCCTCTCTTGCACAAAGAGCAAACTACTTCTCTGTTTTCAATATACAGTGATGCATAGGCTCCTGCACTGGGCTCAGTCATGACCCTGACATCTGTATGGTAGAGCATGTTCTGCTTCCTCCTTAGATTTCCTGGAGGGGCTGCAAGAGTACAGTGGGAGCCCAAGGGCAGAAAGACTGGGAGTATTCAGGTGTGTTAAGGAAACAGTAAGCTTCGGTATATATTTCAAGTCTATTACAAGACAAAAAGCCTGCAAAGCTTTTCCCCAAACGAGGTGCCTGTAGCAATTTAGCAAGTCAAGCGAGCCAGCAGCTGCTGTGTGAGCAGAGCAGGTGATGGAAACGCAGAGGCCACAAGCCCCAGGAGCTGGCGCACTCGTGCAGATAGTTTGTGGCACAGTGAGGGGCAAGTGGCAGTGCTGTCTGAGGCCATTAGATGGCGAAAGAGGCTGCAATTTACTTGTCACATAATCCACTACTGATGAGAACTGATTGCTATGTGTTTTCAACAAGGGACAGCAGTGTGGCTCCTCCTATAGTGGAAGAGAAAGCAGAGACATGCAGTAGATCCCAGTCATTTTTCTGTGCAATGGGATTGCCATTAGCTCGTACGTCTGCTTGCTGCACAAGGTCTCAAGTGTTCTCTGGTGCTTGCACAAGTTCTGGATCAGCAATTGCTGTTTCAAAAGAAGCTTTCCCTACTTTACACCTGGAAAGGATTTTTAAAAAGCAGTATATACTACACTGAAAAGAAGATCCTGTTTTCCAAAATATGTAGCTGACATGTTCTGAATAAACAAGGAAAGGGTAGGTCTACCAACAGAATGGATTTCCTGTCTTCTATTCCCATCATTGGAAATCCTCAGCTCAGTTTGAAAGCATTAAGACGGCCTCAAGAATGTCTTTTGATCTGGCTTACTTCCGTAGCAGAAACTGAGAGTGAAATAGGAGCCAGCACACACAGTCACACAGCAAGGGCATGGCAGCACAGGGACACAACCCAATGCCCTGAACAACTGTTACACCACTATTGGGCTGCTGTTCCTCCCTTTCTAGATGATCTAAGAGCTTCCTGCCATGTCCTCATTGTACTCTTCATAAGACAGGCACTGAAAAAGTCTAAGAATATCAAACAATTCAAAATAATGAAGCAGGAAAATAATCTACAAGCCTAAAAATAATCTAAGGGAAAGAGGACATCACTTGAAACATAGATAGTGAGGCTCAATAGATATAACACCTGTTTTTCTTCCAAATTCTGCAGAGACTCAAAATAGGAAGAACTGAGGCACAAGACAGTTTAAGATTTCAATTAGCCTTTTATTTGGACTAGGGTTTATTTACTGCAGAGTTAAGCATCTCTCATAGTTACAGATTATCTATTTATATCTGCTAACTGTGCAAATTTCCTGGTTCCCTGATTTCAGACCAGCTGCTGGGCACAGCTGTGCTCCAACAAAGGGACCAAAGCCAGCAGGATTGCTGCAGGACTGTCATACTTCCCTAATTTCACCTACATCTGGAAGAGGAAATTGCTATACTTTTCTCACTTGCTCCTGACACAGCTCAAGAGAAACCCACCAATCTAACTAAAAAGCCCTCCAACAATAGATAGCCAGTCTGAGAAGCTCCCAGGCTTCCACAGAGTTTTACACTAACACCTCCTCCACAAAATACAAAGTCATCAACACAAAGAATACAGGAATCTAGGTGCACAGTCACTTGTAAAACTCTTAAACGGAGCAAAGGACATCCTGTGAGCAATTAGGTAAGTGGAGAGGTCAGACTACAGAATTGTAAGCAATTTAGAGTCTATCAAAAAAGGAGTCTCTGTTTAACGGGAAGATGGGGATGTAAAAGCAGAGGAACCAGGCACCGAAGTGCCTCATCAACACGCTGCAGCTGTATAACTACATACAGTGCTATTTAGTAGCTAAATCTTGAAGTGGATTTCAGAATGTTAATTTCGTATTCATGTCGGCACTGAACTGAAGGTTGCTTCAAGATCAAGGCTGCACCTTGGAGAGGGAACTGGCACATTCTGTATGTGGCATGCACTACTGGCTACCTGAAGCCTGTCCCTGCTTCCTTTCAGTCACTGACTGTATGATTGCTATTGTGAACACTGTCCTTAATGGCCTCTTCAAGTGTTTGAGGCTAACTGGAATATTCTAGTAAGAAGAATTATATTCTATGCTGTGAAAAGGAAAAAATGGTGATGTCTACTTCACTCGTAGCCTTGCTGAGATGTATAAAAACAAGGACACAAACATAGATAAGACAGTGAGAGAGAGTGTGAAAGTCTCTATCGGAGTCGGTGCCTGTGCTTTTCTTCCTGGGCTATGGCTGTGTAACCCAACCAATTTGCTTCTAACCCCCCTTGCTCATCCTTCAAACTCACCTTGCACACAAGGTATATTCTGGAACAAGGTAGAAGAGTGGAAAGAAGGTGGAAGGGTGGTTGGGAGCCCCTCCTGGGGACTCTGATTTCTGGGAGGGGTATTGTGTTTCTGTATTACTTTTACCTTGTATATTTCTGTATACAGATGTATATATTTGTGATATATTGTAAATATATCTGTTTGTATATTGTGCTAAGCTGTCAACATAAAGCTTCATTCCTTAACTTCCAGCCAGCTGAGTCTAGTTTGGGTGATTTCATCAGAGAGGGGGGTTGGGTAACTCCCAAATCATCACATCTTTTATACTGGCACTTCCTATGTGGGGCTAATTAAATTTGATTTATTGCTAATTAAGTCTGGAAGTTAAGATGAAGCTTATCTGGTTAATCAGTAGTATTTTATATCCATTATGTCTATGGTATATGCATCACTGGATTGTTGCCAAGCTTAGTTCCCTCCTGTTTAATTTAATGTGGAGAAAGATTCAAAGAATGTTTTTGGATTTTGGAGAGTATCTTCTGGGTTGGGTCAGCTTTAATATTACAGAAACTGTTGTCAACTCTGTTTTTGATAAGTCAGAAAATATTACAACAGCTGACATTTATTCAACATCTCTGATGAGGGTAACTCTGCCTAACACTGAACTACCAGACCCCTGTGGTGGATTCTACATATGTAATACAGTGGTATATTTATCATGTGTGATCCTAGCCCTAATAATTCTGGGTTTATCACTAACAGTAGTATTATGCATGAAGAATTCAAATGTGACTGCTTTAAGAAAACAAAAGAGGCAAGTTTCCTTGCAAACAGAGTTAGAGATAATGCCTGGAGAACTTGGCCAGACTCCCAGAACTGATAATGAGCAACTTTCTCAAAACAATATCTGTTCAGGGTGAGAGCAAGAGGGGGCCATCATGCCCACCACTACACTTCCTCTCGCAGGTTCTGGGACAACTGTCAAAGTCTCGGTTGTTGCCAGTAACATGTCAGGCAGACAAAGATCAGGTCCAGCTGCTGAAGTCTCTGCTGTCTCTTCAACTAGTTCACATCCTCAGGCAGCAGCTTCTAACCCTAAACCAGATTCAAAATTACAGGTAGCAGGTCAGACTATCAGAGATTCAGACCCACTAGAAGAAACTTCTACAGCCTTTCTGGCTCAAGTCAAGGTGAAAGCTAAGATGAAACATTTAACAGAGTGATTCAAGTGAGGATTTAGCAGAGGGGATCTCTGGTACACAAGAAGAAGAAGAGGAGAAATACAGACTTAGAGACTTAGCCAATATACTCAGGTCTCAAAACTCTGACGAGAAAAGTTATGTGAGGTTGTCTGCCAAGAAGGAGGATGGTTCTGAGGAGTTTAAGAGTGCTCTTAGGGAAGTTCTGCTTCTGGGCCAAGGACAATCAGAGGAAGAGGAGAAGGCTGACAATCAGGATTCCAATGATCCCCTCAAAGAGATCAGGGAAGTCAGAAAGGAATATGCAAGGGAATCAGGAGAGCCAATCCTAAATCGGCTGGTGAGATGCCGTACTATTGGTGCAAATGCCCTACAGGGAGGAGACATCTGCAAAGCAGCTAGGGCCACTCACAAAGGAGAGTGGAATGGACAAATACCTAGCAAGCCCTCTCAGTAAGGTTAGCTTGTGGACACACTTCCTGTTGGCTGTGGCTATGAGATTGCCTTCCTGAGATGATTTGCCATGGACAGATAAGAAGTGGAACACAACTGAGCAGGGAATTAAGCTTCTGAAGGAGTCTGCTGTGAAGGAAGGGCTTTATGGAGATCATGGCACACATGAGCCTGATGACTTTCCTCTTGGAACAGGTCTCACAAAGAAGCTTATTAAGCTTGCTCCTTCATCCTATGCTAACATCTTGGCTAGCAGGTTTCTATCAATGAGTGCTGGTGAATGCACTGACCAGCTGAGGCAGATAGAAGACAGCTTGTTGCAGTCTGCCTTAGTCTCTGCCATAAAAATTCTGGCTACAGAGATAAAGGATGGTATTAAAGATACCATGAAAGAACTGAAGGAGGAACTTAAAACCTACATGTCCAATCTGGCAAAGGATACCATCCCTTCATCTTCTGAATGGATGCATGTTTCTGCCCTCATGAAAGGATGCCCACCTCCTGCATGGCAATTCCAGCCCAGGAGACAAACTCCACCTAGACATCAGCAATCACATGTGTCACTGTGGGTAATCCTGTGTGACCAATTTGGTGAGAATATGAACAAGTGGGATGGTCAACCTACTTCAGCTCTTTCAAAGAGAGTCAGGGAACTGCAGAGTGGCAGAAACAGAGGCAACAATGCCAGAAAAGTAGCTGTCACTTCTTCAGCTCCCCAGAGCAACTGCAATTATTCCAACAATTGCAATTTCTCTCACAACAACACCAATCACTGTGTACACCCCACATGCCATGTTCAGCATTAGGGGTGCCCTGCCTCCAGCCAGGAGGAGGAAAGGGATAGTGGAGAGAACCGAATCTATTGGAATGTATTCATTAGGTGGCCTGGCAGTTCAAAAGTTCGGAAGTACAGGGCTTTAGTTGACACAGGTGCTCAGTGTACTTTATTGCCATCCAATTGCAAAGGGACAGAGTCTATCACTATTTCTGGAATCACTGGTGGATCTCAAGAGTTAACTAAGTTGCAGGCTGAGATAAGTTTAACTGGTAAAGAGTGGAAGAAGCACACTATTGTAACTGGTCCTGATGCGCCTTGCATTCTGGGAATTGACTTTTTGAGACAAGGTTGTTTCAAAGATCCTAAAGGTCACAAATGGGCTTTTGGAATAGCATCTGTAGAGATTGAGGATGGTAAATTGAAATTGTCCATTAGACCTCAACTTTCAGATGAATCTGCAGTTGTGGGACATCATGACATAGAGGACTCCCAATTGCTACTCAAACAGTGCACCACAGGCAGTTTTCCCTAGCAGACTCTTTCCATGTACAAGAAGAACTTTATCACCATCTACTGTTTGCACCAAATCTGATTGTGCAGGTCCTGCTCTGTTTACAGAACCCCTACTATTTACCAACCAGGTTGCTTGTGCTAAATGTTTGTCCCTGTTTTTCAGAGTTCCACCCCCCATGGCTTTTAGGGTGGTTTTCAGCAAACCACTGTAGTGTTCAATCTTTCCTAAAGCTGGTGCATAGTAGGGTATGTGGTAGATCCACTCAATACCATGCTCTTTGGGCCAGCTTTTCACAAGATTGTTCTTGAAACGAGAGCCATTGTCTGATTCGATTCTCTCTGGAGTTCCATGTCTCCACATGATCTGTCTTTCCAAACCAAGAATGGTGTTACGTGCAGTAGCATGTGGAACTGGATAGGTTTCCAAACATGCAGTGATTGCCATATATTTGCAAATACCTGCCTCCAAGACATTCTTTCTCCATCCAGTACTGCAACATATGCTATGTAATATTGTTTCTAACTTGCCTAAACTTGTTTATAATTCTTTAAGATCTAGCACAGAAGCTCAGATTAAAAAAAATAAAATTACCACAATAAAGTATTCTACCCTTCATAATCCAGTATGAGCTGCCATGATGCTTACTTAGAATAAGGATCAAACAAAATAGACTTTGGGAACCAGTGTCTTGCACATCTTACGACTTTTTTTCACATTCTTGCTAATTGGAATAACATATTCAGTCATCAGCAGGATTTGGAAAGAAAAACTGATCTTTTGAAGTTGGAAGAGATTCTCAGGTTTTTCTGAGGCACACATTTCACAGATCTGTAACAGCCAGAAACAGAAGAGGTGGCTAGATCATGCAGCTCCATTCCCTTCCTTCCCTCTTACAAAGCATATTCCATTCAAGTGTATATCAGCCTACCCATGCTTTGCCATTTTAATCATTCTAATTTCCAAAGTCTAACCGACAGGATTTTCATCTATTCTCTAAGGTCATTATCAAGATACTGTCTATGATACTCACTACTTTCCTTTCTTAATATAACCCAATAATCCACAGTTAGTGTCCTGTGAGATTCCTTTGGGAAAGCAGTCCTCCCACCAGAGCTGATTCAGCATCCTTCCCCCCTCCCAGGTTATAATTTTGCCAAGTGACATGTACTGAACTCTGCTTAACACCACTCTTTGCACTTTGTATTTTTTCCTCTAAGAAACAGCCATGGAAGCTTGTTAAGGGATATACTTTTTATTCCCACATTTCATGAATATGCATTTCCACTTGTGACTAGGAATACTTCTCACTAGCATGCCTGTGAGTATCCAATGTCACTTCATTAGTACACAATTTAACTGGTGAGGAGCTGATATTCAGGCTTATTATCTTAGCAAAGGTCAATGGGCAAAAATATCCGAGGCTCCCTTCTTGTGTGCTCTGTAAATCTCATACCACCGTTGAGTTAAATACATTCAGCCAATCGCTGACACACCATACAAAATCTCATCATTTGTTTAATGCTTCATAAAGGGCAATGAATAATTTTACCTTTTCAAAGCCAAAGAAACTAGAAAGTTTTTTCCCCTTGAGTGGCTCAAGTACTATGGCACTTGATCTACAAAAGGTTGCTTATGTACCTCAAAACATCCAGCACTGTGTCTCAACAACTACACAGTGATTGCATTGCACTGCAGGTAGAGGAAAATAGCACACAACAAAACATCACTACTATTTTAAAAGAAAATCTGTGGCCTTTAAGGACTTTTAATAAACATTGCAGATCCGGGCAATATTGTTCTTTTAGGGATATAAACTCAAATTATTAATATACAGGAGCAAAATCTGTCCATGTTTCTGTGCTCAAAAATAAGTATGACTCTCTAGGCCAGGTTTTCTACCTGTTCTCAGGGTAGGATATCCCTTAAGTTCAGGAAAAATATGAAACAGAATGTCAAATATTACCATAAACAAACATTTTGCTGGTCTTCAACTTTTCTCATCCTAGAATTTGAAGCTCTCAGGGGTTAATGATTTTTTTTCCTTGCAACACTTCTATGACTTAAGAAAGTCTCAAGTATCGGGGTTTTGTGCAGATGAGGAAGATAAGACAAAATAAAGTGAACTTGTCTGTACTGATATAAGCCAGAAAGAATCCCAAGGCATGACTATATTGTATACTTTCATGAAGTACTGGGCTAGTGATGTCCCATATATGTCAAAGATTGTTATGTGAGAAGCCCTGACAGAAGTTACTTATTAACCCAACAGTGATGCTGAATTTACATGGCACAACTGCCACTGATGCAGAGAGTCTTACAGAGCAATCTGGACTGCAAACACTGTATAGCACAGGATGCTCGGTGTCTGATATACTACACTACTTTCTGAATAGCACCTGTGATAGCAATCATGATTTTACCCCTGGGCCTATGGAAATCACTGCCTTTTAATTCTCACTGTAAGGCAGTATTTCATTAAAGTTCATTTGTTCCTTACATTAAGGCTTGTATGACTTCAGTTTTACCTTACAAACACATCTTTACTAGCTTCCCCCACAAATCAGTTAGTTGGAGTCCCCTGGATTCTAGCCAGGCAAACAGGGAATGATAGTTGTATGAATGCAATGCTGGATAAGAGAGAGGCTGACCCATGGGGAGCTGTACAGTAATCAGCTTTTCATTACTGCATGGCTGAAAGGCCAAAGTGATTCATCAGTTCTCTTTTGAGTGCCAAAGCAGGACGAGAGGAGATGATGAAGGAACTCAAGTTCTGATATAAATTATCTCTATCCTATCACAGTATGTTGTTATTTATCTCTAGAACTCCTAATCAAATACCCCGGGATTATATCACCATGTCTGTAGGAGTCTGAAAGTATTATTTTAGAGACATCAGATTGCTTTTTCAAGGTAGAAAAAGTAGCCCAGTGACCTCAGAGCCTAATGACTAAATTATCTGATATCTTCAATTCAGGCATTTAAATCCCAGCAAAGTAAATGCAACCCCTTTGGCCTGTGTCTGTGGCTAATTACTTTTGTAATCTTGAATCTTACTGAAGGTACCTTAATTGCTCTGTATCACAGCTTCCCAAAGTATAAAATTATAATGTTATCTATCTCGTCTTGAAAACACTCTGCATATATTTTTAAATGGCACTTGTCTGCATGGGATAATTATTCTGCACCCTTATAAACAGTATTGACCTTATTCTGATAGCCTGGGGACAGGTAGAGAGGTCTGCAACTTACTGGCTTTCTCTTAGCTATGACCTTGCCTGTTTCTTGTAAGTTTCAAGGCTTCCCCATGTGTTACCTGAATGCATAAAAGCTCACCTGAGCTCCACCTCTGTCTTCTACATGAAGAGGGGTAATACCGTGAGATGTGGCAGACACCATATCGCTATGGCAAAGAATATCCAAAATCCGTTGCCAGTGTGCAAAGACATAAGCAGCATCACATGGGTTGCAGGTTATTGCCTGAATACTCTCTTGCCTCATTACTGAACCTGTGTCAGTCCCAAACACAGATATGTCTAACACCAGAGCCCCACATCTCTCCTTCAAGTTGCATCTAGGTGATCCTCCTTCCTGCCCCAAAGGTCTCATAGGTTGCCTCCACCAAGGCTCAAATGTAACTCAGGAGCAATGCTGAAGCAGGGAAAAACACTACACAGCCAACTGCAGGAACCCAAATAGATGCAGAGTTATGCACAATCTCTTCAAGACTAACAGGATACTCCCTTTCAAGGAGAAGAAAGTGATGGGTGCCATACAGTTTTATTAGGACTTTGTAGATCAATTCCTTGATGGAGCACATTGATTCACAGATTTGTGCAGGCCAGTATGCCTCCCTAATCTGAGCGATGAGTTATCTGAGGAAAAGCAACTCGCAGTGGAAGGGACATGGCAGCTGTTTCAAATCTGCTACTCCAGAAGAATTACTGACTGGGGCTCGGCTGGTGGCACCAACTACAGGCAACGCACATTCACAAGCAAAGAGGAGTAAATTACAAACATTTTCACTTTTATGGCTTCTCTCCAAAGAAAAACAACCAACAAAACAGTGTAAAAGAGAATAGAGGGGCTCAACAAATAGTTACCAACCAGCAGGAAAAGACAAATGAAAAGAGAAGCCACAGCAGTATAAATCAGCCAGGGGAGAAATGGCTAAATGACGATACTGATTGCTAATCTACATCCTGTCACTCTGACTTTATAAGCAGGTTAGCTCAAAAGGCTATGTGTGCAAAAGCATACCCATAAAAGCACTGCCTTTCCCACTCTCATCTGTATTCACAGCAGAACAGGTTTTCACTTTATGGCTGCAATGTTCTTGTTTCTTCTGCAGGTCCATTAGCAGCATGCACGTTTCACAGTCGATAGCAATTCCAGCCTACATTTTTCTGCCTTTTTCATTTGGATGTGAGTCCTTCTGTCTGCTGGATTCATTACTCTTTGACATGGCTATTTGTGGTGTCTCTTTATGTTTTGATATTTTTAAAGCAACTGAAGTACCTTTGACTTTAAATTAAAAAAAATATATTATAAAACCAAAGTAAGCCATTAAAAACAAAACAAAATCATGATAAATAATTTTTCTTTCTCTTTACTCCTTTAGTCTAATCCTATTTTGTTTTGCCTAATTTATCAAAAAAAAATTGTTGTAGGCTATAAAACGACTAAAGAAAAAGCTCTATTCATTCCCAAAAATCTTCCAGGACATTCCTTGCTCTGCTGCACCAAATAGGAATATGAAATCTCAGTGGACTAGAAGTGAAATGGCAGAAGGAACCCATTAGACTTAGGGGAAGAGCATACAAGTAATGCTTGAACAAGGTAGAGAACTGTGATGTTGCCTTGGTATGAAGAGTGGCAAAGCGAGACCGAAGTGCATCTCCATCCCACTGAACTCCAGACAATCACAGAATCATTGAGGATGGAAAAGACCTCTGAGGTCAAGTCCAGCCTATAATCTAACACAATGACATCAGCTAAACCATGCCACCAAGTGCCACATTCAGTCTTTTCTTAAAGACCTCCAGGGGTGATGACTCCATCACTTCCCTGGGCAGTCCATTCCAGTGCCTAATCACCCCTTCTGTGAGGAAGTGCTTCCTAATATCTGACCTAAACCTAAACCTTCTCTTCAGCCACAAACATTCAATACAGAAAGCTTTAATAAAAATAAACTAACCAGCAAACAAAACCCACAAAACAACAAACCCCAGCAATAACAAAACTATAATACATTTTAAACAGTTTCCATATTCTTGTTTCCCTCTTAGTATTGAGCAAGCATATGCCCTTTGCCAATTTCTTTTTCAGAGGGGAGCTGCTGTCCTCTAATGCAGCAGATGATACATGCAGCACAAACTCCATTTGTTCTGCTTGTCTCAAAACGCCTTGCTTTGTTTCTTTAGGGCTGGGAGCACTTAGCTGCCTCATGGCTTTTTCTGTCTTCAGCAGTCACACAAGCAATGGAGAAGAAATCAGAACTACAGAAGATGTCCTCTTTTCACCACTTTACTTTGCAGCTCTACCAAAGACTAGGTAGCTCAGGAAGACTGACCTACCTTCTAACCTCTAATGCAAATACTCCTCTAAAAGATGAATAAGGTGTAAAGGATAACTACTCTGTATATATTTCTCATTCTGAGCACAAGCCTAGGACTTCCAGAGCTGTCAATCTAACATGCTTTTCAGCTGAGGGCTGAATTGTCATTTTCCATTTTTATTCATTTAATGAAAGGTAGTGGATAAAAAAATCACCATTTAAAATACCATATTTTTCTTTTCTCAGCAGTTTGAAATGGGGCCTGCAGGTATTGGAGCAGTCAGACTTAAAAGTCTGATTCCACAAGACTCAGTCTGAATCCTAAATTCTGGTGCTTTGACACAACTTCTAAAAGTAATCCCCTCCAACTGGCCCTATCCTGTTCCCTTTAGTGGTACTGCAGCATGAAGGATTACAATTCTTTCTTGTTCAGAAACGGAAAAATGCTAAGTTGCTCACAAGAACACAAGATTAAGATGATAGGAAACCCCTATCAAAGAGCCCAGGCTGACCACAAGAGGACTGTGGCTTAAAAGGGAGAACTTCATGAGTGAACACCTGCAGGCCATAAGGAATGGAAACACCATGAGACATAGCACTTACTACAAGGTTAGCTTTTTTGTACATCATCCCAGCTTCTGCGTCTCTTGAGTGGGAAGACTTTTGCAATAAAGTGATGGGTATCTCATGAGCTTTGAATTTTACTTATCGACCTACTCATCACCTACAATAATTACAAAGTAGAAGGCACTTTGAAACTCATATTGAGATTTATCAGGATACAGTTTCTCTCTTCTGCATCTTATCTCCCAGTTTTAACTTTGTTCTGAATTACCCAAGATGGGGAAAAAAAGCAGTGCTGGTAAGGACATAAATAAAGACTATGAAAAGTACCTTTCCTTTATACATTCTCAAACTCTTTAGCAGAGCAAGTGAGAATGGTTTCCCTCTGGAGAGCTGTATCTTGGCGTGTGGTACCTTGTGGCAGTAAATTTACCAGGACCACCCTGTGAGCTAGTCTGTGAATTAACTGCATATGAGAGATGGCAGACAAACCAAGCAGATCTGGGTGAGCCAATACATACCATCAAGCAGGACTTTTCCATGCTCATGGTGATGGCTGTGCTTTTGCCTAGCCTTTCCACACCACATAATAGCCTCATCCAATCAATCAAAGTATCCAAGGGTTGACTGCCTATCTCCATATGGAGAGAGTCAATTAAGGGAGCATCATGAATGCCAAGTCTTTCCTTTTCCCCTGAGATGAATAGAGAGGAAGAAATGAGACGGAAAATGCACTGTGCCAGTGCCTGCCTTTCAGCTTGATGGCTTCAACTGGGCAAAGAGGAGAGATAGAGAAAGCTAATTACACAGATAACAGGTCTATATAGAAATTTTAAATATTGGAAACAATTTTTCATGGCAAATGAATCCATTTCATGCTGGCCACTTCCATTAAGATATTTCCATTAATTGTAGGGACAATCAGAAGCCTCATCAGACACAAACTGCTCTGATTTGAGGCTACGGAATGAAGTGGAGTACGAAACCACAGACACTGATACCAGCCACTGAACAGTAAGAGACACAAGGCACACCATGTAGTCTGAAATGACCTTTGTACCAGGTGTCATCAGCTCATCTTCAGACAACTAACAGATCACAAGAGACACTATGCATACTCAAAGTAAGCAAGCCCATTTGGGATTACATGTGCGATGTGTTTTCTGTCTTTCTGGGAGTTACCTGGGAAAGCTAGGATGAGAAGATGATAAAGTATTTCCTTTCTTCAAGGTGACCTAGCACTTCAGATGATCCAAATTCCACCTTCCCTGACACAATGTGATTCAGGCAAAACTGATCTGCTGTGGCAAGATGTTCTTTAACGTGTGAGTTAACCAAGCAGCATTATGCCTAGACTTATAGATAGGGTGTATTTTGTGCTTGCATTAAGGAGAAGCCGGTGTTCAGAGCTGCCATTTATAAACCAGCAGATTCACAAACATGCCCCTACAGTATTAGTCCTGTAAAAAAGGCAGACGCTAACAGAAGTAGAAGATACTAAAATTCTTTAACCAAACATTCTTACTCATCTATCCATCAACATCCTTTTTTAGTTGTTCAAGTGCTCTTTACAGGAGCTGACAGTAGCAAAAAATCTAATATAGTTCTGGATAATCATTATTTCTTCAACTGGAAAGACCTTGTGAAAGCTACACTCAGCAACAAACAGCCAGAAACACAGAAGTTTAGAGAAAAACACACTAGAAATTACCTTCTTTATGCCATCAATTACCATATTCAGATGAGAGAAAGAACACCTGGATTACTAACAAATTCATATGGAGCATGGAAGGCAGAAGTGGCCTGAAGTATCAAAAGCATATGATGATGGAAACATGCTGAAGAAACAGGAAAGATCACATAAATTTTAAATAAATAAAGAAATCATTTGTACTCATCATTATAAACCAAAGTAGAGACAATCAGTTAATTTTAATACATTCTCAGAGGTTCCAGCTGCTCAGCAGATGCTGTTAGAAATTGTCACATCAAAAAGACGCTTCAAAGTTAAAGTTCAAAAACATAAAGCCTATGAAATTACCTTTTCACCCAGAGTGCAGAATTATCTACATACTTTTCTGTACTGAAGATATCAGAAAGGCATTACAAGGCAACAAATGCCATCACTTGTCCTGGAAACAATACACATTCAGAGTGGCTTTTCACTGAATATATCCACCAATGGACAACAAAATTATAACTGGAAAGGACTGCAATAAAAATCCACAGAATGAAGAGACTCTGAAATTGCTCCTTCATACTCTTTCTCTTCCCTTACAAGCCTCTCTCTGGCTGCACTGGAGCTAGCATGGCATCTCATGAGCACCTTGGGAATTGCTTGGACATTAGGAAAGAATTACTCCATGGAAAGCAAGGCAAGGATGAGAAGATTGGGGCTACATAAAAGCTTAATACAGTAGGATAATCCATCACTTATCAACCAACAGTAGACTTCTCTGACAATCAGAGTCAGTCACTAGGCAGAGATACATAGGAACTAAGCACAGAAGTCCGATGTCTGTGTTTCTTAAGCAGAATGCTCATGTACAGCATAAACCATGGGATTAGCTTCTTAGCCAACCATCAAACAGCTACAGGTGTCACATATGGAAGGACGGAAAGTGAGAAACTGAGCTTGTCACCCAAATGCTCTTAGCAAAAGCATATCTCAGATCTTCTTTAATGGAGACTTTACTATACAATTACTGAGGTACAAACCAAAATGGATGTGAAGGGATTGTGTGAATGTTTTTTCTAAAGTCAGATGGAATCTTCTTTTCTGCAGTTTGGAGACATTTGGGGAAACTGTACAATAGGGACCCAATAGGGATCTGTTTGGTACTAGTAAGTCACTGAACTGCTAAGTTCTAGAACAGACCATCCTATTTCTAACATCTTTTATTTTATCACATGAAATCATAAAAATTATTCTAATGTCTAAAACTGGTGAGGGGCCTGGAACACAAACCCTATGAGGAGAGGCTGAGGGAGCTGGGGCTGTTTAGCCTGGAGAAGAGGAGGCTCAGGGCAGACCTCATTGCTGTCTACAACTACCTGAAGGGTGGTTGTAGCCAGATGGGGGTTGGTCGCTCCTCCCAGGCAACCAGCAACGGAACAAGCCTCAAGTTGTGCCGGGGGAAGTATAGGCTGGATGTTAGGAGGAAGTTCTTCCCAGAGAGAGTGATTTGCCATTGGAATGGGCTGCCCAGGGAGGTGGTGGAGTCACTGTCCCTGGGGGTGTTCAGGCAAAGACTGGATGAGGCACTTAGTGCCATGGTCTAGTTGACTGGATAGGGCTGGGTGATGGGTTGGACTGGATGATCTTGGAGGTCTCTTCCAACCTGATTGATTCTATTCTATCTTTTTTTGACTTTCCTAAATCTTTGAATATTCAAGATTCATCAGGAACTAAAAGCATTAAAATAGTGCAGCAAAGGCTTTTCTTCTAATGTCACCAGCACCCCTTGGGAACCAGAAGTCCTATAAGAAAACCTGTTTTCACAGTTCAGAAAGTACCAACATATCTGAGTTTTTCTAAACAAATCTTCAAATATGTAATTATTGTCAAAAATAAATCTATGCTGCTGCTTATGCTCAAGAAAGCAAGGCATGCAGCACTTAAACCATACAGTACATTATTTTGTAGCATTTCTTATTACCAGTAATTTAAAGACATCTCCATTTATTGCATACATAATGGGGAGATGTGTATTGTCATTAAACTGTTCTTAGTAAACTTTGCTATAAAGGTATTTGTTTGTTAATAAAAATCTGTATCTTTGTGCTCAGCATGAGCATTGCCAATAGCAGGTACATTGCTGCTCACCAATAACATGCCTCAAAACACAGAAAGAGCCTTATTTGCTTAAGAGTGTTAATCATCCATATGTGAGCAAACCCAAACAGGGACATTGGTTCCAGTGCCTTTCTCCAATGAATATTGAACGCAGCTCAGCAAAAGGAAAGAGCTGGAACAAGATTTTTGGTTTTGATATTATTGGGTTTGGTATTGTTGGTTTTTCAGGCTTGATTTTTCAATTTGTTTTGTTTGTTTGTTTGTTTCTTAATTATTGTTTCCTACCTGGAAGGGACTCAGGCTATGTCCAGTCCTAAGCAATTAAATGCAAAGGTTTAAAAACTAAACCTCAGTATCTGTTATTTCAGTCTTAAATGACCACCAGGCTCATACCAACCAGCCTCTTCTAATCTTATCAGTATATACTTCTCAATAAATTAAAAAAAATGAGCCTCCAATCAAAGTGAAAAGAATTGGAGAAACAGGATAAACAATTGAGAAGGGAATGATCAACAACAGTTGACTTTCTCTGGCCTAAAGCAATCTGATTTTTAGTTGTCTTTCCTTTGTGTCCTTACTGGGCTTTTGCCTTCTGCAGTCTCCCTCACAGTGTTTCAGTAGAAGGAAAGCATACAGAGAGTTTTCAGGATCCACAGAACAGACCTCATCCACCCATTTGAGCTCATGGCATTTTCACTGCAGCTACAGGAAACAGCTAATGCGAACACAAAATACATTCCCCTCCCTCCTGCATGCTCAATGCCAGGGCATGGAGTTCTTATCGGAAACATCCACGGGTTGTGAGGAGGTACCATGTTGCCACAGCAAAGTAGTACGATGTCCTCCATGAGCCAGATCCTGACTCCTAATACTTTGAGTGCAATTAACAAGGAGCTGCAGTGACCTAATGATACAACTGATGTCAAATACTAACAAATTAAAAGTCAAAGGGTACAGAAAACATAAAGTACTTAAAAAAAACCACAGTAGCAGCACCAATCCACTCTTTTTATCCTCCTGCATATTTGTAATAGTCCTCTAGCCCTTGCTGAGAAGCCTTGTAACTCATTCTAATTTACACTGGGTTGAAGTATGAGAGGGTAGTCCACATGCAACTACCACTCATTGTATTGGAAGACCTTTTTTGTCAGTTATCCTAAAGTCTTCCCTATATCTGATGACTGGAATGCCTTTGGGAAGCACTCCCATGGGACATGAACTTTCAGATATTTCATATCCTTTAGTTTACCAAAGCATCTAGCAAAATGGATGACTTGCTGGAACAAGGTACTTTGAGAGGCTGTACTGTAGACACTGTTCTTTGATACTCCTTTCTAAAACCCTAGGATGCAAGAATGATTCAACATTAATTACTGAGAGTATAAGCTCCAAGTTTTTTTTCCCCAATGTCTGACACATTTCAACCCAAGACCTAGCAACTCAGTATAAAGCCTCAATATGTACACGCAATCGTAACTTCCATCACAAATCCACTTCTCTGTGCCTGCCATTCATTTCAGAAACAGTCAGAAATTGACTTTCCATTTAGAAGTCTTTGGGGCACAACTAAATATTGCTCTCCACCATGCACACTCTAATCAGATATAACGGGAGTGCAGGAGAGCTCAGAGAGCAAGGGAAGGCAAGATAGTTACCACATTACAAGGCACTCAGAACATCACTTGCAGGAGGGCTTGTATCTTATTAGCTTCCTTTCTATTTTCTTTGTTTCATGCCTCCACCTCAAAGAAGACATGATCTTTTTTTGTCACTCTAGTAGCATTGGTAGTTTGGTACTACCTATTCCTTTGCAGAACAGACAGTTACCTTCTGGAGTGCAGCAATACTTAATTATTAGACCAGAATTTCCACATAACCACAGAATCACAGAAATAACCAGGTTAGAAAAGACCTCCAGGATCATCAAGTCCAACCTATCACCTAACCCTTCTAATTAACTAAACCATGGCACTAAGTGCCTCATCCAGCCTCCTTTTAAACACCTCCAGGGTGGTGACTCCACCATCTCCCCAGGCAGCCCATTCCAATGCCAATCACTCCTTCTGTGAAGAATTTCTTCCTAATGTCCATCCTAAACCTGCCATGGTGTAGTCTGAGACTGTGCCATCCTCTTGTCCTGTCGCTGGGTGCCTGGGAGAAGAGACCAACCCCCACTTGGCTACAACCTTGCTTCAGGTAGTTGTAGAGAGCAATAAAGTTTTCCCTGAGCCTCCTCTTCTTCGGGCAGAACAACCTCAGCTCTCTCAGGCGCTCCTCATAGGACTGTGCTCCAGGCCCCTCACCAGCATTGTTGCCCTTCTCTGGACATGTTCAAGCACCTCAGCATCTTTCTTAAATTGAGGAGACCAGAACTGGACACAGTACTTGGATAAGAGATTATGCTATTGCTTTGGCTTTCTGCTGAGAAGCAACTACTGCCTCTCCACTGACTGCACAGGTAACCCAAATGTTTAGCATAGGTCCTCGCTGTCAGACTTCTTTTTTAATCCGAGAGTACTTATCCAAGGTATCTAAAGGTCACAGCATGACTTTGAGTTCATGCCCCTTGCAAAGCCTGAGGAGTCTTATTTCCTAGCCTTATAGACAGATACACCACCATTCTCTTTCAACAGCTCCTGTGGAATTTCTGAAGTTTCAGAAATCCATGCTAGAGCTGCTATGTTTATGGTAGCTCTTCAATTTTAACAGTGGCTCAAAAAGACTCTTTTCAGGTATGATTTCCAACACTGTCAGACTGAATTAATCTGGGTATTAGAGAACCATTATGGAAACACAACAGGGACCGGGAGCTGAAGGATTTCAGAAAATAAGTAATAAACAGGTGTTTTACCTGGTCAGTGCAGCCTCTGAGGGAAGCTGTGAAATGAGTACTACATTTACATAATTTCCAGTATTTGCTGCTGCCTTGGTTTAGTATCACAGCCTGGTATTGAGCACTTCTAGCCCGTGAGTCCCACTGCATTTTCACCTCCTTTCCCTTCTGTGTCACCTGTCACTGCCTACAGAGCTGGAGAGAAATGCAACCTCACAAGCAGATAAAGTGAGATGTATGAAGACTGTGGAGAGTCTTGTTTAGGTGAACTACATTGTCCCAGCATTTCTAAGGAACAAACACTGGTGTCCATTCACTTCCAGCTTCTATGGCAAGCACATGAATACAAGTGTATTTGGCAGAAGCCTTCACAATTTGTCTCCTAAGAATTTTGTTCCTGGTTAGTAGATGAAAAACATAGAGTTAACTGAATGAACTGGAACAGTCCTACCAGTACTTTTGACTCCCTAATGTATCTCACCTTGCGTGGGAGTCATACTGAGCATGAACTGGTCTTTGCCTGAGACTTGTCACATGCAGCATCATTCTCTGCCTTAGGACATTAATTATACTGAGCCAAAGACAAGGTTTTTAGAAGGCTTGGAGTGTGAAGTTGTAGATGAAGAAGGTAAGCTCATGAAAAGAAGGTGGAAAAGACTGGAAAAAAGCTCTCCTAGCATGGGACCCAGAACTGAGTAATAGGAAAACAAGGTGCAGGCAAAGGTCTCATGGAAGCGCTGGATCTTACTGTAGTTCTCCTGCACACCTTCAGCTCTGTGTCACCGATGTCAGAAAACATAGCTTACCTCGCTCACATGTTCTGCCCCAGTAGCCAGTGCCAGTGCAATCACAAATGAAGCGGTTCCAGCCGTCCTTGCAGACTGCATTATTCTTACAGGGATAGCTGTCGCACTGCTTGGTGCTGAGGCGGGAGCAGGAGCTCTTGACTCCTGCGGCATTCTGTGCCTCTGCCAGCTGCCGGATGTTCTTGCTTCTTCCATCAATGAACAAGTCTCGGATACAGCCAACGTAGCCATAGTTCAGCATAGCCGTCCAGAGCTCTGTGGGAAGGATGAGACCTGCCCGGTTCTCAGGCAGCCCACCGAGGTACATGTCACCTTCCAGATCTAGGATCTCACTCTCCCCGCTAGCAGTGAATGGGGTGCGTCTGCTGTTCACTGATATAGTACCTAAAGGAAAAGAAGAAGGAGATGTCAATGCTTTCACTTACAAGCCTCAGTCTAATTCCTTTTTTTTCCAGTAACAGAGTGAGGTTGAAGGTTTAGCACAGGAGGGTGAAGATTGCTGCCCACCCAAATGCACTAAGAGAAACAGTGTCTCTGTGTCTCTCCTGCCGAATCACAGGACGTAAGTTTTTCCATTCAGTGACTGATCATCATGTGTCTGTATACCAACTTGCGTTTTAAGGGCAGTGTAGCTAAATAATAATACATAACAACTGAACATTACTCAACAGTATTACTCATCCAGCAAAGCAAAGACTTACTGATGACACAGAGAAATTTGATCAGGTAAGGATCAAGACTGGAGAGAGAAGAATAAAAAAAAGGGAAAAAAAAGCTAAGTAAAAGCATCTCAATTCACACCACATAGCTCTTCCAGAAAACACTTCATCAGTTCTTCCAAAGGTGGCTCTGGATGGTGGAACTAAATAGAATCTCACCACATTTGTAGATGCCACCAAATTGAGGAGAATGGTTGATGCTCTGGAGGCAGCACAGGGCTACCATTCAAAGAAATCTTTACAAGGTCAAGAAAAGGATTGATGGAAATATTTTACGTAAATAAGAACAACAAATACGAAGTCCTACATCTGGCGCAGAACAACCTCTCACACAAGTACAGGCTGGAAACCAGCTGGCTAAGGAGCATATCTGCAGAAAAGGACTTAGGGGTACAACAAAACACCGATCTGAATGTGAATGAGAAGTGTGCACTTGCAGTGACAAGAGACACTGACCACGGGTTGCAGCAAGGAAAACTCCAACTCCAAAGAAAGAAGCATTTTCCACCATGAGGGTGGTCAAACATGGGAACAGAAACCTTGGAGAGGTTGTGGAATCACCATCTTGAGGCTTTTAAAGCATAAATGGACACAATTTGGAAGAAAGTCCACCTATATTTCAGCAGAGTTTGGACTAGAAATCTCCAGAAGCCTGTTCCTTAATAAATTATCCTATAGTTTCACAAAGCAAGTTAAAGATTCTAACTTCTATTTTACAACCAGAAAGATTGAGGTAGAGAAACAGAAAAGTTATCTCTGAAGAACAGTTATTATAAAACTGTAGTAGCTTCCATAAGCTCCAAGCAAGATGTGGGCATGCAGTGCTGAGGCTATTCCTATGTAGTTCAAGAAATTGTCTCAGCATATAAAATAATCAGAGCATACAATACATAGAAATATAACCAGAAAACATGAAACAGGTGCAGAGAAGCCAAGTGAATTGTTTAAAGTCAGACAAAGGAAAACAGGGAACATAAAGCAGATCTCTTATATCCCATGGCAGTATATTCTTCAGAAGAGTGTTCAGCAGCTCTTGTGATGGGACCACCTGCCCACTAGACACTTAGCTAAAATTCAGCAACTCCTTCTCCCTATCTATAAATCATCACATCCAATTGCCTTGTCATTAAGATAGTTTGACCTCAGAGACAACTAAACTTTAAGATGCATTCCACATGATCGCATTTTTATCATACAGGAAGGTGAGAAAGTTTAGTTAATAGAGTTGGCTCTATTTTGTGTTTCTGTGAACATGCAGTCACGTGCACAAGCTGCTTCTTCAGTTGTAATAGATGTCTTCTTAGAGAACAGACAAGGTATTCCACGTGTGTAGTGTTCAGTAATAATTTGGGAATCATGTCAGAGGTGGCAGAGTGCCAGAAGCAACAGAGGCATTACAAATTAAGGGCTCAAAGAGAATCGTGGTTATTTGATGAATCATTTTGTAAAAACAAGCTGCAGCACCATAGACATTTTCTGCTTTATAAAGGAAGAAAAGAGAAGATGCAACAATACATCTACAGTCATAACGGCAATGTGTCACAGAGTCACAAGATCACAGCCTCCCTTTCAGTATCTCCACTGTTACTCTTCAAAAGCAGCATGGGGAATACATACTACTTATAAGACTTGAACATGCCAAAATACTCAAAGGCTGAGCTCCAGACAGTTGCTACTATGCAAAAAAACTCCAAACAAACAAAAATCTCAACCTCGCCCCCAAACAAAAGAAAAACAAACTCCAAAATCACCTGTAACAGCCAAAGAGGTAAAGAAGCCCTCCAAAAGACAAGAAATAATGGACATCAAGGAGGCTTTTTAAAACCTGCAGAAAGAATGTGAGATGATGAAAGAAAATAGGCTAAACAGAGCTTAAACCTTCTGCCAGTGTTATGTACCCTTGTCTAAGGAGACAGTACTAGCTCAGATGCACAGCACTTGTAAGAGCAAGCTGCTAAGATGCAGAAATTCTAAACTGAATTCTGACCTGAGCAGTTACATGAGCTGATAGCCTGTTTCGAATTGTTTGTTTGGGTTTTTTACCAAACCTCCTATTTGCAATTCTGTTTAAGTGGATCAAACCCCATCTTGAGAAATCGGAAACATGCAAGCATCTTCTTTCCAGTCTTTAAGGTGCTCTGTGCAGAGCTAAAGAACAAACATATCAAAAGATCCCCAAGAGTAGAATTAGTACACAAAACAGTGTGCTGATGCAATTGCAAACCAAACCTTCTGGTAAGTTTTCAGCGTTTGAGTAGGTTTTGCAGCCAATGACCAGCTGAAAACATTGTTTTGTGTACGGTGCTCAGTGTTCCTCCGATAGAAACAGTTACAGCTTTTACAGACAGTTTGTAGGAGCTTTCCCCAAGGACATAAAGATTACAGGACATAGGTGTCTGTGTCCACGCTCTCGGCTTGTCAGCTTTTGCTGTTCTGGCAGCCAGCAAAGACCAAAGCACACACCAAGTATACACAAAGCCTAAGGGTAGGTCTAGAGATGACAGAGCACAACTGAAGCACAACTGCCATGCTTCTCCAGCGTTTGCGTGCCCGTATTGGTACACTGCTGGATCTTTTGGCTACTTTAATAAGCTGGGTAGAGCCTAAACTTTTGGACTACAAAGAAACAGGAAGAAAGGGAGAGGTGACTCCTAATAAAGACCTGGCTGCTTCAGTAATTAGCCCAGGTCACTAATTCATTAAACTCAAATAGCTGATTTGGAACCTACATTAAGCAAGTTCATTCATTTAGTTTGGATTTTAGATGATGGACATCCACATTTTAAAACAATTACATAAACCTCCATGAGGTATCCATTTTTGTCTGCATACAGGAGAAAAGCCAAGGACTAAACAAGAAGAGATCCTGAACTTTCTTCTTAAGCCTACCAAAAGCATTACTGGACAATAGTGGTTGGCACTGGCTTAATGTATGATGGAAAGAAACCACTGCCACTATTTCTGGCACTTTCTGGGGAGACAAGACATGAGCAACAGAAATTGCAATTAAAAAAGAAATAGACAAGAATGAAAAAAAAATGTTCATTGTTGAGCAATGTGCTTTTAATTCAAAATCTATTGTCTCTAACCAGTGTTCAGAACATCATAGACCTCTCTTCCAGGAGACAAACAAGTTAGTTTTATAGTCTCACCCTCCAAGTATCAGTGCCACCTGTCACACCCTCCTAGTCCAAACGAACACCTGTCATTCCTCCTAGTTTTTTTACAGACATTCTTACCAAACAGTTTAGTGTTATTTCTGTTTCCTCTCCTTCTGCAGTTGCCTCTCCAGGGACCAGCCAGTCTTCAAGTGAGCAAAAAAAAAAAAACCTGACAGCAGTACTGAATGGAACTAATTGAGTTTACCCTTGGAAGTTAATTACATTTCAGCAATTCTAAAGAAATCAAAGCTCCATTTATTTTTTTTTATTTATGGCTTCCTTTATAAAATGTTCCTATCGATGTCTTTTGGAGATAGCAATATATAACCACACATATAAAGTCCTAGTAGAGCGCCATTCTAAATACAAAGAAACTCCTCACATCATCAAAGCAAAAAACTAGCTTCAGGCAAAGACCTGTTCAAACAGCTAGGCTTTGCATGGTATCTAAAAGTCAGCTCTTTTGAAAACTCAGGGGAGGCAAATTCTAAGCACTGCATTATCTCTACTGATGGCATTCAGAAACTAGAAATATAAAATTAGGAACTTAAAGCTATTATCTGGAGAGCACCAAACAAATCCCAAATCCACTTGCAAATGTAAGCAAAATTCCCTTTGAAGGGATATGTGGCCAGCCTTTGAGATTCCAACGGTCCAGGAAAAATTCAAGTACAATTGTTTGCATATTCTCAAGATGAAGTTAGAGTATTTGATAATTTTGCTTTCTTAAAGACTTTCAGAGTATACCAAGACCATGTTAGCTTTACATCTAGCACTAGAAACAACCAAAATACCTTCGTGATCTAATAGTATACTATTAGAAATAAACTAAACCACATTTTTTTAAAAGAAGAAGCTAATAAAAGGAACATGAACTCAAATATTAAGAACAGAATTTAGCATCCAAGTGAGAGGAAGGAAATCTAATTGAAAAATACAAGATATTAAAGGAAACAAAATAGGATGGAAACACTGATTTGTCAACAAAATTCTGTTGCTTCTTATACCTGCTGCTTTTATTTTCCTCATGACAAGACCCAAACTCCTGCTCTTTGAAGACAGAAGACCCAAGAGAATATGGTAATACTAAATTACAGCAACAAGATATTATTTATTTTCTACTACGTGTGTTTTGACTAGAAACCCAAAGTAGATCAGTGAGAATTTCTCAAGCCAAGAACTAAACAACAACAGTTCTGAAGGATCTTAAATTTTATCATGACCTACAAAGAAGTCATCACTATAATTATGTATGCAACTACAAAGATAGGTCCAGAGTAGCTGAAGATTATGAATAAAATATTAATAGCATGCTTCTGTGATAGGCTATCCAAAGTTCACACTAAATGTTTAATGAAAACCTGGACATTCACATCTTTGCTTTGGTGGATAAACACCACTGGAATAACACAGTTCTTGTAAGAAAGTGACTCGTATCTAACAGATTTTGAAGGTTCTGAGAATTAATACACAGCCCTAGGTCTGAATTTGAAAGATTAATCCACTGAAGAAAAAAGTCATCACTCTACCTGATCTTCCATCTCGTTGAATATCCACATGATACCACTCTCCATCATTGGCTTTTTTCTGTGTGGCCTTCACTTTAATGGTCCCAGAGCCCATGTCCAGCAGTAAGTAGAGGTTCCCGTCCAGCAGCTCAACTGCAAAGAAGTCTACCTTTGTATTTTTCTGGCTCCTAGCATCTTTCCTCTCCTGAGGCTTGCCATGGGTGAAAAGGATCAGTCCATTGGGTTCAGTGGTTCGGAAATCGAATGAGATGGAACCCATCCTCTTGGTATTCCATTTAGGCAGACTAATATAGGCCTCAGGTGTCTCAAAGCTGATGGGATCCAGTGTAGCCACATTCTCACACACGAATTTCACTTCCCCATAGATCTTCATCTTAGTATCACCAATCCGTGCCAAGCGAGACAGCTCCAGACGAATGTCATTATTCTTGTAAACAACCTGTCAGACACAAGGTAAAATACCATACATCAACCCTGCATACAGTACAAATACCCCAATTACTTTCATCCATGGGAGACAAACTTCTCCCAAAATGTAGAGGGGAGCAGAAAGGAGATGATGCAAGAGTCTGACATGATGAGAGGGAGAGAGCACAGCTAGGAATGTGTATAGAAGTGACAGCAATGAGTAGTTTGAGATGACTATAGATCAGATATGCAGGCAGAGGGGAACATTTAACCGAAGGAGAGTGAGAACAATTAACTCTACCACAGGCCCACTCTGCTGTAAAAGCTTTTGTACAAAGAATACAGTGTGTTGTCTAGTGTCATGCTGTTATATTTGCATAAATCCCATATAAAATACATAACAAAGTGTAACCTCCATGTCCAACTCTGCTAGCCACAGCAGGGAACTGCACCACCACTGTCATTTCTCTATTACTCCCATAAGCCTACTTAACTGCTAGGAGAGAAATGCAATCTTTTTTTTTGTTGTTGTTTTTTTTTTTTAATTTAGCATGTTGCTGTTAACTGTTGGTGGTTGCCCTGTGGCTTCTGAAGATCTACAGGAGAAAATAAATGAAGACTTAAAATTTCTCTGACCAAGAAGTCTTAGAACGCTACAGACAAAAATCTTCTATGGAGATACCTGTTTAGCTTACCCTCATTTCAAGAAGCCTATACTGTCAGTGCTAAAGAATAAAAGCCTGTATATATGCAGTGTCTGGATTCTTGCTCTCTCAGGAATTAGGACCAGAACTCTGGATTCTGTGTTGCCCCATGGATGGAACATTGCTAAGAGAAGGGTCCAAAACTGGCAAGCACTCTTGAGCATGCCTGGCTTGCTCAGGAGAGTAGATCACCTACTCGTCCCTTTTTCACGGGTACCATACCAACTCTGTGCAAAGAGGGCTCCTTTCTGCTCCATGACATTCTCACAAAGGTAGGAACTGAAAAAGGCACAAATACAGATACTTGAAGTATTTGTAAAGTATTTTGTGCTAGTTTGAAGCTAGCTAGAATGTTTTGGTGAGAAGAACTAGATTACAGGCTATGGAAGGAAAACAATGGTGATGTCTACTTCCCTCACAGGCTTGCTGACATGTATAAAAACAAAAAGCAAAACACAGATAACTCACTCAACACTTCTGCTGGGGAACTGGCTGACATACATCTCTAACCTCATCCCTCTCTGATGTTTCTTTTCTAATCCACTTTGCTTCCTAATCTCCTGGCCAAACCTCCATTCTTCCTTGGGATTGGGGTAAGGTTGAGAGGGGTAGGGGGAAGGAGAAGGGGCGGTTGAGAGCCCCTCCTGGGGACTCAGGTTTCTGGGAGGGGAGTTGTGTTTCTGTATTACCTTTTATCTTGTATATTTCTGTATATAACTGTATATACTGTAAATATCTGCCTGTATAATGTGCTAAACTGTAAAAAAATAAGCTTCCTTCAATTTCCAGAGCCGGCTGAGTCTAGTCTCGGTGATTTCCAAAGTGTGGGTGGGGGGGGGGGTGGAGTGGAACAGCCAAACCACCAGATATTTGTAAACTGTATTTCCTCTCACCTCCCTTGTCTGTTTCCTAAACCCAGAGATGGTACACACGGCATGCAAACACACTTCTGCAACTAGCACAATTTTGATTGAATTCATCTTCTGCAATAGTAGCGAGGACTGATTTCTCCTAAGGACTTATTATCTTTAAATATTTTGTGTCTGTTACATATAGCACATACATGCACACACATTTGAGTTCTGCTTTTAAAATGCTAGCAAGATTAGTTGTCAGCAGTTTGCTATGAAAAGAACAGGGAAAGGATATATGCATTGCTCATTTTACAAACAGGATGGTGAAGTCAGATAAATTAGTGTGCAGTAAAAATTTAAAGGTAAATGAGAAAAAAAATGAGGGAAGAATTTCTAAAGTAGGTGACCTCAGGAAGGAAAATAGTTAACCTATTTTCCATCACAATTCAATATATTTGCAGCAAGTGAAGAATTTCTAGTCTTTGCTAAGCGTCAGAGAGAGCTTCCCTAGTGCAGCCATCTTGGCATTAGACTTTTCTGTGGCAAAGGCAGAGCACTACTTCAGAGTAAAAGGGTAAGTTCTCATTTGGAGTATTGACCCTCAATAGCTTGTACTGCTCCAATTGCCAATAAAGTGCTCTGCCCTCATGCAGACTTCAAAAACTTCAACTCTACCAATACCTGCAATAGGAATCAAATAAATTTTCAACTTGTGAGACTGCAGTAGTTTCATTCTGTGGATTAACCATGTCAAATGCTCTCACTAGACAGACATGTCTCCTTCCAGTGACTTGTCAGAGCTGTGCTTTACAGACTCCCCCTCTTGCCAGATGATGAGATGCACCTCAACCAGACACTAGTTCTGAGCACTGAATCAAGTCCTGTCTCTGCATCTCAAGGAATCACAGAAGCTGAAGGTACAGAGAAAAAGAACAGAAAACGGAGCATGATACTTTATGAGGACAGCCTGAAGTGGCATGGGCTCTTCTATTTGGAGAGGACTGAGGAAAAGAAATGAATGATCAAAGTCCATAGAAGATGGAAAAGGTTAAAGAGGAACTGTTTTTTGTCACATCCAGCAATAACGGGACTAGAGGCACTCATTGAAACTTGTAGGATATCCTTTTAAAATGGATTTTTAGAAGTACTTATTTACACAGAAGGTAATGAACTTCTGGAACTTGCTGCCACAGGGAGGTTTTGTGGAAGAATCAAAAAGGAAGCACAAAGATAATGGACTGTAAGCCCAAAATTGAAAGGAAAAGGAAGAAATGGGCCATCAAATAATCCTAATCCCATAGCAGTAGATGCTGGGGCAGTGTAAAGGGAATGCACTACAGATAGTTGCCATACCCATGTGCTGTCCCTAAATAGTATTTACAACTGCCACTACTGGAGGTAGAAATGGTAGATGGACATCAGGTCCATTAAGGCTTTTCTCACATTTTTGATGAATTTATGTGTATGGATTATCTATGGCTCCATGTGCACACTCTACTCCTTGTCCTACTGCAGGAATAGCCTGGGAAAGAGGGTTCCTGCCAACAAAGCACTTCTGCCAGCACATACATACAAGATTCACTGACTGTTACAATACCAGTGAAGCACTGCATTTTTGGTTTCATCCCACTGCAGAGTTGCTTTGGTGGGCAAGAGAACGCCAGGCCTGAAAGTACTGTGATTTTAATTCTCCTAATATAGGAGAACTGCCTTTATGGAATACTACCAACAGTTGCTGCAACTAAAATCAGGCTGCCAAGGGCCACACTGAGTCTGATCTTGAATGTCTCCAGGGACAGGGCCTCAACCACATCCCCAGGCAATCACTTTCATTGCAAAGGCCTTCTTGAAGTATATTCAGGTTCACCAGAACTTTAAGCACTATATATAGGTGAATTCTGAGCAAGAATAGAGTCGACAACACCTCGGACTTGGACAACGAAATACTAAGGCAGCTTCTGATATTTGCAGTTCAATTGTTAAACTAAAGGTTCAAGAAGAGGGAATATAATTAAATGACTGAAATGCATGTCCAACAGCAAAGAACATTCAAATTAACTCTGTTTAATAGGTAGAGGTTAAAGGCTGATTTGATTACAATCTGTGAGTGCCTGTGCAGAAAATAGAATTTGACAACAGAGAACTCTTCAATCCATGTGACAAAGGAATAATCGGATCCGGAGGCTAGAAATTGAAGTTAGAGAAATCCACGGTTTAAAATATTATGACTTATTTTTACATGAGGGTAATTTGCTATTAAAATAATTTACTACAGGTTATGGTATGTTCTCTGCTACTGGCAAACTTTAAATTAAAATAGTATCTTGTTTTCTCTAAAAGACATAGTGAGATGGGAATTAATTATATAGCAAATCAGCCTAGATAATCATAATGGCTCTTTCTGCCCTCATAACCTATGAATTTTTACGTTTTAATGAAATCAGCAGGCACTGCAGTGCAGTTTTCCAGGGCAGATGAAACCCATCCTTCCCAAACGTTAAAAATGTCTGGTAAAAGAGAAGGTGGTTGTGTCAGTCCTGGTCTGCCTTATCACCAGGTAAGGCAGCGAGTTTTTTTTTTACATTTGTGATCCTACCCTGCAACCTACCATTAAACAGGAAGGAGGCAAGAAAAATGTCTGGGGACAAAAAAAAAAATACACAAAAAAAAAATGGTTCTATAGGTCTAAATATTTAAGCTTCCAAAACTACTTTCTTAGAAAGTTACCTGCTGCAAACCAAAGAAGAAACATTTTGTTGTTTCACTGAGGAAGCTCTCTGCCAGCAGCATAAACTATCATATGTGTAACACCTACCTCGGTCTCATTTTAATAACAGCAATCTCTGAACTAACTTGAGGGCTTTTCAGGATATACTAAAATACTGATTGAAATCTATACCTCTAAATCCAAATGAGGCCATGACTGACTCAGAGAAATGTCCTCTCACTAGGGCATAGTCTTCTAGTGCCTACTCTGAGACATGGCTTCCATAATGTAGAAGAAAGTAATGCTCATGAATTTGTCCGTTCATATCTGATGGCTTACTGAGCAAAGCCAATCTTTCCACTTTAAATTGAGACAAACTTGAGTTCATCTTGTGTCTGATACATGTATCAGAGAAGGGTGAGGCATAAGAGAGCCAAGGTGATGATTCCCGGTACAGACATACACATCTACTTTACAGTAATTCCAGGACAGAAGGTAAAAAAGAGAAAAGGGAAGAAATTAGCAAAACCTATGCACAGAGCATTTAAAAAGTAACCTTCAATCTTCCAACCTTAAAATCACTTTGTATGCAAAAAAAAGAAATTATAACAATGGGGGGAAAAAAAAGTGCCTTTGCCTTTTCCATGAGCACTGCTTCCAAATAGACTTTAACAGAGGAATATTTCTGACTGTTGAATCCCTTTGTTTAACGAATTGGACCAGTACAGATGGACAGTCACAACAGTTAAGATACACAATCTCTGATAATTAGGAGTAGAATTTCATGACAGCTGAGATTTTGAGGAATTTAAAAAAAAATATACAGGAAGTTAGGTTTGCTTTAAATCTGCTGAGAAAGAAGAGGTTGTTGGAAGCTGAGGTAAATCAAATTGGCAATCTAGTTTTCAGGTTTCTTAAAAATGGCAATTTTTAAGCTTCAGTCTTGCTGAGATGTGTAGAAAGGAAAAGCAAAACATTAGATAAAGTCACTTTGCCTGGGCACTTCATACTGGGCTGTGCTCTAGGCTCTTTTTTTGCCTGCAGGGGAGCTGAGGCTGCTGGCT
>WAAF01008364.1:1250-110284 GCA_013400475.1 Tricholaema leucomelas
CTCAAAGCTCAGCCAGTTCCAACCCCCTGCCATAGGCAGGGACACCTCCCATTAGAACAGGTTGCTCAAGGCCTCATCCAACCTGGTCTTGAACACCTCCAGGGAGGTTGTGGAGCACAGAATCACAGAATGTGATCAAAGATCCCTTCAGGTGGTTGTAGACAGCAATGAGGTCACTCATGAGCCTTCTCTTCTGCAGGCTGCACACCCCCAGCTCCCTCAGCCTCTCCTCACAGGGCTGTGCTCCAGGCCCCTCCCCAGCCTTGCTGCCTTTCTCTGGACACCTTCCAGCACCTCAACGTTTCTCTTGAATGGAGGAGCCCAGAACTGGACACAGCACTCCAGGTGTGGCCTGAGCAGTGCTGAGCGCAGGGGCAGAAGAACCTCCCTTGTCCTATCAGTTTGGCAACCAATGAATAAATCAAAGATGAACTACTGTTACTTCTTGAAACAGAATCAAAAGCTTCTACCAAAAGAATCACTGTGTCACTCATCTGTACAACAACAAAAACAATTAGTTAGGTGAAAGTCTACACAAGCCTGTAAGTTGCAAAGCCCATAAGTAGCAAAGCCCATAAGTAGCAAAAGCCTGTAAGTTGCATCCAACAGGGCTATGTGGCAGGTAAAACTCTTAAAAGCATGTTAGTACCAATTGAATGGCCACGAGAGGTGACATGAAACCAGACATCCAACAGGGCTATGTGGCAGGTGAAAGTCTTAAAAGCATGTTAGGGGAAATTGAATGGCCACGAGAGGTGACACGAAAGCAGACACGCCTGCAGCAAAGTGGCAAAAAGCATCCTGAATTAATTAGTAAGTGCAGAGTTATTAAAAATAAATAAATAACTAATTGCCTTCCTAACAGTGAAGTAGCTTGGGGGCCTCAAAAGCTCAGTGGCTCAATCAATACGTCTATACAATCAGGAGATCTGGTAGTTATTGCTCATTCATACTAAGGTAGCAGTCTCTAAAGCCAAATGAAGAGGACAGGAGTGAGACACTAAGAGCTGGCTAGCAGATTGACACATGCCACTGTGCTATATGAGATCAATTAAGCTGTCCAGAGAGTCCTTTGAGGATAAATGGGTAGATGCTGAAAGCAAATATCTGTGCCATCTGATGAAGACATTGAGGCAGCAATTCATCACTGCCTCTGATATGGACGGCAATAAAAGCTGAGCAAGTGACAGATGTTCCATACAAAGCCAGCCCTTGTAGAGGAATGCAAGAGATAAGATACTTCAACTCTTTTCAGTAACGACTGGCAATGCACCAAGCCAAAATATTCCCTTATTATAGAAATATTATCCCTCTAGAGAAAACAAAAACCCAAACCCAACATCTCCTGCTGCTGCTAGCATGGACCAGGCTGCTCTGCCAAACTGCCCTGAGCATACAGCCTTACCATAAATAGACTATAAATGAAGTTACCTCTTACCAGCAACCAATTAGTAGTAATTACTTACTACAAGTGACTCATTTATTTGTTTGTTTGTTCAAGCACAGGAGCCAGGGCACCAGTGGAAGTGCGAGGAACATGCATCACTTCCCCATCAGCTTAATTTCAAAGGTTGCTGGAAGTCAGCTTGCAGAAGTTCAAGTAGTCTCAGGTCCACACTGATCCTACAAGTGATTCTCAGAGAGATGTTGAACCACCCCTGCCTGCTGAACCCCTCCTGCATTATTCCTTTTCATCTTGCCACAGCTGCTCCTCTTTCTCATCTGAGTTGTGTGTCCCTTGAGAGCCAAGGAATGATTCAGAGGGGATCTGAATGTCTGAAGGTGTCGTTTCATGATGTTTTAAGCCAGTCCAAGAGCACCCTGCTGTCAAAAAGAGTGATTCCCTTCCCAGGGCTTCAGGCTGTGATTTCCTCCTTTTCATCAGCTCTGAGGCTAAGCAGAGCCATGCAGAGTCACATCAGTTTACAGAGCCAAAGGGAAACTTCTAACTTTTTAAGGTTAGTTTTCAGTGTAAGCCATCACACCACTACATGCCAGCACAACAAGCAGGCAAGGCTGGAGGGAAGGGCAGGAATCACTCTTTTATTCATTCTGGTTATAGACAAGCATAAGCTTGAGACAGCTCTACTGCCTTAGAAGAAGCACTATTACTTAGCAGCAGTTCAAGTTTCCCTAGAGCAGAGAAGTGGGAAACTACTCTTAGAGTCATAGAATCAACCAGGTTAGAAGAGACCTCCAAGCTCATCCAGTCCAACCTAGCACCCAGCCCTATCCACTCATCTAGACCATAGCACTAAGTGCCTCATCCAGGCTTTTCTTGCACACCTCCAGGGATGGTGACTCCACCACCTCCCTGGGCAGCCCATTCCAATGCCAATCACTCTCTCTGGCAACTACTTCCTCCTAACATCCAGCCTATACTTCCCCCGGCACAACTTGAGACTACTTGATTAGTAGTTGCAAGTATTTACACTAGCCAAGGGACTACTAACTGCTTGGGATTTCTGACAGAAGCTCAGATCCTCCAGGACCAAGTACATCTTTAAAACATCAACCAATTATTAGAACTGATTGATAGTCTTCAATCTTGAGGAACCAAAATGCTGCCAGACACCCAGGGTAAACAGGGGTAGAGGAGCCCAAAAGGGTCTCAGCTTCAGAAAGCTTCAAACAGGGGTTCTACCATCAGACAGATGAAATTCCATCTCTGAATAGTTCTGCCAGCAGATGCTGAGAGTTAGCATGCAAAGGTTTGTTGATGTTTCAGCAGTGTCACCTCATGGAAAAACTCAGATGGGCTGCAAAACAGAAGTCTGAGCAATCAAAAGCATTCATTTAATAGGTGTTTATAAATACCTGAGAGCTGGGGGTCAGGAGAGGGGGGACAGGTTCTGCTCACTGCTGCCTGGGATAGGACAAGCAGCAATGGATGGAAGCTGCAGCACAGGAGGTTCCAGCTCAACACAAGGGGGGACTTCTTGAATGTAAGAGTCCTGGAGGACTGGAACAGGCTACCCAGAGAGGTTGTGGAGTCTCCTTCTCTGGAGCCTTTCAAGGCCTGTCTGGATGTGTTCCTGTGTGACCTGAGCTAGATTGTGTGGTCCTGCTCTGGCAGGGGGGTTAGACTCGATGAACCCCTGACATCCTGTGAGCCTGAGATTCTTTGAGCTAGTGACTGTTGCTCTTTCTGGCAGGGGAAACTATTAGATCCTCACAGGTCTTACAGCACCTTGGCTCACTGTGTGTTATTCAGACTCAGACTCAGGTTTTCCAGGCAAAGTTGAGGTGCTTGAAGGAAAATGAGCATCACACATGCAGCAAGCAGTAAGCTCTTTCCACTTCTCACTGAAGATGGCAAAATCCCAAGTCCTGATTATGGAAAAGATTGCTGGAACTAAATCAAGGTGGAACTCAAACAAAATAATCAGTGAATGCTGTCCACTCCTACTTGAACACCACCAAGCCAGTGTCAAGAAAGCTTTCAATGTGGGAGGTGTCTCTGTCTGTGGCAGGAGATTGGAACTAGAGAATGGAATGGAGTGGAATAGAATAGAACAGAATAGAATAGAATAGAATAGAATAGAATAGAATAGAATAGAATAGAACAGAATAGAATCAACCAGGTTGGAAGAGACCTCCAAGATCATCCAGTCACAACCCAGAACCCAGCCCTATCCAGTCAACCAGACCATGGCACTAAGTGCCTCATCCAGGCTTTTCCTGAACACCTCCAGGGACGGTGACTCCACCACCTCCCTGGGCAGCCTCTTTGAGGTCACTCCTAACCTAAACCATTTTATGACTCCATAATGCCTCAACATTAGGATTTTCTCATTTATACATATTGCCAGCATCTTCCAAAACAAACTCTACTTCTCCTTGCAAAAGAGCATGAAAATGCCTCCCTTTAATTATCACTGCACTTAAAATAATTAAATTAACTAGAGAACATTTTGTGCTTTCTCTATTCCCAGATACCTCCTTGCTTCTCACTCGTTCAGCTCCGTTTTCATGGCTCTGTAAGCTAATTCTTCAAAGGTACTCCTCAGCAAAGGCCCTTCTAAGTGCCAAGGCTTTCAAAATCTCATTTTCCAGAATGACACTCGCCAATATCACCTCAGATGAGAATTTTGGTAAAGACTGCCCTTAATTAATATTTAAATGGATTATTACACCGTGAAGGTGTTGATTTTGGTCTACAAAGCAGGCTGCAACAGTTGGGGCTTAGCAGAGAGGAGGTTTTATTTCCAGCCAAGCCCACAGCTATTTCCACATTCCAAATTCCTCCTGACTGTGCATGGTGTTGGCAACATGACAGCCAAACTCTAGCACTGTCAGGGTGGAATTCAAAAGGGAAGGCAGCCTGATATGCTAGAGAGACAACCAGTGGGAAGAAACAGGAGCAATTGATTTTGGAGTGCTGCACTTACTGAATGGGGCTCAATGTAACATGATTGTGCATTTTTCTCTCCATGAACCCATTGCTAATTTCTTCTGTTGTTGGGTTGTTTGTTTTTTTTTCCTTTTAAATCAACTTCAGGAAAAGTCTCTGCAGAGTCTGTTTTGAGCCTGTTTGTCAGACGTTACAGCAACAATGAGAAATGCAGGATTTGCATTCCAGTTTCATGATTTCATGATTCTAGAGGAGCAAGATGTCATAGAATCATAGAAACAAGCAGGTTGGGAGAGCCCTTCGAGATCATCCAGCCCAACCTAGCACCCAGCCCTGGTCAATCAACCAGACCATGGCACTAAGCGCCCCAGCCAGGCTTGGCTTCAACACCTCCAGGGACAGTGACTCCACCACCTCCCTGGGCAGCCCATTCCAATGCCAATCCCTCTCTCTGACAACAACTTCCTCCTAACATCCAGCCTAGACCTGCCCTGGCACAACTTGAGACTGTGTCCCCTTCTTCTGTTGCTGGTTGCCTGGCAGCAGAGCCCAACCCCACCTGGCTACAGCCTCCCTTCAGGTAGTTGTAGAGAGCAATGAGGTCACCTCTGAGACTCCTCCATGCTAAACAATAATTTTACCAGATTATTTCTTCAGAATCTGAGTCATTAGCAAGAATTGCATGGCTGAAGTCCCTCCCTGCTAGAGTGTCCATCAGCAACTGATATTTAGAACCAAGAGTAAATAAAACCATTTCTTGTCTACTGAGCACTATAAAAAGTGTCCACAAAAAACTTGGGCATCCAAATCTCACTTGAGAAATGAGCTAACATTAGCATCTTTCATCATGTTAGTGTAGGCTCTGCAGTGCACTTTTGTCCCAGTTCCCTCATCGAGACTAATGTCCTGTGGAGCATCATGGAGAGTATAGAATCATAGAATCAGTCAGGGTCGGAAGGGACCACAAGGATCAGTCAGTTCCAACCTCACTGCCATGCCCAGGGACACCCTCTCCTAGAGCAGGCAGCCCACAGCCCCATCCAGCCTGGCCTTAAACACCTCCAGCCATGGGGCCTCAACCACCTCCCTGGGCAACCCATTCCAGGCTCTCACCACTCTCATGCTGAACAAATTCCTCCTCACATCCAGTCTGAACCCACCCACCTCCAGCTTTGCTCCATTCCCCCCAGTCCTGTCACTCCCTGAGAGCCTAAAAAGTCCCCCCCCAACTTTTTTGTAAGCTCCCTTCAGATAGTGGAAGGCCACAAGAAGGTCACCTGGGAGCCTCCTCTTCTCCAGACTGCACAGCCCCAACTCTTTCAGTCTATCACTGAGTTGAGCTGATAGCAAGGTACCACCACATTGACCAGTGAAGGAAGAAATGATATTTGGTCCAGCTGCTGGCTTCTTTTCTGGGAAGAATGCGTTATACTAATATGCTAATCTCCCTTGGAAAGAAAACGAGAGATAAGAGCCTCCTCCCAAGGAGAAAACACTGAAAAGGTCATATTTATAGAGCAAACTGCAGAGCAAATAGAAGCACAGAGGCAATTTTGTGCCAAATCCTATTTTGAGTGCTTCTTTTTTGTTCTTCTGAAGCAAAAATATTGTCTGAGTTGATATATATTTTTTTATTCTCTTAGTCAACGCTTTACCACCTTTCAGGATGGATAAAGCAAAATGTGGCTATTCTTCACTGAAAAATGCCTTTTGTACTTTAAAGAAAACGACCTTGTCTTTTTTTGCATACTGCTTAGTCCAAGAAGTGTCATTTGGCAAGCTTCAGAGGCTGTATGTACACAGTGAAAGGGAAAGATTTTATCCTTGACGGAGTTTGGAAGCGGCAGATAAGAAACGAATGCACCAACACATAAAAACAATAGATTCTAGAGCATGTCACAGCCACATCTAGGAGCTGATATGGAGCATGGCTTCACTAAGGGCAAATCATGCCTGACAAATTTGGTGGCTTTTTATGATGTAGTCACAGCTGCAATGGACAGGGGAAGGGCAACTGACGTCGTCTACCTGGACCTGAGTAAGGCATTCGACTCTGTCCCACATGACATCCTGGTCACCAAACTGGAAAAGCACAAACTGGATGGGTGGAGCACTCACTGGATAAGGAATTGGCTGGATGGTCGCATGCAGAGAGTGGTGATCAATGGCACAATGTCCACCTGGCGACCGGTGACAAGTGGTGTTCCTCAGGGGTCAGTGCTGGGACCAGTGCTCTGTAACATCTTTGTCAGTGATATGGACAGAGCAATTGAGTGCGCCCTCAGCAAGTTTGCAGATGACACCAAGCTGTGTGGCACAGCTGACTTGCTGGAGGGCAGGGATGCCATCCAGAGGGACCTGGACAGGCTGGAGAGGTGGGCCCAGGCCAACCTCATGACGTTTAACAAGGCCAAGTGTAAGGTCCTGCACCTGGGTCGGTGCAATCCCAGGCACAGATACAGGCTGGGTGATGAATGGCTGGAGAGCAGCCCTGAGGAGAAGGACCTGGGGGTCTGGGTCGACGAGAAGCTCAACATGAGCCGGCAGTGTGCACATGCAGCCCAGACAGCCAACCGAGTGCTGGGCTGCATCAAGAGAAGTGTGGCCAGCAGGGCAAGGGAGGTGATTCTCCCCCTTTACTCTGCTCTCGTCAGACCCCACCTGGAGTACTGTGTGCAGTTCTGGAGCCCCCAATACAAGAAGGACATGGAACTGCTGGAGCGGGTCCAAAGGAGAGCCACGAAGATGATCAGAGGGCTGGAGCACCTCTGCTATGAGGACAGGCTGAGAGAGTTGGGGCTCTTCAGCCTGGAGAAGAGAAGGCTTCGAGGAGACCTTATAGTGGCCTTCCAGTATTTGAAGGGAGCCTACAGGAAAGCTGGGGAGGGACTATTTACACAGTCTAGTAATGTTAGGACGAGGGGGAATGGGTTTAAGCTGGAAGAGGGGAGATTTAGACTGGATGTTAGGAGGAAGTTCTTTACAGTGAGGGTGGTGAGACACTGGCACAGGTTGCCCAGGGAGGTTGTGGATGCTTCCTCCCTGGAGGTGTTTAAGGTCAGGCTGGATGAGGCCTTGGGCGAGCTGCTCTAGTGGGAGGTGTCCCTGCCTGTGGCAGGGGGTTGGAGCTGGATGATCCTTGAGGTCCCTTCCAACCTAAACCATTCTATGATTCTATGATTCTATGATACTTACAACTCTTCTGATTTAATGCTTCAATGCAAAAGGAAGATGAGTATGGTCAATGTACTAGGAAGTCAAGGCTTCGGGTGCTGACCCCGTTGCATAGTCATCACAAAGTCTCTGGGTAGAGCATTAGGTGCTAACCACACAGAAAATGCACCCTGGCATCCTGCAAGGTGCTGAAATGTCTGCACATAATCAAAGCAACTTCCCAGTCCTTTCAGCACTCCTGATCGACCTTCACTGTTGTGCAACTTGAGATGGAGTTGGGTTACTGTGATGGTTTGGGTGTTCCCAGCCCCCCACACTTTAGAAATCACCCAGACTAGACTCAGCCAGCTCTGGAAATATGAATGAAGCTTATATTTACAGCTGGCACAATTTACAAGCAGATATTTACAGTATATACAGTTATAGACAGAAATAGACAAGGGAAAAGTAATACAGAAACACAACAGCCCTCCCAGAAACCTGAGTCCCCAGGAGGGGCTCTCAACCACCCTCACCTTCCCCCTACCCCTCTCAACCTTACCCCAGTCCCAAGGAAGAATGGAGGTTTGGCCAAGGGGATTAAGAAGCAAAGGTGAAATCAGCCAAAGCAAAGGGAGGGTGAGGTTAGAAAGCAAGATGGGGTTCAGCCAGCAGCCACAGCTCTCCAGCAGGCAAAGCAGAAGAGAACAGCCCAGCACGAAGTGCAGAGCAAAGAGTGACTTTATCTTTTGTTTTGTCTTTCCTTCTTTACACATCTCAGCAAGACTGTGAGGTAAGTAGACCTCACCATTGTTTTCATTTCTCAGCCTATGATCTAGTTCTTCTCACCAAAACATTCTAGCTAGGCTCAAACTAGCACAGTTACTGATTGAGCAGCCAAGCAGCTACTAAAGAAGCTCCAGCATCCTGCCATTGCCTTTACAATAATCACATCCTGCATCACAGCTCTCTGGGTTTGCTTGCTACATGCTTACATTACTAAAAGAATGAAAGCAGTAGCTAAAATTGGGAGGGGAAATAAGGCAGAACCCTTGAAAATAGTCTTTATGACATTAGGTTAAGAAATGCACACTCACCAAACTGCCAAGCAATTCAAAGTGATGGATCCCACAGCAAATGGTGGAGGTGTTCAAGAAAAGCCTGGATGAGGCACTTAGTGCATTGCTCTAGCTGACTGGCTAGGGCTGGGTGCTAGGTTGGACTGGATGAGCTTGGAGGTCTCTTCCAACCTGGTTGATTCTATGATTCTATGAAGGAAAACACTTTCCTATCTATGGGGAGTGTCAGGGCAGGAGTTTGTGCCTTCAAATATAGGACTTGGACTGTACACAGCAAGCAGTGGCAGTCAGGGAAGGTCAGGAGAGGAGGTCTCTTCCAACCTGGTTGATTCTATGATTCTATGATCCATGCTGCACACAGGCCTGAAAATAGCTGCCAAGGAAACATTAGAGAAGCCTCTGCAAGGTAAAAGGAAGAGGAGGCTCAGGAGTGACCTCATTGCTGTCTACCACTACCTGAAGGGAGACTGTAGTCAGGTGGGGGTTGGTTTCTTCTGCCAGGCACCCAGCAACATAACAAAGGGACACAGTCTGAAGCTGTTCCAGGGGAGGTCTAGGCTGGATGTTAGGAGGAAGTTGTTGCTAGAGAGAGTGATTGGCATTGGAATGGGCTGCCCAGGGAGGTGGTGGAGTCACTGTCCCTGGAGGTGTTGAAGCAAAGCCTGGCTGGGGCACTTAGTGCCATGGTCTGGTTGATTGTCTAGGGCTGGGTGCTAGGTTGGACTGGATGATCTTGGAGGTCTCTTCCAACCTGGTTGATTCTATTATTCTGTGATTGAAAACTCCTGTGGGAATCATCACTTTGAATTCCTTGACTCCTCTGAGCCTGTACACTCTTATCATGACACTGCACAGAGAGGGTTGTTTTTTTTTAATTTCCTACTACACTTCCACTACATTTCTAGCACCAGAATATTTCACTGTGAATGTTAAACACTGGGACTCCACTCCCTCGTTCTTCTGGAAGAGGCTTAGTAGAGCAGAAGCTGAGCTGCGTTCATTTATTGTCACGCTGAAGTGGGATAGCGAGAATCAAAACTGACACTAACTCTTTCCATTTCCTATGCCACTTTCTGATTGCAATCACTGTGGTCTCCGTGGATGTCATACCCAGAAGAGGCACACCAGCATTTGAAGCAGTTTACTGAGGCTGGAAAACAGTTCTGATAAAAATGTGCTGCTGCCAGAACTTGGCATATTAAAGCATCTGAAGAGATTGCCAGGGTTGGCATTTTGCCCACATCTTGCCCAGGGCTGGAGAAGATTGACACAAACTAAAAATAGTTGAAGAGATCAAATGCATTTGTTTTTATGAGGCACTTTCCTCTTCTTTTAAGAGACAACCTGCCTGTCAAGCCACAAGTAGCTAAAGTGACAAGGTGCTGATGACTTCAGGAATGGTGCTGGGGATCATATAGGGGCTTGATGGTTTCAAGCGTTCAAGAGCAAGATAATAGCTAAGGTATTATGTACAAGGTGGGCTTTTGAGAAGAGGCAAAGGAGTCAGAAAAGTAAATCTCAGTGAAAAAACATATACAGGGCATTTAGAATATGGAGGAAGCTAAAAACAGATGGAGGGGTGTAATATTTGATTGAGTTTTTGATCAAGTATTAAGCAACCTGAGCCTGCTATACTGATAGAAAACTCAAATCCCACCGTGCCACGGTCTGGTTGATTGGACAGGGCTGGGTGCTAGGTTGGACTGGATGAGCTTGGAGGTCATTACCAGACCTCGTCAATAGTCCCTCTTCAGCCTTCCTGTAGCCCCCTTCAGATTCTGGAAGGCCACTCCAAGGTCTCCTTGAAGTCTTCTCTTCTCCAGGCTGCAGAGCCCCAGCTCTCATAGCCTATCCATATAGCAGAGGTGCTCCAGCCCTCTGAGCATCTTGGTGGCTCCAACAGTTCCATGTCCTTCTTGTGCTGGGGGCTCCAGAACTGCATGCAGGACTCCAGGTGAGGTCTTAGGACAGCAGAGCAAAGGGGCAGAATCTCTCCCTTGCCCTGCTGCCCACACTGCTCTTGCTGCAGCCCACCTCTGCCAATTTCTTGCACAGATCTTTACCTAAATTTACAGCTACCTGAAAGGACCTTGTGGAGAGGTTGGTGCTGGTCTCTTCTCACAGGTAAATAGTGATAGAACAAGAGGGAATGGTGGTTTCAAGCTGCCACTGGGTAGGTTTAGACTGGATATTAGGAAAAGTTTTTCCCAGCAAGAGTGGTCAGGGATTGGAATGAGCTGCCCAGGGAGGTGGTAGCATTACCAACCCTGGATGTGTTTAAAAGTCATTTGGATGTGGTGCTTGGGGGTATGCTTCAGGGTGCAGCTTGTAGAGTAGGGATATGGGTTGGACTTGGTGAACCTGAGGGCCTTTTCCAACCTGAATGTTTCTGTGATTCCTTGGCACCAGAACCCCACGGTTTACAAATCCATACTGCATATCTGCAAAAACTTTAGGGAATTTGAGGTTCCTTCTAGTGGATTTTCATAAAGCTGCTAGAAGCTCCTCTCAGATTTGCTACATACAGCTGGTGTAATTGCTTCAAACTAAAGCCTGCAGGTCTCTCAGCCCTGAAGGAATTAAAAGGATAGCAATACTTTCAGTGACTTCAGAGAGGTAGAACCAGGACCAAATTTCCTATCAATTCCAATTAAATTTTACATGGAATTAATGCAAAGCAAGGTCTGTAGACTATATAATCTGTCTCTGTGGAAGGATTTGGTGTGTCTGAGAAGCAAGGAAATCATTCTCACTGGAAAGCTGAATCTAGTAACCAGTTAGAACAGGAGCAGGACTGCGTCTGAGGGACATTAAGGTTTTCAAAGTCACTGCCATTCAGCTGTGGATGATTGGGGGTTCAGTCTTTTTTGGAGGGCTACAAGGATGAGCAGAGGGTTGGAGCACTGCCTGATGAGGAGAGCCTGAGGGACCTGGGGCTGTTTAGTCTGCAGAAGACTGAGAGGGGATTTAATCAACGTCCATGAACACCTGAGGGCTGGGGGTTAGGAGTGGGGGGACAGGCTCTGCTCACTGCTCCCTAGGATAGGTCAAGGAGCAATGGATGGAAGCTGCAGCACAGAAGATTCCACATCAACACAAGGGGAACTTCTTTACTGTAAGGGTCCCAGAGCCCTGGCACAGGCTGCCCAGAGAGGTTCTGGACTCTCCTTCTCTGGAGCCTTTCAAGGCCTGTCTGGATGTGTTCCTGTGTGACCTGAGCTGTATTGTATGGTCCTGCTCTGGCAGGGGGGTTGGACTCAATGATCTCTTTGAGTCCTTTCCAATCCTGTGACCTGATACAGACAAAGTACCAAGTTTCTCAAGAGAAGTAAATAAGAAAACCATTTCAGCAAGATGACTTTTTTCTGAAGAGCCAGTAAAACTCCACTTCAGAAACTCCTCTTAAATGCTGACCCACACATTTCTAGCCACTGGTTGTTGGGCAGCTGCCGACTCATCACAGTGACTGACATCTTTTTCCTTTCCCCATATACTTCTGACTTTAAAAAATGCTTATTTGGTGCATCCCTACCACTTCTCAATACTCTGGCTAATGTGCCCTGCAGACCTCTGAGTGGAATTAGACTCTCCTGGCCCATGGAGGCAGATTCTCCAAGTATTACTTCTGCAATATTGCCTCTCCCTGTCCTTTCCAGAACAATAGTGAGGTGGATACTGCAAAGCACAGACCCCACTGAACTTTCATGCTTACAGCTCTTTCCCTTGTTACCTGAAGATATGGCAGGGGGTAATAATAAATAATGCCTCTTAATGCTGTAGGAGGAATAGAATCATAGAATCAACCAGCTTGGAAGAGACCTCCAAGCTCATCCAGTCCAACCTGGCACCCAGCCCTGGCCAATCAACCAGACCATGGCACTAAGTGCCCCGGCCAGGCTTTGCTTGAACACCTCCAGGGACAGTGACTCCACCACCTCCCTGGGCAGCCCATTCCAATGCCAATCACTCTCTCTGCCAGGATCTTCCTCCTAACATCCAGCCTAGACCTGTCCTGGCACAACTTGAGACTGTGTCCCCTTGTTCTGTTGCTGGTTGCCTGGCAGAAGAGCTCTCCAAAACTCTCCATTCAGTTAGCCCTCTCTCTTTTTTTTTCCTTTCCTCTCAGGAGGGAATTTGTGTCCCTCTGAGGAACACATCTGATATGTCCATCAAGTTTTCTTCTTCATTGCACTCATGGTGGTGGAGCTTGTCTCTGTTGGTGGCCATGATTGCATCTGCATGTTAGTGACCTATTACTTATAGAGATTGTTGGCATATGTGGATGACTTTTGCTCCTACAAGCTTCATACCAAAAGCCATATGGGAAATATCTCTGTGATTACTGGGAAAGAGGTTAAAGCCATCAGTGCAATTTCGTTGTCTCCATTGAGGGATTCATGGATTGTAAATGACCTTTTTTTGTGTCTCTCTTATCTACAGAGCTAGAAATATGCAAATGGGGCAGCTGTTGCCAGTCTCCTGCACTCAGAGACATCCAGATCCAATTAGATTGTCTCTGATGGATTGGTGTTTGCAGTGTATTTTTGGTCCCACTTTTGTGTTTGCAAAAATAAAATCACTCCTGCTTTTTTTTTTTTTTTTTTTCTAATCCTCCTTCGAATTTCACCCAAAGATCATAAATACAAAGATAAAAGCACAATAAATCAATGCCATTGGTGAAACAAAGGATGCAGTAGCACGTTTAACTTCTTCCAAACTATTGCACAGTCACCACTATAAAGAGCAAAGCCATTCCAAGGGATGTTTTCACTCTTCATGTGCTAAGGAGGGAAGCTACTAAAATGTTCTCCTTCTTGACAATTTGAGGTATATCTGAATTTATGCCCTCTCTTTACAAGCAATGAAGAGTTTTAAATCAGGTGTTATGAGCACAAGCTAAACCAGAACAGAATTTGTCTCACACCACGTTCATGTTCACTGGAACAGGTTGCCCAGGGAGGTGGTGGAAGCCTCATCCCTGGAGGTCTTTAATGCCAGGCTAGATGGGGCTCTGAGCAACCTGATCTAATGTGAGGTGCCCCTGATCATGGTAGGGGGGTTGGAACAAGATGATCCTTGAGGTCCCTTCCAGCCCTGATAGTTCTGTGTTTCTATCTACAGCACTTTACACAAAGGTTTCTAGGGATGAGGTCTCTGCTTTCTGGCAAAATACAGATATTTAATCATAGAATCAACCAGGTTAGAAGAGACCTCCAAGATCACATCAAATCTCTTTAGCAGTGACACATTCCAAATATTCTGTGTTCTAGTTTTCAAGCACATGGAGCCACGAAATTGCCTTGGTTGGAAAAGACCTCTGAGATGGAGTCCAACCATTGACATTTTCACAAACAGTAGACTCTAAGCACCTGCCCTCACACAGGACTCCAGGCAAGTGTGAAGTCCAACTTGGAGTGAGTTACAAAACCTTACTGAAGTGGGAAGCTCAGACCTGAGACCTGAAAGCTTTGCAAAGTTATCATAGAATCAACCAGGTTGGAAGAGACCTGCAAGATTATCCAGTCAACTATCACCTGAATCATCACAACACTCCAAGTGCACACTCACTGAGTCTACCTTAAATCCACACAACAATACTCAGCTTGGATTTGCATTTGAGTTTAGTATTCATTTAAGAAAGTGAATGCCAAACTCAAATGCAAGTCCAAGCTGAGTACTGCTGTGCTGGATTTATTAACATACAAATCAGCTCTGCCTGTTGATCAGATGATTTTTTTATGACTTCTGATCACTAAAGCACACAGGATCAGGACCAGCTCCCTAGGACTCAACACACAGCCTCTAGGTAACAGTTGGAGCTTTGCTATTAGCTTACTTAGGACCTAGCCAATTAAGCGTAAAATTAACATGACAGATTTCCAGAGGAAAATACTTCTGCTGTCTTCTTCTTTTGTTACATCAAAAGCCCACAAGCTGGGTTTAGCAACACAAATGTGATGGCTGTTGTCTCCTAACCTTTCAACCCCTCAAAATCAGTCAGAATCAGAATCAGATTCAGAATTAATCAGGTTGGGAAAGACCTTCAAGATCATCCAGTCCAACCTGGCACCTAACACTTAATTAACTAAACCATGGCACTAAGTGCCTCATCCAGCCTCCTTTTAAATACCTGCAGGGATGGTGACTCCACCACCTCCCTGGACAGCCCAGTCCTGTTCAATATCTTTATTGATGATCTGGACCAGGGGATTGAGTCCAGCATCAGTAAGTTTGCAGATGACACCAAGCTAGAAGCAGGTGTGGATCTATTGGAGGGTAGGAGAGCCCTGCAGAGGGACCTTGACAGGCTGGATGGGTGGGCAGAAGCCAATGGGATGAGATTGAACAAGAGATCAACACTTTGGTCACAACAATCTCAAGCAGCACTACAGGCTGGGGACAGAGTGGCTGAGAGCAGCCAGGCAGAGAGGGACCTAGAGGTGCTGGTAGAAAGTAGCTGAACATGACCCAGCAGTGTGCCCAGGTGGGCAGGAGAGCCAATGGCATCCTGGCCTGGCTCAGGAACAGTGTGGACAGTAGGACAAGGGAGGTTATTCTTCCCTTGTACTCAACACTGTTCAGGCCACACCTTGACTCCTGTGTCCAGTTCTGGTCTCCTCAATTCAAGAGATGTGTTGAGATACTGGAGATGTTCAAGCAAAGCCTGGATGAGGCACTTAGTGCCATGGCTTAGTTGATTGGACAGGGCTGGGTGCTAGGTTGGACTGGATGAGCTTGGAGGTCTCTTCTAACCTGGTTGATTCTATGATTCTAAGAAATTGTAGTCATGGTAGTCATGTTGTTTGCTGCATGATGGATTAATCAAACAAAAAAGGGAATTCCTTTGAAGGCATTAACCTTTGCAAAATATTGCAGATGGCTGAAATGGCAATTGGCATGAGAATGGACAGTGCAAAACAAGAAACAGCCACAGTCTTCTGGAGCATGAAAGCTCTGGATGCTGGTTTCACAGCAGGTGAGTTGACATATCCAGCGAAAGGTCAAACTGCAGCAGAAAGCAAATACCTCAAGTACATGTTGTGAATGGACTCCCTGTGGTCACCTGCCACCACCTCTGGCCTCTAGACAGTCTCACCACTGAGAACCATGTGAATTACAAGACTCCTATTGCCCTGCTCCACTCCTCTCCTCTCTCATTCTTCTCTTCTGCTCCTCAGGGCTGTGAACAAAACAGCTTCTTCACAACATTTCTACTTCCCAGTCCTTAAACATGCTTAGGCAACAATAAATAAACCCACTGAAAGAGTAATGACCTTGGTTTCAAAACCTAATCACCAACCTGGGATCATAGAATCAGAGTGGTTTGAGTTGGAAGGGACCTCTAAAGCTCATCTAGTCCAAGCTCCCCTGCAGTAAGCAGGGACATCCTCAGCTAGATCAGGTTGCCCTTTGCCCTGTTGAGCCTCACCATGGATGTAGAATAGGAAGGTCACAGAATCATAGAATGGTAAGGGTTGGAAGGATCATTCATGCTCTTTGTCCCTGCTGATATTTCCCTCTACTTCTCCACACCAAATATGTTTTAAGTGCCTGGACTTGTCATCATCATTTGGGTAATCAGAAGAGATCAGCTTTGTCTCCTTGTCCATTCTCATCTACTCAGACTGCTTCATGAGACAGCTGGCAAAACCTTTATCCTCTTAGCACGTTTCTTGTGCAGGACATCACAGTCATATTTAACAGGGAAAAAGCAGGAAAAGTTTGAAAAGGTTAGCAAGTAGTTCACACTGCCTCACAGAAGGGCCCAGGACTCACACACTCAACTGCCCTAAACTAACAAAAGCAGACTGAAAAACGAGGTTCAGGTCACATCATCATTTAAAACAAGTTGGAGTTGGGACTCTTCTCAGCCTGGAGAAGAGAAGGCTTTGAGGAGACCTTGGAGTAGCCTTCTGAAGGGGGCCTAGAGGAGGGTTGGAGAGAGACTATTTACAAGTTCTTGTGGTGACAGGACAAGGAGTAATTGGTTTAAACTGGCAGAGGGGAGATTTAAAGTGGATGTTAGGAAGAAGTTCTTTGCAGTGAAGGTGATGAAACACTGGCACAGGTTACCAGGGAGGTTGTAGCTCACAGTATCACAGAATGTGATGGGGGTGTTCAAAGCCAGTTTAGATGAGGCCTTGAGGGACCTGTTCTAGTGGGAAGTGTCCCTGCCTATGGCAGGGGGTTGGAACTGCATAAGCTTTGAGGTCATTTCCAATCTAAACCATTCTGTGATTCTATTTTCAAAACTATGTATGTCATTTGCCATTGGAATGGGCTGCCCAGGGAGGTGGTGGAGTAGCCATCCTGGGAGGTCTTCAAGCAAAGCCTGGATGAGGCACTTAGTGCCATGGTCTAGTTGACTGGCTAGGGCTGGGTGCTAGGTTGGGCTGGATGAGCTTGGAGGTCTCTCCCAACCTGGCTGATTCTATTCCATTCTATTCTATTCTACTCTATTCTATTCTATTCTACTCTATTCTGTTCTATTCTATTCCATTCCATTCCATTCCATTCCATTTGATTCTATTCTATTCTGGAGAAAAGAAGGCTTAGAGGGGATTTGATAAATGTTTATAAGTATCTGAAGGCTCTGCTCACTGCTCCCTGGGATAGGACAAGGAGCAATGGGTGTAAGTTGCAGCAAAAGAGGTTCTGCCTCAACAGAAAGGGGAACTTCTTTACTGTAAGTATCACAAAGCACTGGAACAGGCTCCCCAGGGAGGTTGTGGAGACTCCTTCTCTGGAGACTTTCAAGGCCTGTCTGGATGTGTTCCTCTGTGATCTGTGTTAGACAGTATTGTCCTGCTCCAGCAGGGAAGTTGGACTGGATGATCTCTTTGGATGCCTTCCAACCCCTAATATCCTATGATCCTATGACCTGATTCGATTCGATTCTATTTCTATTCTATTCTATCTGGCATTTCCCCATGTGTGCTCCATCTTAAATGGAAAACAAAACAAAAGAAAAGAAATAAAAAAGGAAAGGAGAATTCAGTCAAAAGTGAAGAAACACAAAGCACAGCTCCTGAGAAGTATGAAATGTTTGCCCTGGATTCAGCTGCAATTCTTGGTGGAGGTGGGTTCGTAGCGATAGCTATTTGTCAGAGCTTGATTCTTACAGGGAGGGTTTCTAAAAATAGAGGGAAGGAAATGTTACTTCTTCTGCCTCTGAACACACACACACACACACACACAAACACTTAATTTACATGTTCTAAGTAGCTGCTGTGCATGCACACACCTCATTATTGCAATCAATCACATCTGCACAGGTAGTATTAGCAATCCGGTCATGCACACGGGATGCTGTGAGTCTGACAATTAATTACTTTTAGGAGTGGGGTCCTTTTTCTAAGATGAAAGGAAAATATGTAAGTTAGTCTAGATATCTTATTACTTCTCCATAATATAACAGAGCTTTAGGGAAAGATTAGGTTTATTAAGTCAGCCTCACAATGCAGGCTTTCAACACTGCCATTTCCAATAAGTACACATTTGTTTAATATTAAAGTTCCCTTTCAAAACAAAGTAGCTGAGCCTACCCTCACATTTATACATCTGCAGTTTGTTTGATAACTTACAGCATAATTACAGGCTGTCCTCCCACTAAATGCTGTATTCAGACTCATGAAACAAGGTGGTAAAATATGCACTGAAGTCTGAGTACTAAGCCCATAATTTACCACAAGCACTAGGAAGAAAAGAAACGGAGGGGAACCCTGCTATTTAAACTGCTCAGATACCACGTTTCTCTCCCCCACCCTCCACACACACACAGAGCAGCATATCACCCATTCATATTTCAATTTTACATTTCCCAAACTGTCATCTTCTCATCTTTCAAGTTCATTTGAAATGCAATCTGCTTATCAGACCAGCAGTGAACGCTTTTGCGGATCAAGATGGAGCAATCTCTTCCCGCTAATGAATAGGTCTGTGGCAAATGAGGTGGTGAAATAGAGCAGGTGATGTGGGGGGTCAAGAAGAGTGCCCAGAGAGTCATAGAAGGGCCCCTTTCTTACCTCCCATGCTCAGGCAGTGTGTCCTCATCCTCCTTTGTTAGAGATGCAGCTAAAAAGCTGCAGGTAAATTCCCATGTGGAACCAAAGCATGTGGGAAAGGAGAGGCTGACCTCATTTCAGTCATTTCCCACCAAGAGTGGCTCAGCCCAGGGGATGCACTGCCAAGGCCAGCCAGCCAGCATCCAGTGATGCTCACTGAGGGATGCCTCTTATTCCTGGCTGCTTGCTCAGGTAGACTCACATGGTACCTGCACTCTGCCTTTCCTTTCCTTCCAGCCCCTGCTTGCAAGATCCTTGGGCTGGGATGCTTTTGTGTTTCCCTTTCCTCAGCAACTGCAAACCATTAGCCAGGAGCAGTGCTTTCAGACAGAGAATAGGCAGAGTTGGAAGGGACCACAAGGATCACCTAGTTCCAACCCTCCTGCCACGAGCAGGGACACCTCACTCTGGATCAGGTTGCTCAGAGCCCCACCAAGCCTGACCTTAAAGACCTCCAGGGATGAGGCTTCCACCACCTCCCTGGGCAAATACTCTTTCTTTTATTTTTCTATCTGCTTTACTATCCCATAATACTTCATCAGCAATCACAAGTCCTGGCTAGTGCCATGGTCTGGTTGATTGGACAGGGCAAGGTGCTAGGTTGGACTGGATGATCTTGGAGGTACCTTCCAACCTGGTTGATTCTGAGTCTATATATGGTTGTGTATTATGCTAAGCTGTAAACACAGCTTCATTCTTTAACTTCCAGCCTTTAACTTCTGGGTGATCTTTCTTCAGTGTGAGGGGGCAGGTAACTCCCAAACCATTATTAGAAGGTATTAATGGAAGAGAGAAAGGGTAAAACCAGGACTCCAGGCTACTCTCTTTCTTCAGGTGTTTTTTGCAAGCTCTTCTTCAAACAGTGTTGGAGAGCTGAGAAATTGGGTGCGAGTGTTGCAATAACGGCAGGGAAAATACAGCACCGTTATAAAAGAAAGGGTCTGGGGGAGTGTGCCAAAGTGCTTGATCCTAAAAAAATAAACCAGACTTGCTTTTAAATACAGTTCCTGCATAAAATGCAGTACAATTTATGTACATGTAGCTGACTGCTGTGTGTCAAAGCTGGCCACTTGTATGTCTGAGTGCCTATATCATCTGAGCCGTGGCAGGTATAATTTGTGCTTCTTTCCCTAAACCTTTGCCCAGCAAAATGTCTCCTTGGACATACTGCCCAATATTCCACCTATCTTTCTCTTCTTTCCTTGTCTATCAATTACCCATAAAACACTCTTCAATGCAGTGGTGAAAAATGATCTCTGAAGTATTAAACCCACGGAGCAGCGGGATGTTCCCCATGCTACAGGTTTATATGTGCACACCTAGTTCCTTTAGGGTTTGTATCATTGCTTAGCTGATATGTCAACAAATGGTATCAATTCAAACCAGAGTGTGCTGAGGCCCAGAAAAGAGAATAGGCAACCCTTTTCATGGAATCATAGAATCAACCAGGTTGGAAGAGACCTCCAACATCATCCAGTCCAACCTAGCACCCAGCCCTGGCCAAGCAACCAGACCATGGCACTAAGTGCCCCAGACAGGCTTTGCTTGAACGCCTCCAGGGACAGCGACTCCAGCACCTCCCTGGGCAGCCCATTCCAATGCCAATCACTCTCTCTGCCAACAACTTCCTCCTAACATCCAGCCTAGACCTCCCCTGGCACAACTTAAGACTGTGTCCCCTCGTTCTGTTGCTGGTTACCTGGGAGAAGAGACCAACCCTCACCTAGCTAGAGCCTCCCTTCAGGTAGCTGTAGACAGCAGCTTTCACATCTCTGTGCTGCCCTACTCAACACGGAAACAAGAACAGAAAGGCACACACCACATTTTATTTTATGGTATGCCCATTTATGGCTTTCCAGTATCTGAAGGGAGCCTACAGGAAGGCTGGGGAGGGACTATTGACAAGGTCTGGGAATGTCAGGAAGAGGGGGAATGGGTTTAAGCTGGAAGAGGGGAGATTTAGACTGGATGTTAGGAGGAAGTTCTTTAGAGTGAGGGTGGTGAGACACTGGCACAGGTTGCCCAGGGAGGTTGTGGATGCTTCCTCCCTGGAGGTGTTTATAGCCAGGCTGGATGAGGCCTTGAGCAGCCTGCTCTAGTGGGAGGTGTCCCTGCCTATGGCAGGGGGTTGGAGCTGGATGATCCTTGAGGTCCCTTCCAACCTAAACCATTCTATGATTCTATGATTCTATGATTCTATGATTTATCCAGCTGCACCTTCAGTCCCATGGCAATAAGTCTGCTACAAGGAAGAGAATGGTACTTACAGCTAGATTCAGAAGAAGGTCTGCTGAATAGTGTGTTTTGGTGGTGCTTTTATGTTCTTGATTCCTATCAGAAACAGGATTCAGCTGCTGACAGATGGGCGATGACTCAAAGCTACTTTACTCAATGTCTGGGCACTATATTGCCTGTTGCTTCTCCAAAGTTCAGCAACAACTGATCTTTGGCAGCAAAACTCTGCTTGTTTCTACAGCTAAAGGTTTTTTTTAGCCTGGAGAAGAGAAGACTGAGAGAGGATTTAATCAATGTTTCTTAACATCTGAGGGCTTGGGGAAAAGGAGGCAGGGAAAAGGCTCTGCTCGCTTGCTCCCTGGGATAGGACAAGGAGCAATGGATGGAAGCACTGGCACAGGCTGTCCAGAGAGGTTGTGGAGTCTCCTTCTCTGGAGCCTTTCAAGGTCTGTCTGGATGTGTTCCTGTGTGACCTGAGCAAGATTGTATGGTCCTGCTCTGGCAGGGGGATTGGACTTGATGATCAATTTGGGTCCCTTCCAACCCACAGGATCCATCCTGTAATGCACTGATTTGGGGTTTACTCACACTCTTCATGACAGCATCTGAAACACTCCATTATAATGAGCTCCATGAAATATTGAGAAGGACACCAGAAGTGCAGCCAAACCCCCTTTGCAGTTATTTGATCTGAGAGGCTGAAGTGAAAGGTTTGGTCTTGCTGTAGCACTCCTCACTGGTCCCAGATCAAAGTGCCAATCATAGCAGCCAGCCATTAGCTGGGCTTTGGTTACATCCTCCCCTTTCCAAGCATGACTCTGTGCCAAAGGGACAACACAAAAGCACCTACAAATGAGAGCTATTGTTCAATTCCTTACATCTAATGACAAAGGCAAGAGTGGATGCTGATTGTTCAATTCCTTACATCTAATGACAAAGGAAAGAGTGGATGCTGTCTTCACAGAACAGGGTAAAGCAGAGAAGGTCAACAAGTGCTCCTGCAAAGGCTGGTGAATAGATCTATAGCTCATGCACAATGGGAGAATGTTTATGAAAGTAGATTTTTGCATTGGCACTTATCAAAACACAACTGCACTAGAATAGAGACCTTTTAGTTACACATCCCCACTAATCATAGAATCATAGAATCAACCAGGTTGGAAGAGACCTCTAAGATCATCCAGGCCAACCTAGCACCCAGCCCTGTCTAATCAACCAGACTATGGCACTAAGTGCCACATCCAGGCCTTGCTTGAACACCTCCAGGGACAGTGACTCCACCACCTCCCTGGGCAGCCCATTCCAATGCCAATCACTCTCTCTGCCAACAACTTCTTCCTCCTAACATCCAGCCTAGACCTCCCCTGGCACAACTTGAGACTGTGTCCCCTTAGTTCTATTGCTGCTTGCCTGGCAGAAGAGACCAACCCCACCTGGCTACAGCCTCCCTTCAGGTAGTTGTAGACAGCAATGAGGTCTGTCCTGAGCCTCCTCTTCTGCAGGCTGCACACTCCCAGCTCTCTCAGCCTCTCCTTATAGGGTTCTTGTTAATAAAAAGCAACATTTTGTCCATGTCACCTACTGAATTGCCTGCTCCTGGTGTGCAGCTCATAAGAAATTAACCTTAAGAAACTCAATATTCAAGAAGGAGTTTTAGGTGATTTCAGGGTCTGTATTCACAGCCTCCATCCAGTACTACTGATGCTTCCCATTCATCATTAAATAAGTTATGAATGCTCTCCATTCATCATTAAATAAGTTATGAATGAGGATGGAGCTGTTAGGGGAGGCCATGCTGCAAACTATTCATATGCAAAGCAGACTTCAAAATGGATTGCAACAAGTGTGAGAAATAACAGAACACAGCAGTCAAGAAGCGAGGGATAAAACCAGCCACCTACACCCTAAATGCTCCTCCAAAACAAGGCCAACCAGACCATTGCCAATACTTACAATCAAATTATTTCAGACAGTCTCAGCTTCCCAGACAGTCACCAGTGCTGACTGATGTGCAAAGTGATTGTGGAAACAGCAAACAATAGCCCAGTTCCTGAGCTCTCTACTTTAACTGAGCTGTTACTAGAGCAGGGTGTTTTTTTTACTGAAGTCAATCCATTCTGACACTCTTGTTGACTTGGCAATAATAATTCCTTCTGCTTCTTTTCATGTGTTATCCTTTCAGCCTTGGTTCTTTCATCCATGTCCCCTGCAGGAACGATGTGAAATCCCTACTCCCAATTATTGAGACATCTGGAGATGGCAATGAAGAGTCATGACAGCCAAAATATAACAAAAGACCTTAATTTAAATTACTATTTGACCTAATAATTTCAGAGGGAAGAGATTGCCATGTGTATAAATATATCACCTGATGCTCTGCTGGTTCTATCTGAAGTGAATTGTATTTTGAGGTTGATAAATAAGAGCTAAACACCTGGAAACTCAGGACTTTTGCTTTGTGAAATCACCTTTAATGCTTAAGAAACAAGCAGATAAAAATATCCAGGTCTCTATCAAATTGCTTCTGCACAAAGCAGAATCTCATTGGGGAGAGGCCAATGGGGTAAGATTGAACAAGGCCAAGTGCAGGGTTCAACACTTTGGCCACAACAACCCCAAGCAAGGATACAGGCTGGGGACAGAGTGGCTGAGAGCAGCCAGGTAGAGAGGGAGCTGGGGGTGCTGGTAGAGAGTAGCTGAAGATGAGGCAGCAGTGTGCTCAGGTGGCCAAGAGAGCCAATGGCATCCTGGCCTGTATCAGGAGCAGTGTGGCCAGCAGGACAAGGGAGGTTCTTCTGCCCCTGTGCTCAGCACTGTTCAGGCCACAGCTTGAGTGCTGAGTCCAGTTCTGGGCTCCTCAGTTCAAGAGAGATGTTGAGGTGCTGGAAGGTGTCCAGAGAAGGGTGACAAAGCTGTGAGGGGCCTGGAGCACAGCCCTGTGAGGAGAGGCTGAGGGAGCTGGGGGTGTGCAGCCTGCAGAAGAGATGGCTCAGGGCAGAGCTCATTGCTGNTATGATTGTATGAAATTTTAAGTCACTTTGAAACTTCAGCCCAGTAAAGATGGGGTTCAAAACACAGATGCACAGATTGGAGGGCTCTCCTTTTTGTTTTGTTCTGCAAGGGAAGTGTACCAGTTATTATTTTTTCTCTCTTATCTAAACAATACAGGGCAGCATAATTGAAAGAAACTAAGGGAAATATTAGGTGGCATTTAAATTCAGGATAATGAACAAATGTTCATAACAAGCACCTTGGTACCTCGGTGAAGGCTACAGCACAAACAGCTGGGGAGAACATTCAGGTCCTGTGTGCAAAAGGGGAGGATGAAGCATCTTTTGCCATGCCTCCAGGGCAAGCTGTCTGCAAATCAGTGTACAAATCAGATCAATTTCTATCAGCAGAACAGAATATCCTGAGTGTTTATGGGCTTCGAGTCACCCACTGTAGCTTCCTTTTCTCCCACAGGCCAGGTCTCACTCTCCCAACATATGCTGTAACATCAGCGCTCTGCTCTGCCACTTGTCAGCCACGACCTTGTAGGCATGCGAGGCACCCTGCCTAAAATTCTCAGCAATCATCTGCTTTCAGGGTGGATGATTTGAAGGTTCCTGGAAGGAGGGAGGGAAGCCTGCTTCATAAGCCTGTATCACGCCGTGTGACCAGCCCGCAGCTTTCTGTCACGCAAACCTTAATCTCTTCACAACCTGTCTAGTCGCATCTCAGCCTGCTCTGAATGTTGTCTCTCTGTCGAGGGATCTGGATTTCTCATGATCTAATCCTATTCCCTGTCATCTCCATACAGGTTATGTTCCTCGAGATGCTTATCACAGATGCAGACTTCAAAACGGCAGCTAAAAACAATGTGACAACGGCAGCAGAAGGCTTTGCCTTTCCGAGTGCAAACAAAGCAGCCTGTTGGGTATTCCAGCAGAGTGGCACAGCCTTCTTTGCTGATCATTAATCCTAATGTTTGCCTTTTCACTGGAGCTGGTTGCTTCCTCCCTGCTTAGCTTCTGAAGCAGATAGTGACAGTATGTTTTCATACTGCACTCCTCTAAGCCGAAAAGTTGCTTCTGTGTCAAGTCTCATTCTGTCATTGACTGCTGTAAATGTTATGTTTTCATCCACTGATATTCACAAAGCATTTTGTGTGTGTCTGTGAATATCCTTCAATATACCTTCAAAAGCAATCATTCCCCCTTGCACAGAAATACAAAGGCCCTTGAAGTGTATTACATGCAAACAAGCACACATCCTTGGGCTCTGTGTGTGGTTCCTTCTTTCCTTTTCACTGCGTTTTCATTTGAATGTTTTATTGATTCCCACCCCCCAGATCCAAACCCAGAAAAACAGAGGAATATCTGCTTGCAAGTGACAGAAAAAGAAAGGGAAAGGGCAGCAGAAGCTCATAACAAAGTCTGAAAGTTGGAGGAAAGATCTCAGTGAGATAAAATGGTACAACTCTGTGGATTGGGGGGGCAATGAAGAGGAGAAGGAGCCTTCCTCATATTTAACCCCATGACAGCAAACCCAGGTGTTCCCAGTAAGCAAAGAGCCAAAGGAAAGGAGAGGATGCCAGACCAAAGCAGGCACATCACTATGACCTAGCTGCCCTCTGAAAAAGCAGATAAAATCATAGAATCATAGAATGGTTTAGGTTGGAAGGGACCTCAAGGATCATCCAGTTCCAGCCCCCTGCCATAGGCAGGGACACCTCCCACTAGAGCAGGCTGCTCAAGGCATTCTTTCCCAGAATGGAAGGCAAGGAGGTGAGATAATGTCCCCAGGCCTGCCTGAGGAGGGGTGCAGCTATACAATGCTTTCTCAGACACCTTAAAGCATGCAGTTACCTTCAGCTATGCCTCACTATGAAAGCATTATGGCACAGCCATCAACCTAACACAAGCATTCACAGTACTTCACACATCAGTCTGCACAGGGCTTTGCCTTCGAATCCTCTTATTTCATCGCTTCAAAGGCACCTCAGCATGTCCTAGCCAAACCGGTTGCACCATTTATCAATAACAGCAGCAGCTGCTGCCACATCTTGCAGTTATTTGGAACAGTAACAATCCACCTGTAAGGAAGCAGTGGGGGAAGGAAAAAAAAAACCCAAATTATCATAGAATCACAGAACCAGTCAGGGTTGGAAGGGACCACAAGGATCATCTAGTTCCAGCTCCCCTGCCACGGGCAGGGACACCTCACACTAGATCAGATTCAACAAGGCTGTCTCAGATCTGCACAGTTACCAAAGGCATGGCACTGGTTTAGCAAGGGCAAGAGCATGATCCAATATGGCAAATTTAAATGAATGTGACATTGATTTCTCCTGCAGCTCTGTTCTGTAATTAAAGCTATAACCAAAGGCTCTTAGTCACTTTTTTATTCAAGCAAATTCTCACTGCAGGCAGAGGAATCCAGCCAGCAAGAAGGCTGAGGAAATCTGAGTAGCAGCCCAAAGATTTAACTCTGCTTGCTTTATATTTCACCACTCTCTTTTAGAAGGGTAATTAAAGCTGCTTGACATGTGAGGGGCTGTATATGTGCTCTGATCTAATATGAGAAAGAAACAAGACAACTTGCTGTGTTAGGAAATAACAACAATGAACCAGAAACCCTGCTCTCATCTTGACTTCTGCAGCATGCCCTGATTAAAGAGAATTCTTTTTCTTCCTCTTTCTGTCTCCAAGCCCAGGCAAATTAAGTCTACAAGGCAAAATTCAGAGCCTGGAAGTTAGAGCAGCATAGCACCTGAGACCCCTGCAGCCAGTTCTTGTGCCCAGACCTTCCCACTCTCCCCACCCATGCACCTGCAGGCTCTCTGGGGCTCTCCCCACTTGCCATTGCCACCCCCTCCACACAGGTAGATGCTTTTCCTGCTGCTTAGAACTGGATTCTTGTCCTTATTTATTTCTTTCTAACTGCTGGTGATGACCACATGGGGTTGTCTTTGTCACATTGTTGCTACTGAACCTGAAGGGAGGTTGTAGCCAGGTGGGCTCGGTGCCAGGCAACCAGCAACAGAAGAAGGGGACACAGTCTCAAGTTGTGCCAGGGCAGGTCTAGGCTCGATGTTAGGAGGAAGTTCTTGGCAAAGAGAGTGATTGGCATTGGAATGGGCTGCCCAGGGAGGTGGTGGAGTCATTATCCCTGGAGGTGTTGAAGCAAAGCCTGGATGAGGCACTTAGTGCCATGGTCTGGTTGATTGGCCAGGGCTGGGTGCTAGGTTGGACTGGATGAGCTTGGAGGTCTCTTCCAACCAGGTCGACTCTATGATTCGGTGATTCCATGATACTGCCTCTCCTAATTAAAGGACAGTGGTATCCCTGTGTAATTTCAAATGCCATTTAGGGATTAATGCTATAGATCACCCTTCTTTTCTGACAGAGCTAGACTGTTCCATCTATAATATTACAATAACCTCCATGTTTGCAATGGTGCAAGCTTCAACGCCACCCAAAGCAGCCCTCAGTTAGTAGAGCCACTACATTTTGATCTCCAAATGTCACAGAATCACAGAATCAGTCAAAGTTGGAAGGGACCACAAAGATCATCTAGTTCCAAATCCCCTGACATGGGCAGGGACACCCTACCCTAGAGCAGGCTGCCCACAGCCTCAGCCAGCCTGGCCTTAAACACCTCCAGCCATGGGGCCTCAACCACCTCCCTGGGCAACCCAGTCCAGCCTCTCACCACTCTCATGCTCAACAACTTCCTCCTCATGTCCAGCCTGACTCTCTCCATCTCCACCTTTGTTCCATTCCCCCCAGTCCTGTCACTCCCTGAGAGCCTGTAAAGTCCTTCCCCAGGTTTCTTGTAGGCCCCCTTCAGACACTGGAAGGCCACAAGAAGGTCACCTGGGAGCCTCCTCTTCTCCAGACTGCACAGCCCCAACTCTTTCAGTCTGACATAAAGTCAAATGCCTTTAAAATGGTGACAAAATCTCAACGTTTTAATCTTTTCCTTTCCTTTTTCTATGTTTTTTTTTAACGCTCAGAGGACATTTGCCACAGTTTAAAAAGAACAGAATAGGTCACTTAGAGGCAAAACAGTTTGAGAAGCTCTCCGCCTATACAGCAAAATGCTAATGCCCTTTGAAACACAAAGAGAGTTGTTCTCTTTATTGTCTAATGTTTTGTACATTTTCAGACCCAAGTCCAGAAGTATTTCTCTTTCACCTCAAAACCTGATTGCTGTTCTAATGCTATTTAAAACTAAATGGAAGAGAATTATATTCTCGGTGAGGATTTGATTGATTCCTTTCTTGGGACAGAAAAAAAAAGAAATAACAGTGATTTTCATTCACACAAAGCACTGTATAGAAACCTCTGTGTGTAAATCACATTGGGCCTCTGTAATTTGTTATTAGCTATTGGTTATAGCTGAGATAAATGCATGGGAACACCATTTATGTAATTGTAAGCAACGTCACATTTGGATTTGGGACTCGGACGTCCTGCGGCTTACAACAAATCGTTCTCCTTTCTCCAGTTTGCTCTTTTACCTGCAAGTCTTTGAGCTTAAGCCAAACAGGAGTACTGTTCTCAGTCACAGGAAGAGTCAAATTAATTCTTGGAGACAGCAAAGTAAAAAAAAAAAAGAAAAAGAGAGACCTCACAATGCAGCTGTATCAGCCTTGTATGCAATGCTTAAAGTGGCGTTTGAGGAATTAAATAGCTTGAAATAGTCAAGAACTATTTGAGCACTCAGTGGTGCCTGGGTCAGCCTGAACGCTCTGACAGAGAGGTCCAGTGTGTCTTCCTGACTTCTGACAAGGAGCAGACCAAGGGAGATGGTTTCATAGCACACACCACACAAGTTCTCCTCTCCATTTAGCTCACCATCTTGTGATCTTTCTCACCATGCTGATCATATGCGCAATGAAACACAACAGAACCAGCTTGGCTCTGTTTCAGCTGGACTACGATATGGTTGTGAACAGGGGTGCTAGGGTCCTAGCATGTGGTGCACAATGGTGCAGCTCCTGGCAAAGTTATCCCCTGCATACTCTTCTCTGTTTTTTTCTGAAGGGATCTCTCTTGATTGCAAACCCTCAGCTGAGTTCTCACATTGGCTTTTACCTGTCACTGACTGATGAGAGGGCTGGAGCACAAGCCCTACGAAGAGTGTCTGAGGGAGCCAGGGTTGTTTGTAATCATCAATAGGATTGAGAGAGGCATAATAGGATAAGACCTTTAGGCTCACCTGATTTCCTAACTCATCTGGGAAGGTGCTCTCTGAGCATCAGGCACCATTCTGAACATTTTCAGTTGAAGGGATCTGTATTTGTGAATATGGATCACAGAATCACAGAATTAACCAGGTTGGAAGAGACCTCCAAGCTCATCCAGTCCAACCTAGCACCCAGCCCTGGCCAATCAACCAGACCACAGCACTAAGTGACTCATCCAGTTTGGGTTTTTTTGACACCTACAGAGACGGCGACTCCACCACCTCCCTGGGCAGCCCATTCCAATGCCAATCACTCTCTCTGTGATAACATCCAGCCTAGACCTCCCCTGGCACAGCTTGAGACTGTGTCCCCTTGTTCTGCTGCTGGTTGCCTGGGAGCAGAGATCAACCCCACCTGGCTACAGCCTCCCTTCAGGTAGTTATAGACAGCAATGAGGTCTGCCCTGCGCCTCCTCTTCTCCTGCCCATGGTCTGTAAAGTGGGGCATGTATCTCATAGCTCTTGGATACATGTGCAAACACCAGGCATAAGACAAGTTGCTTCTTTGGAGAATAGAATATAATAGCATAGCATAGAATAGAATAGAATAGAATAGAATAGAATAGAATAGAATCAACCAGGTTAGAAGAGACCTCCAAGATCATCCAGTCCAACCTAGCACCCAGCCCTGTCCAGTCAACCAGACCATAGCACTAAGTGCCTCAGCCAGGCTTTCTTTGAACACCTCCAGGTACGGTGACTCCACCACCTCCCTGGGCAGCCCATTCCAATGCCAATCACTCTTTCTGGGAAGAACTTCCTCCTAACATCCAGCCTATACTTTCCCAGGCACAACTTGAGACTGTGTCCCCTTGTTCTGTTGCTGGTTGTCTGGCAGAAGAGACCAACCCCACCTGGCTACAACCTCCCTTCAGGTAGTTGTAGGCAGCAATGAGGTCACCCCTGAGAAGTCACTGACTGAATGGGGACCATGACACAGACCATGCCTCTCTGAACTCAGTACTTTACATTCAGATTTGGGTCTCCAGAACTAACAATACCAAACTGTCTCACCTATTTCTCCAGCTTGTGCTGTATGCTGCAGTCCACAAGGAGCAGATCTATAATAATACTTGATTTCATTGCATGGCAGACAACAAGTTAGCTTAGCACATTTTAATGGAGTGGAGCACAGTGGCTCTTTCAATTAATGAGACCACATCTTGATGAGAGACTCCAGTGGGTTAAGGAATCAGAACCATAATGAAATCCAGGGTTTGGAGTTTTGGTTCATTAAGCAATAAGGATAGCCCTTCAGAATACTTGCTTCTAAAAAGCAATGCAGATGCCAAGATTTTATACCCCTCTGGAGAGTTTGTTTTTTTCTGTGAACTGTGATCGTTGAAGAAATGTACTTGAAAGGAGAGGAAGGGAAAGAGAGATTAAGGAATTTAGCTGTGTCACAACACATTTATCCATCAAAACAGGACAAAAAGTTGGTTTCTCAGTCATGTGAAGGCAAAAAAAAACCCAGTTCATGAACCTGATAATCTTGCCCTGTATAAAGAGCTATTTCTGTTTTCAGAATACCAGTTATCTGTTCAAGAGGTGCATGCCAACTGGCAACTACATGCATTGCCTTCCACCACCCATACTAGAACTACAAGCACAAGATAAACTGCATCCAGTTCTGGAGCCCCTATGACAAGAGGGATGTGGAGATGCTGGAGTGTGTCCAGAGCAGGGCCACGAGGATGCTCAGAGGGCTGCAGCAGCTCTGCTATGAGGACAGACTGAAAGAGTTGGGGCTGTGCAGTCTGGAGAAGAGGAGGCTTCCAGGTGACCTTCTTGTGACCTTCCAGTATCTGAAGGGGGCCTACAAAAAAGATGGGGAGGGACTTTTTAGGCTCTCAGGAAGTGACAGGACCAGGGGGATGCAGCAACGCTGGATGCGAGTAGGTTCAGATTGGACTTGAGGAGGAAGTTGTTGAGCATGAGAGTGGTGAGAGGCTGGACTGGGTTGCCCAGGGAGGTGGTTGAGGCCCCATGGCTGGAGGTGTTTAAGGCCAGGCTGGCTGAGGCTGTGGGCAGCCTGCTCTAGGGTAGGGTGTCCCTGCCCATGGCAGTGGGGTTGGAACTAGACAACCCTTGTGGTCTCTTCCAACCCTGAGTGATTCTATGATTCTATGATATGGGCAGCATGCACATAGCCAACCACTGGGAGGTGTTTTCCTGGAAGGACTCAGTACTGTGGCTGCACTAGGAACAGACAGCAAGCAAAAAAAAAAAAAAAAAAAAAAAAAAGAAAGAGGAAACAAATCAGGAAGTTTGCACTACCTGAACCTGCAGAAAGTTGATTTCCACATCAAAATGAAACTAGGACAGGCGAAAAGTTGAAGAGTGCATGTGGGACATTCAATGTATATTTATCTCAGTTCTCCCTATGATTATAATTTTCATTAACATCCTGCTAATAGAGGAGGAGGGAAAGGTTATGGATTATCTTGCCCAGAGACAGCCCTTCTGGGAAGGTAATTCAAAAAGCTGTGCAGTTTTGAGGAAGGTTGAAGCAAATCAGACCAAAAAAGTCAGGAGTTTATCCTCTGGTGCACTTGTATCCATGATTTCCCCAGGAGCTAAGCTAGACACTTGCAATGTTGAGTTACTGTGCTGCTTTAAAAAGTACTAAACAGCACAGGAGAAGAAGAAAGAGAAGTTTAAGTACTGCAGAATAAGCAAAATGTCTTCCACCAGCAATAAGTGAACATTTTAAAATCAGAACAGAGATCTGGAAGCCCTGAACATTTTCATACCCCTTATGGAATGTTAAATGTTTGAACCTGGAAAGAACCTGGGAGAGGAGCTCCAGGAGCTCTGCTTCTCCTTGTATGTGTATGTCATGGACTGAACAAAATCTCATGGGGAGGGAAGTAATAGAGACAGAGAGAGGGAGACAGAGGGACACAGAGACAGACAGAGACAGAGAGACAGACAGAGAAGAGAAAAAAAGAGAGACAGGCAGAGACAGAGACAGAGACACAGAGACACAGACAGAGAGACACAGAGAGGGAGACAGAGAGAGACAGAGAGACAGAGAGGAAAAAAGGGAGAGACAGAGAAACAGAGAGACAGAGAGAGGTAGAGGATAAAAAGACACAGAGAGAAAATGAGACAGAGAGACAGAGAGAGACATAGAGAGAAAAGAACATAGAGAGAGAAAAAAAACAGACAGATAGAAAGACAGAGAGACAGGCAGAGACAGAGAGAGAAAGAGAAACATGAGAGACAGAGAGAAAAAATAATGCCTTCAATTTGTGAACTCCTCAAAAGAAAGCACGAGGGATGTAGTGGAAGCATTCATTTCAAAGGTTAACATGCAGACTCTACTAGTCCTCCTAGGCACAATCACTCAGCAGAAATACTGATTAGAAGTCATAATACATATCTTTTTGTCTCTCAAATCCCACTCTGGGCTTTGATCAGAGCATCCCATTACAAGGCAGGTAAAGTCAACAAGACTGCAATTAAATTGTGTTGAGGACTGCTGATGCCATCTTTCAGGTGAAACCCCAAACATCCCCAAACATGCTTCCAGCTGTGGGAAGCATTTCTCCTGCACACAAGAAGGTAGCTTTTATTGACATCAGCATAATTAGCTGTGCTGGTTTGAGGCTAATTGGTATATATTAACGAGAGAAATTAGATTATAGGCTGTGAAAACAATGGTGATGTCTGCTTCACTCATAGGTTATCTGAGATGTATAAAACCAAGGACACAGACATAGATAAGACAGTCTCTATCTGTCAGAGTTCAGTGTCTCTGTTTTCTCTCTGGGCTTCTGCTTCTCTGCTTGGATCTGTGTAAACCAACTAATCATTTTGCTCCTAACTCCCCTTGCTCACCTTGTACATAAGGCAGACTCTGAGATAAGAGAGTGGAAAGAAGGTGGAAGAGGGGTTGGGAGCCCCTCCTGGGGACTCTGATTTCTGGAAGGGGTATTGTGTTTCTGTATATACTTTTAACTTGTCTATTTCTGTATATAGCTGTAAATATTTCTAATATGTTCACAGAATCATAGAATCAACCAGGTTGGAAGAGACCTCCAAGCTCATCCACTCCAACCTAGCACCCAGCCCTAGCCAATCAACCAGACCATGGCACTAAGTGCCTCATCCAGTCTCTTTTTGAACACTTCCAGGGACAGTGACTCCAGCACCTCCCTGGGCAGCCCATTCCAATGCCAATCACTCTCTCTGGCAAGAACTTCCTCCTAACATCCATTCTGTACCTCCTCCAGAACAACTTGAGACTGTGTCCCCTCCTTCTGTTGCTGCTTGCCTGGCAGAAGAGACCAACCCTCACCTAAGCTGTGAATGTAAAGCTTCATTCCTTAACTTCCAGCCAGCTGAGTCTAGTCTGGGTGATTTCATAAGTGGGGTGGGGGCAGGTAATTCCCAAACCATCACATTAGCCCTGTCATATTAACTCTCCATGTCAGCCCCTTGGCTGTGAGTGAACTTGTGTGAGATCTTGACATAATCATGCTAAGTGCTGCCAGTTTGCATTGCCGCCGTGGAATAAAGAAGAGAAATGGTCTCAACAACGTGGGTGTTTGCTCCCTGCCTCCTGGTAATGAAGTTATTTGCACTGAAAGTGTTGATATTTGAGATATGCTTTGTTTTAATTATGAAAACAATCAATATTATAGCATCTCTCTACTTCCTTTTTTTTGTTTCAATAGGCTATTAATTAACCTATTGATTATTGCAGAGAGCGAGAGAAATATTCCTCCGGAAAACCTATTTGCTTTCTCAAGGTCTTCTCCACCCTTTCTAGAATGCTACTGACAGAATAATGTTGCTTTGGGTTTTGTTGTTTGGTTGGTTTGTTTTTAACTGTATGAATAAATAGCCACAAGAGCTACATCATAATTTACAGATTGTTTCAGTTCTCCTTGAACCAAGGTCTGAAAGCTGCCAAAGCCACCTGATACAAAAACTAAACTAGCCATCAGATGAAAATTTGGCTTTATAGCCACAGACAAACACAGGATTTCATTTCTCTCAACTACCTGAAGGGAGGCTGTAGCCAGGTGGGGTTGGTCTCTACTCCCAGACAACCAGCAACAGAACAAAGGGACACAGTCTCAAGTTGTGCCGGGCAGGTCTAGGCTGGATGTTAGGAGGAAGTTCTGCACAGAGAGAGTGATTGGCATTGGAATGGGCTGCCCAGGGAGGTGGTGGAGTCACCATGCCTGGAGGTGTTCAAGAAAAGCCTGGATGAGGCACTTAGTGCCATGGGCTGGTTGACTGGATGGGGCTGGGTGCTAGGTTGGGCTGGATGAGCTTGGAGGTCTCTTTCAACCTGGTTGATTCTATTCTATTCTCTTCTATTCCATTCTATCTGGAAGGTGCATACTGACAGAGGGGATTTCTGAAGACTTTTCAACTTGGCCTCTCTCCCACCTTTTAATTTACATACTTGATACCCTGCAATCACCTCCTGAGATCTGAGAGCATTGCCATTTCTCCCAGCAATGAGAGATAAGAGGACGTGCTTTGCACGTTCCTTAAGCTTGATAGCATTAAACTACTGCATCTTGGCATCACTAGAAACTTCCCTGGGCTGTAACACTCTGGGCTTTAATACATGCAAGGTTATAACTACCCAGTTTTAGGGTTGTTTGGTTGGGTTTGGGTTTCTTGGGTTTTTAATCATTCTAGATAACAGAATAGTTAATGCTTTTTTTTCAGCTATGTCTTGGGGCTTTGATGATCTGGAGCAGGGCAGCAAATTTTGCCACACATACAAAATAATCATGAGAGCACAATTTAGGGCACTAAGATGCTGCTGCAAACTTCTGTTTATATCACCCACAAAGTTTGGCTGCTGAATGTAATCGTGAGCTGCAACCTCAGCATCAGCAACATCAACTTGAAATACTCAGCATTAGCCTTTATTGTTATAAAATACACTTATAAATGCTAATCACTTATAAAATGAGGTAGAATTAGGAACTGGTCAGCTCCAGAATGTTAACTATGTACCCATCCCAGTGCATTGCAGAGTGACTGGCTCTGAATGGAAAGAACTGAACTAATTCTAGTGTACAAGCATCAACTTGGAGGTGAACTACTTGTCCTACTCTTTAGGATCTCATGCAAGTAAAACCATGTGTTTTGCCAAAATATAAGCACTGGAGAAGAGAAAATCCCATAAGAGCTGAGGCTTTCCACTGCTTCCACTCTGGTCCTGGATGCCTTGGAGTGGGTGGGTGCTGACACAAACACAGCTCTAACCCTGATGCTGACTGTGAACCTGCTCTGCTCTGTTTACAGACCTTATCTGGAGGTCAATGCTATCATGGTGATTGTCTTCAGAGCCCTTTATTTTGGGCATGGATTTTTCCTATTTTAAACAAAAGTTACAGGGTTTGTACTTTAAACACTATGTCTTTAGAAAATATCCTTCTTGTTATATTAATTTTCATCCAGCAACAGTAGTTGTGAAAGTCAATTAAATCTCTCAACAAAACTGATCCTTTTTAAAGGTAGAATAGAATCATAGAATCATAGAATCAACCAAGTTGGAAGGGACCTCCAAGCTCATCCAGTCCAACCTAGCACCCAGCCCTAGCCAATCAGCTAGACCATGGCACTAAGTGCCCCATCCAGGCTTTGCTTGAACACCTCCAGGGACAGTATTTCCTGTCATTGGAACAGCCTAGGCTTGCCTGCCTTGCACCCAGAAGGGCATGGGTGGTCATGGATGTACTGCAGGCCCTGTGCCATCTCTACCAAATCAACAGGTGTCTCCAGTGGTGTGTTGGTGTGGGAGTTGAATTGAGGCCCTAAGCACTGTTCCAGTCAGACAGGGCAGGGTTCAGCACAAGATTAAAACTCATGGTCTTAGGTGTTCACATGCAAACTAGGTAGTCAATGGAGAGGTAGTGGAAATGGGCAGTACAGACCAAGTGCCTTCTTGCCAGTCAGCTCAGTGCATCTCCAGGGTCCAGTAACAATACTGAAGGCTCAATTCACAGGCTTGCAGGATGTCAGGGGTTGGAAGGGACTCAAAGAGGTCATCAGGTTTGCCATTGGAATGGGCTGCCCAGGGAGGTGGTGGAGTCACCATCCCTGGAGGTGTTCAAGCAAAGAATGGATGAGGCATTTAGTGCCTCATCTAGGCATCTAGATGACTGGACAGGGCTGGGTGCTAGGTTGGACTGGATGATCTTGGAGGTCTCTTCCAACCTGGTTGATTCTATGATTCTATGAAGACACAATCTAGCTCAGATCACACAGGAACACATCCAGACAGGCCTTGAAAGGCTCCAGGGAAGGAGAGTCCAGAACCTCTCTGGGCAGCCTGTGCCAGTGCTCTGGGACCCTTACAGGCAAGAAGTTCCCCTTTGAGTTGAGCTGGAACCTCCTGTGCTGCAGTATCTGTCCATTGCTCCTTGTCCTATCCCAGGGACAGCAGAGCCTGTCCCCCAACTCCTGCCCCCCCCCCCTCCTCCAGTCCTCAGATATTAAGAAACATTGATTAAATCCCCTCTGTCTTCTCCAGACTAAACAGCCCCATGTCTCACAGTCTCACAGTATCACCAAAGTTGGAAGAGATCTCATAGATCATCAAGTCCAACCTGTTACCACAGAGCTCAAGGCTAGACCATGGCACCAAGTGCCACCCTCAGCCTCTCCTCATCAATCAGTGCTCCAGTCCCATAATAATCCTCATAGACCTCTACTGGACCCTCCCCAGCAGATCCTTGTCTCTCTTGAACTGGGGAGCCCAAAACTGAAGGCAGTTCTGAAGATGAGGTCTCACCAGTGCAGATCAGTGGGGGAGGAGAATCTCCCTGGATCTGCTGGACACACTCTTCTTAATACACCCCAGGATCTCATTGGCTTTCTTGGCCACAAGGGCACATTGCTGTGCCATGAACAACTTGTTATCCACCAGCACTCCCAGGTCCCTTTCCATGGGACTGCTCTCCAGCAGATCACCTCCCAGCCTGTAGTGGTGCAGTTTATTATTATTATTCAGTTTGTTATTATTATTATTCAGTTTCCTAAAAGATGTAGCAAATGTGACATAAGACAGAAGCCAAATCCAAGCCCTTCTGGGCCAACAGATTGCAGCAGGGAAGCTTGAGTTTCAGTGGCACTAGATAAATATGTTTAAGCAACCAAATCAAGCCCTGCTGATGGTGTTGGGAACTAAGACTCCCAGCTGAATGCAGACACTTACTTTTAGGTATCTGATCTGGAACTAAAGTTAAAAAAAAGTTCAAAGGCAAATTCCTTTTGCAGGGCACAGTTTTCCTGTAATTCACACCAGTTTAGAGGAGAAGGAGCACGAAATGGAAATTAAACTGTTTTGATGTACAGCTGAGAGGAGAACTACCTGTTTGGCTTCTTTTTCTATTACAGTCCAGTAATAGTATAGATTTTACAATTCCACAAATCATAGGCTTAGTCCTGCCACTCCAAGCATCAAATCAAATCCAATTCCACATCAAGACTTGAACATCAAAGATGTACTTCCAGCACTCCTCCTCCTTCCCTCACAGTACCTTGCTCTGCCATTCAGGGCATTATCTGCACAGTCCACATACACTGAACCATCTGCAATGAAGTGTTTCTGTTCTGCTTCTTCCACTTATTCTGCTCCTGCTTATTTCTTAGCAGGAATGAACCTTTCAGCAGGAGCTGCTGATGTCTATTTTGCATTACATTTATAAAGAGCCCTTCACAACCAATCTTCCCAGCACCAATATTTAGCAAAATGGATTTCTTTTTCCTTCCTTCCTTCCTTCCTTCCTTCCTTCCTTCCTTCCTTCCTTCCTTCCNTCTTTCTTTCTTTCTTTCTTTCTTTCTTTCTTTCTTTCTTTCTTTCTTTCTTTCTTTCTTTCTTTCTTTCTTTCTTTCTTTCTTTCTTTCTTTCTTTCTTTCTTTCTTTCTTTCTTTCTTTCTTTCTTTCTTTCTTTCTTTCTTTCTTTCTTTCTTTCTTTCTTTCTTTCTTTCTTTCTTTCTTTCTTTCTTTCTTTCTTTCTTTCTTTCTTCTGCATTACCATACAGGTTATTGGTTCTGGGAACTAAATTTCATTTATTTCCAAGTTTCTCAGCCATTTCACACATCACTTTACTATCCCTTTCTCTCATCATGAGAGCTAGACATATTTATACCTGGAGGGCTCGTGATACATCTCAGACATAAAGAATAGGCATTCTTTCTGCTGCACAGATTGAAGCTGGTGCTCAAAGGACAAAAACTCCACTGTCAAAATGTTTCTTTATATCCTATGATTCTATGATTCTACTCCGAGATGCTAATTTTCAGCACAGGTTTAGAATCATAGAATCAACCAGGTTGGAAGAGACCTCCAAGATCATCCAGGCCAACCTAGCACCCAGCCCTGGCCAGTCAACTCCTCAGTGGTAAGTACATTCTGGCAAATTGATTGAGGTTATAGTAGAGTTGCCAGCACTAAGTGTCCCATCCAGGCTTTGCTTGAACGCCTCCAAGGACAATGACTCCACCACCTCCCTGGGCAGCCCATTCCAATGCCAATCACTCTCTCTGCCAACAACTTCCTCCTAACATCCAGCCTAGACCTCCCCTGGCACAACTTGAGACTCTGTCCCCTTCTTCTGTTGCTGGTTCCCTGGCAGAAGAGCCCAACCCCACCTGGCTACAGCCTCTCTTCAGATAGTTGTAGACAACAATGAGGTCTGCCCTGAGCCTCCTTAGGGAGCTGGTGAAGGGCCTAGAGAATGAATCTTATGAGGAGCTGGGAATGGTTAGTGTGAAACAGAGGAGGCTGAGGGGAGACCTTGATATTTGGGTTTGGGTTATTTTTAAAGAAATAGAATCATAGAATAGTGGAATCACAGAATCATAGAATCATAGAATTATACAATCATAGGATCATAGAATCATAGAATTATACAATCATAGGATCATAGAATCACAGAATCATAGAATCATAGAATTATGGAATCACAGAATTGTAGAATCACAGAATCATAGAATCATAGAATGGTCTGGGCTGGAAGGGACCTCTAGAGGTCATCTAGTCTGCCCCCCCTGCAGTCAGCAGGGACATCCCCACCAGAGCAGGTCACCCAGAGCCCTGTCAAGCCTCACCTTGAATGTCTCCAGGGAAGGGACCTCAACCACCTCCCTGGGCAACCTGTTCCAGTGCTCCACCACCCTCACAGTAAAGAACTTGTTCCTACCATCCAATCTAAATCTGCTCTTCTCAAGCTTGAATGCACTGCCCCTTGTCCTGTTACTGCAGGCCTTTGTCAACAGCTTCTTTCCGTCCTTCCTGTATCCCCCTCAGGTACTGGCAGGCTGTTATTTAGGTCCCCCTCAGAGCCTCCTCCTCTCCAGACTGAACACCCCCAGCTCCCTCAGCCTGTCCTCATAGCAGAGCTGCTCCAACTCTCTGATCATTTTCATGGCCCTCCTCTGGACCCACTCCATCAGGGCCATGTCCTTCCTATGTTGAAGGCTCCAGAACTGGATGCAGTACTCCAGGTCAGGTCTCACAGGAGGAAAGTGAGAGAATCACCTCTCTGGGTCTGCTGGCAACGCCGCTTTGGTTGCAGCCCAGGATATGATTTGCCTTCTAGGCTGCAAGCATCACCTAGTCCAACCCTCCTGCAGTGAGCAAGGACATCCTCAACTAGATCAGTTCAGATTTTTTCTTGATCTGCATTATCTATGTCTATATATACACATTATACATCTATATATAAAATATACATCATGTATATACATTACAGGCATTAATAACTAGCACCTTGCATTTACTCACATTTATTAACTAGATCCTTAACTATTTTAATGGTTATGATTTTCTCCAGGTGTTATTGTACATCTCTACATGTATATACACTTTATGACCTTTGTAGTGCTGGCAACTCTACTACAACCTCAATCAATTTGCCAGAATATACTTTTTTTCCCCCTCCTTGCCTTCTCCAATGCAAGCTGCTTCCTTTTGACTGAAGCATACACGTCGTGACACTACAGATCAGCTCATTTCTGATAGGCTCCCCCCCAAATGCTTATCAGGAAGGCAGTTAAACAGCAGCTATGGCCACAGCTTTATCTGTTGACTCAGGAACTCAGTGAAGAAGCCAGGCAAACATGTCAGACATTGTCCTTTTTATAATCCCCTCTGCTAGATTGTGAACTCTTCCACACACTTCAGCCTGCTTTCAACATGCCTGCTACACTCTTTTGGAGGCTTCTGATTAAGCCCTGCATAGCAGCTACTCCCTGTATGCTTGCTGGCTGTCAGAAGGTTACCTGCTAGATCTGTATTCACCACATTTTCTCCTAGCCCCTGAAGCCCTCATTCCCTCTGCAATGATAAACGGAGACCTTAAGAGCACCCCTCGAAGTACACACAACCCTCACTTCCCTCTCTGCATGAGCTTGCTGCTGGCTATTCCCTAACCACTACATGCAGCAAAGCCACAAATGCTTTGCTACTATTCAGGCACCGTGTGCCTGCTGAGGGGATGGAAGTGCCTGGGTCTTCTTTATGATAGTTATTGTCAGAGCAAAGCCCACTGGACAAAGCACAATAATTTCACCTTATAAAGAATAAAGACTGCTATTCGTGTAGATGGAGGTGCAATCCCAAGTACAAATCCAGGCTGAGTAGCAAATGGCTGAGAGCAGCCCTGAGGAAAAGGATCTGGGGGTCTGGGGTGTTGGAAAGCCCAACATGAGCCTGCAGTGTGAGTGCAGCCCAGACAGCAACCCTGTGCTGGGCTGCAGCAAGAGCAGTGTGGGCAGCAGGGCAAGGGAGGGGATTCTGCCCCTTGGCTCTGCTCTCCTCAGACCACACCTGCAGTCCTGGGTGCAGTTCTGGAGCCCCCCAGCACAAGAAGGACATGGAACTGTGGGAGCCAGTCCAGAGGAGGCAACCAAGATGTTCAGAGGGCTGCAGCAGCTCTGCTGTGAGGACAGGCTACAAGAGTTGAAGCTCTGCAGCCTGGAGAAGAGAAGGCTTGGAGGACACCTTGGAGTGGCCTTCCAGTATCCAAAGGGGACTACAGCAAGGCTGGGGAGGGACAACTGACAAGGTCTTGTAATGACAGGATGAGGAATAATGGGTTTAAACTGGCAGAGGGGAGATTGAAAGTGGATGTTAGGAAGAAGTTCTTTGCAGTGAGGGTTGTGAGACACTGGCACAGGTTGCCCAGGGAGGCTGTGGCTGCTCCCTCCCTGGAGGTGTTCAAGATTAGGTTAGATGAGGCCTTGAGTGACCTGTTCTAGTGGGAGGTGTCCCTGCCTATGGCAGGGGGTTGGAACTGGCTGAGCTTTGAGGTCCCTTCCAACCTAAACCATTCTATGATTCTGTAAGGAGGAAATCTAGCCAAACCCTGAATGCTTTTGATATTCACAATTCCTAGCAAGCCTTGCACCCAAAAATTGTATCAGGTCTGAAGTTTCTTATAACTAACCCTGGGGTTTAGGAGGATTTCAGTCATCCATCATGACCTCCAGGAAAATCAGAGTATCCCTAGATTATTTTTAGACATGAAGGAAAAGAGGATTTCATTTTAACAAGCTTTAAAGAGGGAAAAAATATAATAAATGAGAAGCCAAAAATCGTTTCCAGTAATAATATGCTGAACCTTCAAAACACTTCATGCTAAATCCTGAAGATATTAGATGGCAGGTTTTGCTATTTCAGTTACATAAAGGGATACATTTGCATGAGAGTGCTGTGGTCTATCACCAGGACATCACTCTAGAAGTCAGTTTCAACCTTACCATGAAATGGCACAACAGGCAAGTGCCTCATTTTTGTATACATTCATTTCTTTTTCATTACTGCTTTCTCTGTAAGTTCCTGCTTCTAAAGAGCTCATTATGTTACTCAGGACTTGGTGTTAATTTACTTTGTTGTGGTGGTGAGCAATCCAGATAGGAGGACATATAAATTCTGGTGCACAGAAGGTGTTCTGATCTCCAATCTTTTTTTTCTGATACTTCTATACCTGAAAATTCTTTCACAGGCTCACAGGATGTTAGGGGCTGGAAGGGACCTCTCGAGATCTTCCAGTCCAACCTCCCTGCCAGAGCAGGAGCATAGAATCTGGCATAGGAATGAACCCAGACAGGGCTTGAAAGCCTCCATCTCAATCAAGGAATTCCAAACCTGAAGCCCAATGCATGACTCCTGTGTCCAGTTCTGGGCCTCTCAATACAAGAGAGATGTTGAGATGCTGGAAGGTGTTAAGAGAAGGGTGACAAAGCTGGTGAGAAGCCTGGAGCACAGCCCTGTGAGGAGAGGCTGAGGGAGCTGGGGGTGTGCAGCCTGCAGAAGAGGAGGCTCAGGGCAGAGCTCATTGCTGTCTGTAGCTCCCTGCAGGGAGGCTGTAGCCAGGGGGTGTTGGGCTCTTCTGCCAGGCACCCAGCAACAGAACAAGGGCACACAGTCTCGAGTTGTGCCAGGGGAGGTCTAGGCTGGATGTTAGGAGGAAGTTGTTGGCAGAGAGAGTGATTGGCATTGGAATGGGCTGCCCAGGGAGGTGGTGGAGTCACCGTCCCTGGAGGTGTTGAAGCTAAGCCTGGCTGGGACACTCAGTGCCATGGTCTGGTTGATTGTCTAGGGCTGGGTGCTAGGTTGGACTGGCTGAGCTTGGAGGTCTCTTCCAACCTGGTTGATTCCATGATTCTATGAGTATATCCTACCACAGTGTATTGAAACATATTACAAAGATGAAAGGTCTTTGGGAGGATAGACACAATCTGGTGTTTCCTCCCAGTCTGACAGGTTGATTTCTCAACTTCAATAGCCCTTGATAAGCATCATTTCTCCAGGATCCATGGGAAGAAATTCCTTTTATCCCAATAGCTGCTATCCTTCAAGGAGATTTACATGCATTCTTCTAAAGCAATATCCTGTCTCACTCTCATAAACTAATGTTTGTCTTCCAAATAATATACGATTAGTGAATATTATGCCAAGACTAAATGTGCTGCATGATGCTATAATAAATCTGTGAACTTCAATCCTCGCCCAGTACTCTACCAGAATACCTCATAGCAATCAATAACACATTTCACAACGCCAATGAAGAGCATAACACAGGGAAAGATGCATGGAAGTCTTTGCTCTACCCCATAAATTGTGCTTCATAGCCAAATATTGTTTGCAGAACAGGCTGCGTCGCAAACCAGCTCCTGGGAGCTATAAGTTCAGGATCATTTCTACCCTATCTGCAGATATATTTCTGTCAAATCTGGAACATAAGGTTCCAAACTGATTCGATACCTAAACAAATTGGAACAAATGATCTATCCAGGGCTGTTTCTTCGTCATCAATAAACCTGACATAGAGCACAGCGCAGAGTTATGCTAACAACTGTATTTTCCAGGCTGATCCTAACTGCAGGTAATAGAACAGATCTTGAATGTAAATGTTTTTATGCAGTGGCAACAGCAAGCTTAAAGCCTGCTCTATGACATTTATACTCCCTGCTGAAGGTAACCATAAGTTTTGTCAAACTTTCCCTGACTACCAGTGGCAAGGCTGCTTTATGGCACCAGTTAACAAAATGCTTGTAGCTATGCAGGTACTTCGGATGAGAAACATCACTTATCTCCCCTCTTCTTACTGTATCTAAATCACCAGGCCTCCCTTTCTTAAGAAGTAGTAAAACACTCTTTTATAAGTTCCTGTAACTATTTTTTTTCCCCTCAGCTGTTTCTCATAGCTTCCAGAGGGCAATTCTATTTACAAGAGAGCAATAAACCAATGCAAGCAGTTTAAAACAGACCAAAAAAAAAAAAAGACCCCAAATACACACAGGCATCTCCCCAAAAAAAAACCAAAAGCCAATCACACAAACACACAAAAAATACCAACACTCCAAGAACAAACCAGGAAGCAAACAGAACTCTTTGTGAAGGAAAAGAAGCCTCTGTGACCAGGGACTATTTGTCATTGGAACGGGCTGCCCAAGGAGATGGTGGAGTTGCCATCCCTGGAGATGTTCAAGCAAAGCCTGAATGGGGCACTTAGTGCCATGGTCTGGTTGATTAGCCAGGGCTGGGTGCTAGCTTGGGCTGGATGAGCTTGGAGGTCTCTTCCAACCTCCATGATTCTATGATCAAGCCACAGGCTGGAAACTTCTGTACTTCTGCTAATATTTCAGGCCTGCAAAAGGAAATAGACCCCAGTACTCTGCTCATCTGCTTACTCTTTGGTTGTCCTACCACAGCCCAAAGGGATGCAGACTACCCACACAATGCAAAGGCAAACTGGGCACCTCAGAATACAAGATACAAAAGCAGCATTCCAGTCTACCACAGAGGAGACACTGAAGGTAAAACTTCAGCAGCAGACCCTCTGTGAAGAGATGATGGTCACATGTTTGAGAAACAGCAGTAAGCAAAGCTCTGAACCCCAGAACCCCACAGTCTGGGTAAGTTCCATGGGTGACAAGTCAGAGAATCACAGCAACATGCAGATTGGAAAAGCCCCTCAGGATCACCAAGTCCAACCTAGAACCCTACTCTACAAGATTCACCTTAAACCATAGCCTTAAGCACCACATCCAAACCACCCTTAAACACAGCTGGGTGACTCCATCACCTCCCTGAGCAGCTCATTCCAGTCCCTGACCACTCTCTCCATGAAAAACTTTTTCCTTATGTCCAATCTAAACCTCCCCAGCCTCAGCTTGAGGCCATTCCCAATATACCTGTGAGAGGAGATCAGCAGCAGCCTCTCCACAACGTCCCTTCAGGTGGCTGTAGACAGCAATGAGGTCTCCCCTCAGCCTCCTCTTTTTCACACTAACCATCCCCAGCTCCCTCAGTCACTCTTCATCAGATTTATTCTCCAGGCCCTTTCTCAGCTTCATTACCCTCCTCTGGACCCACTCCAGCACCTCCACATCTCTCTTGTATTGCAGTGCCCAAAACTGAACACAGTACTCAAGACATGGCCTCACCAAAGCTGAGTCCAAGGGGACAAACACCTCCCTACTGCTGCTGGCCACAGCATTTTTAATCCAAGCCAGCATATGAATTCATAAGGACTTCTCTTTTTGGATGGAAGGAGGACATATCTGTGGTTTTCAGTCTTGTGAAAGAAGCTTTTCAGGTAAGGTAGACAAATTAATGCCTTTTCCACTGGCCTCAGCTGCAGGTATGAGCTTTATATTTAGAGTTCATTTAGATCAAGGCTCAAGCACACAGGTCCAAAAGCAGCTTTAATTGCTTTAGAGACTGAGGTGTCATCTCCCAGGTTTAGTAAGAAAGCTGAGGGACGGGAAAGAAGGAGCAGAGAGGATTTCAAAGGCATTAGAAGTGAACCCTATCTCACAATACACAAGGATACCAATTTTCCAAATGACTGCAGGAAAGCAAATAAAGCCTGTGCTGAAATTTCCATTAGGAATGGAAAGCCTCCACCACCTAACACTGAGTTTTAAATGCAGATTACAAAGACAGTGAACTTCCAGCCTCTGTCTTGTTCAACTACCAAGTCCTCACTAATTATTCTCCATATTATAGTGGCATTGCAAACAACTGAAGAGGGGAAAAAAAAACCCAAACCACACAAAGCCAATACCAAGAATACCTAAACAGTATCTTATAGTTGCTAAAGCAAAGCAAAGGAATGAAAAACCAACGTGCTCAAAAGTAAAAGTTACCAGCCTGGCTGTCACTGTTGCTGCTAAATCTTGTTGATCTGGATCAAAAATGGACAAAACAGCATCCAACATTCAGAATATTATAAAACAATAGAAAAGGGACGGACTCAAATCTGAGCCTCTCTGTGTTATGGACAGAGGAATTGAGTGCACCCTCAGCAAGTTTGCAGATGACACCAAGCTGTGTGGCACAGTTGACTTGCTGGAGGGCAGGGATGCCATCCAGAGGGACCTGGACAGGCTGGAGAGGTGGGCCCAGGCCAACCTCATGACGTTTAACAAGGCCAAGTGTAAGGTCCTGCACCTGGGTCGGTGCAATCCCAGGCACAGATACAGGCTGGGTGGTGAATGGCTGAGAGCAGCCCTGAGGAGAAGGACCTGGGGGTCTGGGTTGATGAAAAGCTCAACATGAGCCTGCAGTGTGCACATGCAGCCCAGACAGCAACCCTGTGCTGGGCTGCAGCAAGAGCAGTGTGGGCAGCAGGGCAAGGGAGGGGATTCTCCCCCTTTACTCTGCTCTCCTCAGACCCCACCTGGAGTACTGTGTGCAGTTCTGGAGCCCCCAGCACAAGAAGGACATGGAACTGCTGGAGCCAGTCCAGAGGAGAGCCACGAAGATGCTCAGAGGGCTGCAGCAGCTCTGCTATGAGGACAGGCTGAGAGAGTTGGGGCTCTGCAGCCTGGAGAAGAGAAGGCTTCGAGGAGACCTTAGAGTGGCTTTCCAGTATCTGAAGGGAGCCTACAGGAAGGCTGGGGAGGGACTATTGACAAGGTCTGGTAATGTCAGGACGAGGGGGAATGGGTTTAAGCTGGCAGAGGGGAGATTTAGATTGGATGTTAGGAGGAAGTTCTTTGCAGTGAGGGTGGTGAGACACTGGCACAGGTTGCCCAGGGAGGTTGTGGATGCTTCCTCCCTGGAGGTGTTTAAGGCCAGGCTGGATGAGGCCTTGAGCAACCTGCTCTAGTGGGAGGTGTCCCTGCCTGTGGCAGGGGTTTGGAGCTGGATGATCCTTGAGGTCCCTTCCAACCTAAACCGTTCTATGATTCTATGATTCAAATCACTTGACACTCAGCTGCAGCTGAAAGCACAGAAATCCAACAACAAACAGCATGCAAACCCTATCCTTCCTAGATACAAACACTCCCAAATGCAGCCACCTGAAAGGACAGAAAAGCAATTGCTGAAAAATAGAAGTCACTGCTGGAGCTGAAGCAACAAAAAAGATGTTCCCTGCTCTTTGTGATGCCAGAGGATGGAATCAGTTCCAAAATATCAGCTTCACTCTCAGTACTTAATGTGATTCATTCTCCGTGAGGCATCAATCAAGTTGTTAATACCAGGCCTAAAGGCTGATTTCTGTCTCTTTTTGCTTGGTTCGGTCTTTGATCGTGCTCAGACCTTCATTGCTCTCCAGCAGATCACCTCCCAGCCTGTACTGGTGCAGAATCATCTAGTTCCAACCCCCACTGCCATGGGCAGGGACACCCTACCCTAGATCAGGCTGCCCACAGCCTCAGCCAGCCTGGCCTTAACCACCTCCAGGGATGAGGCCTCCTCCACCACCTCCCTGGGCAACCCCTTCCAGGCTCTCACCACCCTCATGCTGAAGAACTTCCTAACTTCCACGTTGAATCTCCCCATTTCCAGCTTTGTTCCATTCCCCCCAGTCCTGTCACTCCCTGACAGCCTAAAAAGTCTCTCCCCAGCTTTTTTGTAGCCCCTTTCAGATCCTGGAAGGTCACAATAAGGTCACCTGGGAGCCTTCTCCTCTCCAGACTGCACAGCCCCAACTCCCTCAGTCTCTTCTCACAGCAGAGCAGCTCCAGCCCTCTGAGCATCCTCGTGGCCCTTCTCCGGACACCTTCCAGCACCTTCCTATCTCTCTTGTGATAGTGGCTCCAGAACTGGAGGCAGTACTCCAGGTGTGGTCTCACCAGTGAGGATAGAGGGGGAGGACTCTTCTTTCCCAGTTGCTCTTCTCCTTCCTGCAGAACAGCAGGGCAGAGCCAAGGCTCCTGTACTGATGCAAGTAACAGGAACTCAAACCAACTCAAAACTGTTTTGCCTGAGCCTCTGAGAACTTCTCTGTTCACACTCACTTGTTATGGCTCTTCCCTGAGGCAAAGTCTGATAGCTGGGACACAGCCTTTGACAGAACATGGGCAGGCTTCCTTCCAAGCCAAAATGCAGCACAGATAAAATCCAAGTTACTGAAAGCAGGGAAGCAATTGAGGAAAAACCTACCTAACCCACTTAGGTTCCAGGGGAAAACCTCTCTGGTAATTATAGATATATTACTGGGGAAACTCAGAGGCATCTTTCTCTTCACTGAGCTGGCTGCTTGCATAAATCACCTCTCATTAATGATTTAGGAAGATACACTAACAGGACAAGGGGACACAGCCTCAAGTTGTGCCGAGGGAAGTATAGGCTGGATGTTAGGAGGAAGTTCTGCACAGAGAGAGTGATTGGCATTGGAATGGGCTGCCCAGGGAGGTGGTGGAGTCACTGTCCCTGGGGGTGTTCAGGAAAAGACTGGATGAGGCACTTAGTGCCATGGTCTGGTTGACTGGATAGGGCTGGGTGATAGGTTGGACTGGATGAGCTTGGAGGTCTCTTCCAACCTGATTGATTCTATTCTATTCTACTAGCGCCTGCACCTCAGAGGAGCCTCGATTTCTAGCCATACTCTGACCAAACTTCAGCTCATGCCAACTGCTTTGAGTTTTGTGAAAACCGTGGCACTGGATGGTACTCACTCCCTGTACAACAGCTGAGTGTTCAAAGCACTTGAACCATCTTGAGTACAGTGTTCAGTTTTGGGCTCCCCAGTTGAAGAGTGACAGGGATCTGCTGGAAAAGGTCCAGCAGAGGGCTAGGAGGATGATGAGGGGACTGGAACACTGCCTGGTGAGGAGAAGCTGAGGGGGCTGGGGCTGTTTAGTCTGCAGAAGAGAAGACTGAGAGGGGGTTTAATCAGTGTTTATAGCTATTTGAGAGCTGGCGGTCAGGAGAGAGTGGACAGGCTCTGCTCACTTGCTCCCTAGGATAGGACAAGGAGCAATGGGTGGAAGCTGCAGCACAGGAGGTTCCAGCTCAACACAAGGGGAACTTCTTTCCTGTAAGGGTCCCAGAGCACTGGCACAGGCTGTCCAGACAGGTTGTGGAGTCTCCTTCTCTGGAGCCTTTCAAGGCCTGTCTGGATGTGTTCCTGTGTGCCCTGAGCTAGATTGTGTGGTCCTGCTGTGGCAGGGGGATTGGACTCAATGACCTCTTTGGATCCCTTCCAACCCCTAACATCCTGTGAGCCTGTAACTCAAAAAACTCAGTTACGTTGAGGGTGGCAGAGCACTGGACCAGGCTGCCCAGAGAGGTCATGGGGTCTCATTTTCTGGAGGCTTTCACAAGCTTGGATATGTTTTCACAGCTTGGATATGTTCCTGTACAACCTCATGTAGGTGAACCTGCTTTAGCAGGTGGTTTGGACAGCATCTCCAGAGACCCCTTCCAACTCCAACCGTTCTGTGATTCTGTCAAAAGCAGGAGCCCAGCTTCAACAGAAAAGGCACAAAGTGCTGTGGCAATTTATTGCTAACACTTCAGCCAAAACCTCAATTTTGAACAAGAAATTGGAGCTTTCTGGACATTTTTTAATAGAAAGCAAACAAAAGAGAGGATTGGTTATAAAAGAAAAATAATAGGCAAGTCTGTATCATTTCATCTGTCTGCTGGACCAGTACATCATCTCTTGCACAAACTCTTCTTTGCTCTCCGCTGCTTCCTGCCTCCTCCTCTCCTTGTCCTCATGCTGGCTGATCATACCTGGCTGTACTAGCCTTGGCTGAGTAGATAACAATGGGGTCTGTTTTTCCTCTGGGGGGAGAAGAAGTTGGCTCTTAGCCCCTTCTGGGTTTGTCCAGGGGGGGAATCTCTCTGTTCTTTCTCAGTTGTAAATATATTTGGTACATGTGCATTTATATGCTGTCAGATTTTAGCTTGCTGTAAATATATAGCTTTATCTTCCTTCCAAACCTTCTGAGCTAGTCTGGTGATTTTATTTTGGGGGAGGTACTTTTAACCCTACCACAAGTGCTTTCATTCAAAAGAGATGAAGGCACTTTCTAGTATGAAAAGCCTCTGGACATAATGCAGGTGGAGCTCTCCTAACTCCCTAGCTGCACAGGGATGCTGTACTGTTTATCAGCTATCACCCTGCAATGAGAGGTCAACGTCTGGCATCACAGAGATACCTAAGTGCACACAGCCAATTTCAAGCTCTGATTCCTGGCTTGGCAAAGGAGTCTAACTCATGACACTCCTTTTTTGAGGGCATAACCTACTGAGTAACCTACCCACCCCAGTGATGAACACATGAGCCTTTGTGGCTCCCAGCCTAAGCTCCAAACCTGCCTCACTCTCTGTGTGGGGAACTTTGGCATTGTGATTTCAACTTGCTCAAAAAAAGATCAAGTAGTAAGGAGTGCAGAAGCCAGGGCTTAGAGAACAACCTTGTTTTACATGGCTAGAAAGCTTTGATAGTCTCAGAGTCGTCTGATGCACGTGACCTATATATTTGTCAGTTGCTAGAGTGTTGAGCAGAGAAAGTACATTCCCTGAGACAGGGGAATAGCTGATAAAGGAGTCACTCTGCACCTTTGCTTCTCTGCTGAAGAGTCTTGTTTGCCTGAGCCTATTTGTTGTAGATTTTAATCCATTTTTGTTTGCACTTCACAGATACTGCTCTACCAGCACAGATGTCCTGTGTTGAAAAACATGACAACTTTGGAATGAACTTACTGGGCAGATATAGTGTCAGCAGATGTTTTGGAAATAGGGCCCACTTCTAGGCTCAGCAGGCTTCTGCTACCCTTTGACACAAAACATCCAAGGTGACAGAAGCCTTGTGAGGCAGTTGGGATTTGGGGCAGCCATCAACCATTTTAGAGAATAGAATAGAATAGAATCAACCAGGTTGGAAGAGATCTCCAAGATCATCCAGTCCTGCACCCAGCCCTGGCCAATCAACCAGACCATGGCACTAAGTGCCTCATCCAGGCTTTTCTTGAACACCTCCAGGGACGGTGACTCCACCACCTCCCTGGGCAGCCCATTCCAATGCCAATCACTCTCTCTGTGAAGAACTTCCTCCTAATATCCAGCCTAGACGTCCCCCAGCACAACTTGAGACTGTGTCCCCTGGTTCTGTTGCTGGTTGTCTGGGAGAAGAGACCAACCCCCACCTGGCTACAGCCTCCCTTCAGGTAGTTGTAGACAGCAGAGGGTGCACTTTTGTGAGCTGCTGTTCAGAGGAGATCCCTTTGACAGCCAGGCTGGCCAACATCAAACCAGGCTGCCAATGCCAATGTCATGACAAATATCAACCATTATCTGAAGCTACCCTGTTGTGACTGCTGCAAGAACATGTGGCTGCTAAAACCTATTTAATCACTTAGCCATGTAGGTTTGACTCACATAAGGTCTCTGTGCAACCTTACCAGCGTAGAATAGTCATAACAGATGTAAAAGCAACAAAAGTCTTCCTCCATGCTGTGCCTGTGCCAAGTCTGAATAATATCCTTAGCCTTATCGCTCTGATCTTCCTCATCCCACTGTTTTGTTGTCCCTATTAGAGTACCCTCTGTGAAAGTAAATGATTGGCTTCTTAGAGCAGGGGCCTGTGATTATTGGTATTGAAAGCAGCCAGAGAACACACTGGAAAAAAAATGCACTCAATAAGAAAAATACTCTGCAAGGACTAACTGAGAATTTCTTCTCAGCCCCAGTGGATGGGAAAAAATCTTAGCTGCTGTCACTCTGCTATAGTGTTGCCTAAGAGTCACAGCTCCCTTTCTAATCCCTCCTCCAGCTCAGGAATGACAGCTCTCAGAGGATGCACATTACTTCCTACCCTCTCCTCCCTCCTCACACATCTCTCTTGTCAGTTAGATTCTTTCTGAGGAAGGCTTCCTCACCTCCAGATTGTTCACACTCAGAATCATAGAATCATAGAATCAAGCTGGTTGGAAGAGACCTCCAAGATCATCCAGTCCAACCTAGCACCCAGCCCTATCCAATCAACCAGACCATGGCACTAAGTGCCTCATCCAGGCTTTCCTTGAACACCTCCAGGGACAGCGACTCCACCACCTCCCTGGGCAGCCCATTCCAATGCCAATCACTCTCTCTGCCAACAACTTCCTCCTAACATCCAGCCTAGACTTGCCCTGGCACAACTTGAGACTGTGTCCCCTTGTTCTATTGCTGGTTGCCTGGCAGAAGAGCCCAACCCCACCTGGCTACAGCCTCCCTTCAGGTAGTTGTAGACAGCAATGAGCTCTGCCCTGAGCCTCCTCTTCTGCTGGCTGCACACCCCCAGCTCCCTCAGCCTCTCCTCACCAGCTTTGTCACCCTTCTCTGGACACCTTCCAGTATCTCAACATCACTTTCTCTAAAGGCTTTTTGTTCTTCCAAAGTTTTCTGTGGCTATGAGTAGATTTAAATCCTTGGTCTTTGTGTCAGTCCTCCCACCTGAGAGTTTGGATACAGCCCCTGCATTGTATGTGTTTGTAAGCTGGAATACATTGTGTGAAGCTGATGCTTAAAAGGTGTATCTTTGCCTTTTTAACTTATTTTAACTTCTAAAAGACTCATTTTCCTTCCCACTTCCAAATCATACAATCATTAAGGTTGTAACAGACCACTAAGATCAAATTCAACCATCAACCCAACACCATTGTGGTCACTAAACCATGTCCTATAGTGCCATATCTACACAGTTTCTGAACACCTACAGGGATGGTGACTCCAACACCCTGAGCAGTGAAGAAATTCTTCCTAATGTCCAATCTAAACTTCCCCTGGCACAACTTGAGGCCATTTCCTCTCATTCCATTGCTAGTTTCTTGGGAGAAGAAACCAATACTCACCTAAATCCAGCCTCCTTCCAGGGAGTTGTAGAGAGCAATGAAGTCTCCCCTCAACTTCCTCTTCTTCAGACTAAACAACCTCAGTTTTCTCAGCCATTCTTCATATATCTTGTTCCCTAGACCCTTTTCCACCTTCATTGCTCGTCTCTGGTCATGCTCCAGCACCTCAATGTCCTTCTTGTAGTGAGGAGCTCAAAGCTGAACTCAATACTCAAAGTGTGGCTTCACCAGTGCTAAGTACAGGGAAACAATCACTTCCCAGCCCCTGCTAGCCAATTTGTGATGCAGGCCAGGATGCTGTTGGCCTTCTTGACCACTTGGGCACACACTGGCTCATGTTCAGCCAGCTGTCAAGTAGCACCTCCAAAGTCCTTTTCCTTTGAGCAGCTTTCTGCAAGTAAAAGTCAAGATTCTGCCAAAAAGAGATTCTCAAGTCTTGGCACCTCAGGAAATAATTCCTCTTGATTCCTGTCACACATACCTTCCCAACCATCACCTACACAGTAAGTGACTTATTATCACAGAATTACCAAGGTTGGAAGAGACCTCATAGATCATCAAGTCCAACCTGTTACCACAGAGCTCAAGGCTAGACCATGGCACCAAGTGCCACGTCCAATCCTGCCTTGAACAGCTCCAGGGACGGCGACTCCACCACCTCCCTGGGCAGCCCATTCCAGTAGCCAATGACTCTCTCAGTGAAGAACTTTCTCCTCACATCAAGCCTAAATTTCCCCTGGTGCAGCTTGAGGCTGTGTCCTCTTGTTCTGGTGCTGGCTGCCTGAGAGAAGAGAGCAACCTCCTCCTGGCCACAACCACCCCTCAGGTAGTTGTAGACAGCAATAAGGTCTCCCCTGAACCTCTTCTTCTCTAGGCTAAACAACCCCAGCTCCCTCAGCCTCTCCTCATAGGGCTTGTTATTCAGGCTACTAACTGAATTGCCCACTGTCAATTCCATCTCCTGATGTTACAGCAGTAGCAATTGCACCGCTTAAAGAGGATCTAATCTGAACTGCTGAGGCCACGCAAAGTTTTCCACAGAAAACAGATTACAATGACTGAGCAAACCAAAAATGTGCAAATTATCTTTCCAAATCCTTTCTCTGAGGAAACTCTCCATTTATTTTCACTGATGCAGCTTGTACATTTCACTTCTTTTTTTTAATCCTCACCCCCCCTCATCTTTAAATGTTCTTTGCATTCTCTAACAGACAATGAGTTGAATTTTAAGCAGTAGTAGCACATTGCTCCGTTTCCATCCATTTCTAATATCATTTTTCCTTTGTGGCAGTTTCCCCTCAGGCTAGAGCACAGGCAACTAATCGTTCCAGGAACAAAACTTTGGATTAAAAGATTTCCAAGACCATTACAGAAGTCCTAATGAAAGCATTTACTTTCAAAGTCCTATCTAGCGATCAAACACAGCTCCTACTCAGGCTGCAGTCAGTCTTAGAAGTAAGCCAAGGGCTTACACTTTAGAATATAAAGCAAATATTCTGCAGAAGTGTTTTGCACATTGCAAGTTGAGAGTAGTCTTCAGTTCCTCCAGTTAAAATCCCCAGCAAAAGGTTTGCTACTCAGGATTGCAGTTCGCAGCCTCTTACGTGTATTGGCTGTGACTGTTTAGGAACACCTTTAAACCTGGAGGTGTTCAAGAAAAGCCTGGATGGGGCACTTAGTGCCATGGTCTAGTTGATTGGACAGAGCTGCGTGATAGGTTGGACTGGATGAGTTTGGCAGTTGGCAGCCAATCATTAGTGGTGTTCCCCAGGGATCAGTGGTGGGCCTGGGCCTCCTCAATATATTTATCGATGAGCTGGACAAGGGGATTGAGTCCAGCGTCAGTAAGTTCACAGATGACACCAAGCTATGAGCAGGTGTGGGGCTGTTGGAAGGTAGGAGAGCCCTGCAGAGAGACCTTGACAGGCTGGATGGGTGGGCAGAGGCCAATGGGATGAGATTGAACAAGGCCAAGTGCAGGGTTCTACACTTTGGCCACAACAACCCCGAGCAGCACTACAGGCTGGGGACAGAGTGGCTGGAGAGCAGCCAGGCAGAGAGGGACCTGGGGGTTCTGGTAGATAGTAGCTGAAGATGAGGCAGCAGTGCCCAGGTGGGCACCAGAGNCTGTAGCCAGGTGGGGGTTGGTCTCTTCTGCCAGGCAGCCAGCAATAGAATGAGCGGACACAGTCTTAAGTTGTGCCAGGGAAGGTCTAGGCTGGATGTTAGGAGGAAGTTTTTGGCAGAGAGAGTGATTGGCATTGGAATGGGCTGCCCAGGGAGGTGATGGAGTCGCAGTGCCTGGAGGTGTTGAAGCAAAGCCTGGATAGGGCACTTAGTGCCATGGTCTAGATGACTGGATAAGGCTGGATGCTAGGTTGGTCTGGATGAGCTTGGAGGTGTCTTCCAACCTGATTGATTCTATCATTCTATGATTCTAAGCAGTAAAGCAGGCAAAAAAAGTTCTTCTTGGCTCAAATACAGCATTAAAACATAGACTAAATTGGCTTCCTGCTCCCACAGGTTAGGCTGACATTTTAAATTGTAATTTGGAAAAATGAAGGAAGAGAGACTACTGAGGGGAAAAGGGATGAGAGGGACAGAAGGAGAAAGCAAGCAGAGGAGGTAGGGTAAAAATGCTGTGAAAAGCAAAATGAACAGATATCCCCTTTACCAGTAATCTTCTACCACATAAATCACTGCACTGTTCCTCCTGTAGAGATAATCCTGCTCTTTTTTTCTTCCTTCCTCTCTAAAGGCCATACACAGGTTCAATAAAAGCATCTCTCAGGCAATCTATTAAGTTCTTTTCTTTGCAGGTCACCTTTTAAAACTTTCAGTTTCTGATTCTTTTTATTTTGTAAGCAGAAACAGATCAGATCTTAGCTGTTACAAGCATCACAGGCTGCAGAGCATATCATCAGTTAAAAGAATCTACCCTTGGACAGGGCTTGGATGCTGTTCGTCCATTCCTGCACTGGGTTTTGACACTGCAGCAGAAATAAACTTGCCTTTGTGCATGGTCTGAAAAGCTTGCTCCATCACCTCACAATGAGGTCCTGATGCTGCAAAGGACTGAGGACCCTCTGCAGTCCACGAGAGCTGAGGGTTTTCAAGGCCATGAGGGCCTGGCATTTTTAATTACCAAAGCCTGAGTCCTTGGGCAACGTCATTGCCTAACTAAGAGCTATAATTTCCAGCAGTTCTTCTGATGAAGTATAAAGCAAGCAGCTCTGGAGTCCTTGACACAGTGGGAAATTTGCAAGTGGTTTCATTGCAAATGATTTCCTGCAAGTTAAAAGACAGCAATAAATACAAAACTCAGATTTTTTTTTTCCATCTTCAGAAATGACCTAATGAACTGAGACAGTGAAGCTAATGTGTCCCAATTATGTCGGGGAGGAGAGGGAGGAGGAAGTGGAGGGGAAAAAAAATATCCACAACTAAAAGGACCTGGATTATAAATTGTTCTGATTTCACCCTTCTGAACAACTCATTTTACTTCATCCTGAACCAGTCAGCAGCTGAAAATAGAGCCCTATTTTCTAGCCACTGAGCTAGAGAGTTCTGAAGGTGCGTGGCAGGACCATGCTTTAAGTGCAGCATGGAAGGACACCGTTGTTACCGGTCCTGAAAGGAGCATCCCTGGAGCAACAGGAAAGAAATAGAGTTGTGTCATCATCCTCTTGCAGTTTACAGGAGGCATTTGGTTTGCAGACTGCTGTCCAATGCCAGACATGTCACTCAGCGTGGGGCATACCTTTAAAGATGCCTCTCTTAGCACTTTCCTGAGCTGTGCTCATGAAACACATCCTCCTCTCCACACACAGACCCTTGACAAAATGCATCTAACAAGCAGTCCTCCTTTCCACTCTTCTGCATGCTCCTCTCCTGCTTTAGGACCTTGAAGATTAATTCTAGAGCAAGGAGAGCTAGACCTGTGCTGCTTGTCAGAAGCAAAACGTGGACCTCTTGGCAGACAACATAGCACAGATTAGGTTGGACTTCCTTGGATTGTCTTTCTTCAGTTCTTTTCTAGTTTCCTCTCACAACCTCTTCCCCTCATCTTCATTCTCTTGCTGTTGCCTTCGGCATGCTCAGACCCCTTCACTAGATCTCACTTCAGTGTACCCTTCCCCTTACATTTTTGCTGCCATCAACAGCTGATTAAACACTTCCCTAGAAGGACCCAGCAAAAAAACACATCATTTCCCACTATCCTATTATCTGTCCAGACAATTGCTTCTGCTCCTAGTTTCTCCTGTTTGGGTTACAAACTTCACAGGGCAGGCATACTGATTCCTATGAATGCAGCACCTAAACCAAGGGTCCTCCTTCTGAGTAATGAGAGCAAGTTTTCTTCCCTCTCTTTTTTCCAAGACAAGAAATAATGGAGGGAGGAACCATTTGGAAACACTTTCTAACAGTAAGATCAATTTATCTCACCTTCAGGCTCTGCACAGAATCATTTCAGTGGGAAAAGACCTTCAAGATCTTTGAGTACAGCTATTATCTAACACTACCAACTCTAGTGCTGAACCACAGCCTTCAGCACATCTATGTGCATTTTAAATACCTCCAGGGATGGGGGTTCAACTACCTCTCAAGTTGTGCCAGGGGAGGTCTAGGCTGGATGTTAGGAGGAAGCTGCTGCCAGAGAGAGTGATTGGCATTGGAATGGGCTGCCCAGGGAGGTGGTGGAGTCACCATTCCTGGATGTGTTCAAGCAAAGCCTGGATAGGGCACTTAGTGCCATGGTCTGGTTGACTGGATAGGGCTGGGTGCCAGGTTGGACTGGATGAGCTTGGAGGTCTCTTCCAACCTGGTTGATTCTATGATTCTCTCTCTGGGGAGCCTGGTCCAGGATTTGAGAACCCTTTCAGTGAAGAAGTTCCTTCCAATATCCAACCTAAACCTTCTCTGCTGCAACCTGAGGCCACTTCCTCTTGTCCTATCACTTGTTACTAGGGAGAAGAGGCCAGCACCCACCTCACTCCAACCTCCTTTCAGGGAGCTTCAGAGAGCAAGGTCTCCCCTCAGCTTCCTTTTCTCCGCCGTAAACAAGCCCAGATCCCTCAGTCTGTTCTCCAGACTCTTCCCAAAGCATGGGCTTGTGCCAGCAGAGATTCCATCGCTGCACTTCAGCACCCCTTAGGAATACCAGAAGAGGAAAGTCTGCAGTTCTTTTCTGTCTCCCATGTTACCATACTGAACTATGCACAGACAGACTCTGAGGTAGGAGACCTCATTTTTCACTATTAAAAATGAACCTGGCAATTCAGAAAAGTGCTCTGAAATCAATAGGATGCAATTCAGTCAGGACAAGTGAAAGTGCTGCATTTATGTAGAAGTAATCAACTGTACAAACAGAAGGTGGAAAATGAGTCTGTGGGAAAGTGTTTGCAGTCTGTTGGGGATCAGGAGCTGAACAGAAACAAACAATCTCATCTCCCTGCAGAAAGAAAAACCCTCTTGCACAGGTTGTACAGGCAGCACCGTGTGTAAAACCTGTCTGTAGACACTCCAGGATTAGCAAACAGCTAACATCCTGTAAGGCACTGTGCTTTGAAAGAGGTGTGAGCTCCTTGCAGCAGTCCAGGGAGAGCAGCAAGGTGAAACACAATGCCACCAAAAAAAACCTGATCTGCAAGGAACAAAACCTGAGTTGTTCAAGTCTGGAGAACGAAGCATTTCAGAGGAAATGTCATAATAGGCTTCAATAGCATCCTGCTGAGGAATTGGAATCAATTGCTCTCCATGGCCACAGTAGATTAGAACAAGAAATAAATGGAATGTGGAAACTTTAGATTAGGCATTAGAAAAACTTTCTAACGTGAAGAGAGCAAAGCATCCGAATAGATTGCCTGGAAAGACTGCAAAAATCCATATCATTGGATTTTTAAGAATAGGTTCCAGACATATTTTATCAGATTCTGGGCTAACAGTTGCAATAATAACAGCTCATGCTTCTCTTGTGTGTCTTACAACAAAGAACCCCAGGACGCAGCTCCCCTCTAAGGCAAACCTAAGAACAGAGGAAATTTGCGCTCCGCGGCTTCAAGAAAGCAGAACAATGTATCGGAGTAGTTGAGTCTCCCACTGACTGAGCTGTAGGCAAGCCCTAAGAAAGGGACTGTGCTAGTAATTTGAGGTCTTAACTCCAGGATCCCATCATGCCACAAGGACTTCATTGAGTGTGACTCACCTCATCTACCTACAGATGTCTACGGAGCAAACATCACAACTGAACGTGTCGGAGTGGGCTCGTAGTCGATGGAGAGAGGCAGATATGTTTAGGCAGTGAATCATTTGGCTTGCTAAGGTATAAAAACATAAGCTGTTTTCCATTGTCTCCTGGGCTGGGAGTGGATGGTCCACCAATTAGGAATCTCAGCTTTCTGACTGCTCACTTTGTAGCCCAAGATCTGCATTAAGGTACTTTGGAGTGACATTTGTTGCATATAGAAAAGTATGGTTGTAATGGGAGGTGACCTCAGTCATGTTTATAGAGATGTAAAGGGTGAGTGCCAAGAGGCTGGAGCCTCTTAGTGATGCCCAATAACAGGACAAGGGGCAATGGGTGGAAGCTGAGGCATAGAAGGTTTCATGTAAACATAAGGAGCAATTTTTTCACTGTGAGAGTGACAGAAGACTGGAACAGGCTGCCATGGGGGGGTTGTGGAGTCTCCTTCTCTGAAGATATTCAAGGCCCACCTGGATGTGTTCCTGTGTGATCCTGCTCTTCAGGATGGGGGTTGAATTGGATGAGCTTTTGAGGTCTCTTCCAGTCCCTGACATTCTGACATTCTTTATTGTAAGGGTGATAGAACACTGAAACAGGCTCCTCAGAGAGGTTGTGGAGCCTCCTTCTCTGGAGACTTTCCAGCCCTGTCTGGATGTGTTCTTGTGTGACCTGTGCTAGATTCTGTGGTCCTGCTCTGGCAGGGGGGTTGGACTGAAAGATCTGTGGAGGTCCCTTCCAACCCCTAACGTCCTGTGATCTTGCCCATCCTTGGTGCTTGGTTGAGGTTAACATGGAGTAAATTCTATATTTAGGAGCAGAAGCTGGGAACATTTCCCTTCTACACTGATTTTAACATGTTAGGATGATGGCTCATTTGTAAGAGGATGAATTGCCTGGCAAAAGACATTTGATAGGTAAAGATGGTCATAGGAATATGATCTGTTCAGCTCTCATGTGATTCTGTAATTGGCCACACAGCCCATCCTGCATGTGTAAAACGGAAAGGGTCTCTTCAGATGTACTGAAATAAAAGTCAATTCTAGTAACAGCTTTCATATTGCCTTTCCCCCAGAAATCAATCTCCCTTCACACTAGATTTGTTTCTCAAATGTGAAATCTTTCTCCTGCTTTGCTCCCCAGCCCTTTTTTTTTCCTAAGTTTTCTTTCTCTCTCTCTTTCTTACTTCAAAACCATCATGTCTTGAACTTCACAAAGTCTCTCACTCTATCTCCTTTTGCCCTCATTGCTCACATGAAGCCTCACCCTTAAATGTGTCAAAGGGTTTTGGAGAGATTTGACTAAACATGAGGAAGGTTGACTTGTTTTGGTGGCAGTCTTCCCCTTGGAACAGAAAGACACCAATTCAAGAGCTCAATTAGCTAAGCATGCCACCAGGAGGTGTTCAGGCTGAGGACAGAGACCCCTGCCCATAACCTCCCATGCTGCAGGTGAGAGAGGTCATGCTGCAGCAGCAGGGTGGAAGGCTGCCAGGTCAGCTGTGGGCACCAGGCACAGCAGCAGAGCAAAGGGAGGTCAGTGAGAGTGAGCAGTGTCTAACATGAACCCCAGTGGGGTGCTGAGCTGTTGCAGCTTGCTTCTGAACACCTCCTACCTTGCAAGTGGACTCTGTTGAAGGGGGTGACCCACCTGGCCAGTGTCCAGCTGCCTAACAGTCAGGGCTCAGCTGCTGATTCAAAGACCATCTTGCTTCATGGATTATGAGATTTGGAGCAGAGAGGGGGATGTCTGTTTTTCATTTTGCTGTTATCCCAGAACGAGGTGGGGCTAGGAAGATTGGAGGGAAGCACATCCAGGAGGTACAGACACAACAACAGGGACTGCCTGCATTAAGATTCTGCTGACAGTCCTCTTCTCCCAGAACCACCAACACAAGCCCAACACTCACTTGGCTTTGTTTTATCCTGTACTTGGAGAATCGCCACTACCAGTCCCTTTGGCCACTTTCTGTCATCTCCTTCAAAAAAAAAAAGCCAACTAGCTTGGTCACCCTGAGGGCTATTTTGGCAGCTGTTGAGTTCCAGATTATACTTCTTGGGCACTGGCATTTGCATTTGTGACCGTCCCTTTCTCTAGCCTCTGCCCTGGCTTTGTTCCTAGCAGCACAACAGCCCTCGAGCTGGTGCAGAGCCAGCCTGCTGCTGGGCTCCCTCCACATCCTGGTGGCTGCTTTCCTTTGAGTCAACCTTGGTAAGAGAAAATATGCTTCACAGTACCTGCTACAGCAGCAAACAAACTCATTTGCCATTGGAATGGGCTGCCCAGAGAGGTGGTGGAGTCACGGTCCCTGGAGGTGCTCAAGAAAAGCCTGGATGAGGCACTTAGTGCCATGGTCCAGATGGCTGGATAGGGCTGGGTGCTAGGTTGGACTGGATGAGCTTGGAGGTCTCTTCCAAGCTGGTTGATTCTATGATTCTATGATTCAATGGGATGCATCCTGTACTCAAGGGTAGCTCTGGTCTAATGCTCCTCTGAACACACCTGGAAACTGTTGTCTGCCACAGTGTGGCTGGAATACATACAAGGCATTTATGCTTGTGCTGCTGAGCCTTTCCTTCAGAAACAAGGCAGAGTTTTCACACCTGCCTTGCTTTCTGATCCAGTTTCCACAGATTTATGGTGTGCACTCACACCACTGAAAGTAATGAAGTTAAGATTCTGGCAAGTTATCACTCATCAGCAGATGCACAGCTACTAATAGACCAAGTCAGTACCCCCCAAGCCTGGATGAATCAAACTTACTATCCTAAGCCATCAAAGCAGGCCAAAATCACAACCTCCCATTGTTATAAGCCACCACAAAACTCTCCAAGTCCAGATTTAACACTCAAAATGGGAGATGGAGGCCGAAAGATAAATTAAATATCTTATAAATCAAGACAAGGACTTGGTAGACAAAGATCTTGAAAACCCAAGACATCAGGTAAAGGACTAAATTCCATGTCACACATGCAACTTGGAGTCTCTTACTAAAGCTTTCCTGTAATCCTGCACCTCCTGCCAGCTAGGAGGAGACTGGAAGTTCAGTAGGGGTATAACCATAGAATGTCAGAGGCTGGAAGTGACCTCAAAAGCTCATCTGGTCCAGCCCCCTTATTAGAGCAGGATCACCCAGAGCAGATCACACAGGAATGAATCCAGATGGTTCTTGAATATCTCCAGAGCGGGAGACTCCACAACCCTCCTGGGCAGCCTGTTCCAGTGCTCTGTCACTCTCACAGGGTAAAATTTCTTCCTCAGGTCCACATGGAACCTCCTATGCCTCAACTTTCAGCCACTGCCACTTGTCAGTAGCTTTACTGTGTCCCCTACTCCAACTGTAGCCATTGATAGTTGGACTCAATGATCTTAGAGACCTTTTCCAAGCAAAACCGTTCTACCATTCTATCCTATCATGCTCAAAGCAGGTGCCAGGTGCTCCCTAGGTCACAAGGCTAAGTCCTGCCTGAGGCTAAGCTTTCAAACGAATTAGCCACGGTAGCCAAAGTCTACCTCCCAAAGCACACACATGTGGTAGAACTTTCAACCAGTGACACAGGTAGCATGGACTCTGTATTTCATCTGTATGCAATATTTAGTGTATCAATATAGGGCTAATGTTCTTTGAGGGGCATTCAAGCTGCCTGCAAAGGACCTCAAGAATTGCCCTGTGCCTACAGATTTCTTCTGCGCAGCAAAATCTGGAGCCACTATTACAAGAGGGATGTGGATGTGCTGGAAGGTGTCCAGAGAAGGGCCATGAGGATGATCAGAGGGCTGGAGCTGCTCTGCTCTGAGAAGAGACTGAGGGAGTTGGGGCTGTTCAGTCTGGAGAGGAGAAGGCTCCCAGGTGACCTTATTGTGACCTTTCAATATCCAAAAGGGGCTACAAGAAAGCTGGGGAGGGATTTTTTAGGCTGTCAGGGAGTGATAGGACCGGGAGGAATGGAACAAGACTGGAAATGGGTAGATTCAGACTGGATGTTAGGAAGAAGTTCTTCAGCATGAGGGTGGTGAGAGTCTGGAAAGGGTTGCCCAGGGAGGTGGTGGTGGAAGCCTCATCCCTGGAGGTGTTTAAGGCCAGGCTGGATGAGTCTGTGGGTAGCCTGATCTAGTGTGAGGTGTCCCTGCCCATGGCAGGGGGGTTGGAACTAGATGCTCCTTGTGGTCCCTTCCAATCCTGACTGATTCTATGATTATGAAATGATATTAGAGGGAGAAGCTTCTCCTCTGTCTCCAGTTCACAGCTCCACCATCCAAATAGTTTGCCAGAATGCAATATAAAAGCCAAGAGACAGGGAATAGGAAAGTAGAGGGACACTGACAGACTGAAGCAATCATTTATTGCCTGCTAATGAAGAGATGCAAAATGTCCCTTATTAAGCATATTTCTAGTTTCAATTCATTTAGGTCAATTTGGGTCTGAATTGTGTTGCTACAATGCCTTTAACAGGCTATTTCTCTCATTTGCAATAAATATTAGTTTGCCATGCCCTACCAAGACATTCATCAACTACAGCACAATCACAATTGGCAATTAACTGCTGTCAAATCTCAAAACAGGGAGGTTATGGCAGAACAAGGTTGAACTATTTACAGTAATCATATAACAGAGAAGCTTACCCTGCTACCCAGCTCTCTACCCAAAGTGAATTAAACTCTCCTGAACTCTCAATCCATGAGTGGGTTCAGAAGAGAACGATGAGACTGGGGAGGGGGCTGGAGGGGAAGTCTGATGAGGAGAGGCTGAGAGAGCTGGAGGTGTTGAGCCTAGAGAAGAGATGTCTTGGAGGAGACCTTATCACTCTCTACAACTACCTAAAAGGAAGTAGTAGTCGGCTCTGGGTCAGGCTCTTTTCACAGGCAACTTGTGACAGGACAGGGGATGGTCTGAAGCTGCACCAGGGGAGGTTTAGGTCAGATGTTAGGAAGCACTTCCTCGTGGAAAGAGTAATTAGGCACTGGAATAAACTGCCCAGGGAGGTGGTGGAGTCACCATCCCTTGAGGGCTTTAAGAAAGCTTAGATGTGGCACTTAGAATCATAGAATCAAGCAGGTTGGAAGAGACTTCCAAGCTCATCCAGTCCAACCTAGCACCCAGCCCTGGCCAATCAACCAGATCATGGCACTAAGTGCCTCATCCAGGCTTTGCTTGAACATCTCCAGGCACGGCGACTCCACCACCTCCTTAGGCAGCCCATTCCAATGGCAACCACTCTCTCTGTGAAGAACTTGGTGGCAGGTTTAGCTGATGTAGTGGTTTTAGATTATAGGCTGGACTTGAGGATCTCAGAGATCTTTTCCACAATGATTCTGTGAATACACCATGGGGATTTTTTCACATGGCACAGCAAGTTGCCAACATTCTTGGCTTTGCTGGGCAACCATCACCTCTGCCAGGATTCACAAAGGCTGCCAGTCATTTTAAAAATAGTAACCACCTCTGCCATGTCATTTCAGCCTTCTCCTATGGTGTAGATCAAGAGGCCACAGTGAGCTTGAGGAAAAGGCACGGCAGAGTGGACCTCTGAAGGAGATGAGCTGGGGTAAGAGTCGCAGCTAAAAGGTTCGGTCACAGAAAACAGTGCAGCAAGGAGCAGAGTTGAAGAAAGAGGTCATTATTAATCAAATTATAGATCAGAGCCAATAACCCTATATTTCCTTGAGCTTGCCTTCAACAAGCCTTTTGTGAGATATTCAGAGAGCAGGATCAATACCTCTCTGGAGGTAAGTGGCATAAATTATCTCTCAACGTCTACACCCTGGGAGTTTTACTGTGTGTTGTATACAGTAATTGCATTTTATAGATGGCTGTGGAAGGCTTCAGCTCTCATTGATTTTTATCATAAACTGTAAGGTGGCAAGAAGAAGAAAAGAACAGCTCTTTACAGGAAGCAGCCAGTCAGCTGAAGCTGCAAAAGGAGAATTTGGCATAGCACTCCTGATCAATCCACGTTTCGGGCAGAAGTGAATGCAGATATTGGAGTCTTTCCATTCCAGAAGTCTTGCAAGGTGCCCCAGAAAGCCCTGCTCGTTTAATAGCAGTCAATTGTGCTAGCCAGCAGCAGGGTTTAAGACTATAGGAAGCCTTTCTAATTACAGTACTTTGAACACTTCTTACACAGTGAATGCCACCTGAATCATTTATGAAGCAAGGTAAGGAGTTGTGTTTTCATTTGGGGCTGGAGCACAGCTCTATAAGAAGAGAATCAGAGAATCATAGAATCAACCAGGTTGGAAGAGACCTCCAAGATCATCCAGTCCAAACTAGCAACCAGCCCTAGCCAATCAACCAGACCATGGCACTAAGAATCATATAATAGAATCATAGAATCAACCAGGTTGGAAGAGACCTCCAAGATCATCCAGTCCNGGCTGCTTGCAATGGCCTGTAGTGACAGTATGAGGGACAATAGATTTAAACTAGAGAAGAGCAGATTTAGATTGAATGTTAGGAACAAGTTCTTTACCATGAGGATGGTGGAACACTGGAACAGGTTGCCCAGGGAGGTGGTTGAGGCCCCATCCCTGGAAAGATTCAAGTTGAGGCTCAGCAGGGCTCTGGGCACCCTGATCTACTTGAGGATGCCCCTGCTGACTGCAGAGAAGGTTGGACTGCATGACCTTTGGAGGTCCATCCCAACCCTAACCAATCTATGTGCCTATGAGGCTATGATTTCCTCCTTCCCCCCTCTTCCATGTCCTTCACAGCAAGCAATTCAGAAACGTTAATGCAGCATAACAACTCTTTACCCTTTTTCAAGGCCAATTTTGCAATATGGGCAAAATGATAGGAAATGCAGCCCTGAAAAAGCTTAAACCATCTGTCAGGGACTGGGTTAAGAAGATCCACGCTGTTTCACAGCCAAAGATGTGGATAAATTATGCCTGGCTAGAAATGGCCAAGGCATGTGGGTTACCATTCAAGCTTGTTAGGATGAATTACCATATTTTTATTCTTCATTACCCTGGTAACATAATCTTTTCCAATTATAATATTCAACAAGCCATGCAGACAGGCAAGCAAGCAAGTGGTAAATACTGGTAATAATGGTTTTTAAAGCTCCATATCTTGGTACATCAGGAAAAAAACTAAACAAACATGCCAACATATGCCTGTGCACTCACATGATGGTTTGTTTGCCTCTGTTGTCCATGGGTTTGTAGTCTATATGTATTTATAGAGTTATATTTAATATCTATATAGCACAGGGGCAGAAGAACCTCCCTTGTCCTGCTGCCCACACTGCTCCTGATCCAGGCCAGGATGCCATTGGCTCTCCTGCCCACCTGGGCACACTGCTGGCTCATCTTCAGCTACTATCTACCAGTGCCTCCAGGTCCCTTTCTGTCTGGCTGCTCTCAGCCACTTTTCAAATCAGGCATTCCTTGGAACAGAAACAGAGGGTAAAGAGAGGCATAGAATGGATACTTTAGGGTGATGGCAGCAGTTCAGCAGAGTGCTTTCTGAAAACCAAGGTGGCACCCTCACAGAATCCATGGTGGGTCCCTAGTGGACCCCTGGTGTCCACTGTGCCACCCTCACAGAATCCATAGTGGATCCTCAGTGGATCCCTAACTTCAAATCAGTGAGCAGACATTTTGTACAGGTGTAATCAAGTGAAAACCTCTGAAGCTCACCTCTTCCATACCCAGATGCTATACATCTAAATCTCCCCACAAAACCAGCCTGGTATCCCCATCCCTTAAGTGGTCTCTATTAGATTTTTCCCTGGCTAACAAAAGTGACCTGAAATCCATTAACGCAGCAACAAACAAACACAAACCAACCAAAGCAGCACAGCAGCTGGCACATTAGGTGCTGTTCAGGTGCCAGCACAGCAGCCTGCATCAAACAAGATTATTTTGTGCTTGTTTGGCTGACTATATTCAGTTGACAATAAGCTGCAAGCAGGAATGGTAGCTTTAGGAGTGGGGCTGACTGGAGGCTCCATTAGGCTTGCTGCAAATAGTCACCTGAGCTGCTTTTTCACTGCTTTCACTCTTTATTCTCTGTCTCTGCCTCCCTTTTTAGCTTGGCAAAACACAGATGTAACAGTATCTGGCCACTGAGTATCTGACAGTGCCTTAGTCAAGCGTGCCTAATTTACAGAAGATTGGGCCAAGTGACATCTTGGACCAAATTTGAACTGGTGACCTGGATAATGGCAAACCAAATGACTTTGCAGGAACACCAGAGCATGGCTTAGCTTCAGACATTAAAGCAAAATTTGAAAAGGCAAACTGTAGAATCACAGAATTGTCAGGGCTGGAAGGGACCCCAAGGATCAGCCAGTCACAATCCCCCCAGCCATGGGCAGGGATGTCTCACACTAGATCAGGTTGCCCAGAGCCACGTCCAGCCTAGCATTAAAGCCCTCCAGGGATGGAGCTTCCACCACCTCCCTGAGCAACCCGTTCCAGGGGCTCACCATCTTCATGGTGAAGAACTTTTTCCTAATATCCAGTCTGAATCTCCCCACTTCTAGTTTTGCTCCGTTGCCCACAGTCCTGTCACTACCTGGCAGCCTAAAAAGTCCCTCCCCAGGTTTCTCATAGCCCCCTTCAGATACTGGAAGGCCACAATAAGATCTCCTCAGAGCCTTCTCCTCTCCAGACTGAGCACCCCCAACACTCTCAGTCTGTCTCCATAGGAGAGCAGCTCCAGCCTGCTGGTCACAATTTCTACTTCTAATAGGCAATTGCTTCTTAAGTGCCCTTTCCTAACTTTATTTATTTGAGCAAATCTCTGCATCCCTGACAGGTTATCCTGTCAGGTCTTCACACTCCCTCCTCCATTATGGTCCTCAGCCAGCTGAGTTATCATTTATCACAGCAGGCTAAAGTTGTCAGAGCCTTGGCCAACTGTTCAGGAACACAGAGGAAAGTCCTGAACCAGTCACAGGTCCCTGGCTGGCTCTGCCCAGAGAATATCTCTCTGTTGTGAAACGAGCAAGGAGGCTTCATTCAAGCAGTTGGGAAAGTGGTGTTAAAAGATGTCCAACCCATCTCCAGCCTCACTAGGATACAAGGAATAGCCTGATCAGTAAAACGTGGTGAAGCATCTTACCCCCTACACAGGAAGGAAGAAAGGAAGGAAGGAACTTCACATTTAGAGACCAGCAAACAGAAGACTGAAACCATCCAGTAAAAGAAGGGTTGTTAGAGGATTAAAGAGGATTAAATAAAGAAGAGCCCATTTTGGTGCAGTCTTTCCCAGAGCTGGCAGTGTTCAAATGTTGCCTGGTGTATCAGCTCATGTTTTGAAGTTCAAAACAAATCCTGATGCGATGCAAATAAGCTCATTATCTCACCTCTGATCTTGATGTATTTAATTTCTTGATGACCTGTTTTACTTGCCTTCTGCCTTAAAAGAAAGAAATGAATTCAGAGACAGGGGGATATTTTTACATCTGTTTTATCTCTCTTACCCAGATCTGATTACTAATCACAATGCATAAATGATACTTAAATGGGTAGATGCAAAAGACTGACAAAAGTCAGTGCACCTCAAAAGGAGCAAGGTAATGCTGCTTGGCATAGAAAAACAAAGCAGACCTCTGGTAAGCTTTGAGATGTTAATAAAGATTAAACATCTGCAGAATTTCAATTCTATTTTCTTAGTTCATTTGGCAAAACGACAAATGGCAAAAAGTTAATCAAAATACCCTTTTAGTTTAACCTATGGAGTGAGGGAGTTAGTAAAATTCTTGGTTTAGACACTGAGTGACGAACTTCAAAAGCCTTCAGCAGTGTGAATGGATCAGCCTCCTGCTTCTCATTAAACTCTGCTCACAGTACCTGTGTTTGTCTCCTCACTGGGTGGGGATATACAAATGGAGCTTTGCTCCTCACTGCACTTATTTGCCATTTGTACCAGGAACTGAAGCATGCAGGGACAATTGCCTCAGGAATAGTGTGGCCAGTAGGACAAGGGAGGTTATTCTGCCCCTGTACTCAGCATTGCTCAGGCCACACCTTGAGTGCTGTGTCCAGTTCTGGGATCCTCAATTCAAGAGTGGTGTTGAGATGCTGGAAGGTGCCCAGAGAAGGGCAGCAAAGCTGGTGAGGGGCCTGGAGCACAGCCCTGTGAAGAGAGGCTGAAGCAGCTGGGGGGGTGCAGCCTGCAGAAGAGGAGGCTCAGGNGAAACAATAGACTAAAGCAAGAAACTGCTGCCAGTGAAAACAGTCTGCTGAAAAAGTAGTCTAACACTGGAAATAAATTCAATGATCTCTACTTCATGTGTGATGATCAAAACCCCACATCATTTACAAACTTAAGACTGTTATTTTGATGCACAGATCAACATTTTGGCCTTTAAACAATAGACTAAAGCAAGAAACTGCTGCCAGTGAAAACAGTCTGCTGAAAAAGTAGCTTAACACTGGAAATAAATTCAATGATCTCTACTTCATGTGTGATGATCAAAACCCCACATCATTTACAAACTTAAGACTGTTATTTTGATGCACAGATCAACATTTTGGCCTTTAAACAATAGACTAAAGCAAGAAACTGCTGCCAGTGAAAACAGTCTGCTGAAAAAGTAGCTTAACACTGGAAATAAATTCAATGATCTCTACTTCATGTGTGATGATCAAAACCCCACATCATTTACAAACTTAAGACTGTTATTTTGATGCACAGATCAACATTTTGGCCTTTAAACAATAGACTAAAGCAAGAAACTGCTGCCAGTGAAAACAGTCTCCTGAAAAAGTAGCCTAACACTGGAAATAAACTGAATGCCTTTGGAAATGGATCAGCTGACCTTCTTGATATTCAGAATTGGACATAATTTGGCTCTCTGCACCTTAATTTACCTCTAAGTCTCCTCTCTGAGCAGGCAGTTAAAGTGGTGTTTTATGACATAAGGGATAGATTTGAAGGTTCTCTCTGTGATTCTTCAGATCCCAGCAACAGCCACACCATCTGGCACAATAACCTCTGCAGATACAAGTCCAAGTACCCAGCTTTGCAGCAGCTGAGCAGAGCAGTATGGCCAAGGTTGCCTGACAGTCTCTCCAAGCAGAGCTCCGCCATAAGAGCATTAGTTGCTCGCATTCAGGAGCGCATCATTAAAATGAGTAATTGGGAACGAAATAAAAGGCAGAACCCAAGCCACACGACAACACCACTGCTACAACCTATCAAAACACATTTCCTTTTTAATTGGCCTTTTACCCATCCATTTGAATTGTGGATATGTGATCCAAAATAGTCACAGCATGCCTACGTGAATCAGCTAATGAGATGTCCGCTGACTGCTGAGCCCTTCAATTAATCAAAGAGCTGAATACATTGCAGGCAGCTAAATATTCTTCTCTCTGGTAATGTGTTAAAGCTCCACATTATAACAGGCACTTTCACTGGAGACTGAAATCTGAGTTCATGTTGGGATAGCCTTCAAACAAACAACAGAAAAAGAACGATGCTCGCTGAGTGATTCAAACATCTGCTTAATGATTTTTATTACCCTGTTACATCTTAGGAGGAATACTCCCAGCATTTGACTTACAAAATAAATTACCTTGTAGACAAAGAATGGCAGATTAGATCCGTGCTTAAGACACCTGGGAGAGAAGTGGGTTTAACTCCCAGCTCTACCATTCTTTGCTGTTTGACCTTGGCCATGACATTTAGCTCTCTAGCCTTATTTTCTGTGTCTATTCAAGAGCCACAGAACAAACAAAAAGGTGCAAATTCCCCTTTTAGGAAATTTAAGGTGTCTAAGGTATGGAGCTCTTCCATTCTTACCACAAGCTAGCAGAAGTGGGATCCCTGTAAGCACAGTGCAGTAAACTGGTGAGCTAAGAGAAGAGAATAGAATGGAATGGAATGGAATGGAATAGAATAGAATAGAATAGAAGAATAGAATAGAATCAACCAGGTTGGAGGAGACCTCCAAGATCATCCAGTCCAACCTATCACCCAGCCCTATCCAGTCAACCAAACCATGGCACTAAGTGCCTCATCCAGGCTTTGCTTCAGCACCTCCAGGGACAGTGACTCCACCACCTCCCTGGGCAGCCCATTTCAATACCAATCACTCTCCCTGCCAACAACTTTCTCCTAACATCCACCAATCCTATATGACTCTAGGATTTTCCTAGTGCCTCCTGTCTTTGCCTCCAGATGACACCAAACCCGAGGTACAATCACTGTGCTGCATGGGCTACTCTGCCACAGCACAAGAAGAATCAAGGCATTGGTCCCTTGAAAGATGTCTGTGAGAGTGGAGGGTGAAAGTGCAGACAAAATAAAGTTTAGGAATGCAGTCTGTGGCTCAGCTTAAGTTTATGAGATAGGCTCTTCTCCCAGTTTGTCTAGATCATTTATTTCTTATCAGTTGGCTTATCAGACCTGTTAATAATATTAAAGTTTCATCCTGCAGTGCTGCTTCTGAACTTGCCCATTTATTCCCCTTTAAATTCCTCACTCTGGCAGGAAGGGTTATTGGCCTGATCTTCTTTGAAGACAGATTTGCTTGTTGTCACAGCTGATTTAGAGATTCTTGTGACATTTGGCTCCCCCCCTCCTTGTTTCCCATATTGCAGATGAGCAAAGCTTTCCCTTTGGAGGCGCTGACAGGTAGAGCTAATTCGCAGTTCCCAGTAATTGACCATTTCTTAAAGACTAATGATGTGGTTCACACCTAACCAGCCTTGCCCAAAAAAAAAAGAGTAAAGCAAATCAGAGGAATGTGTATTTCAAACCCCATTAAAGGGTTTTCATCAGCAATTCTTTCTTAAGCTTGAAAAATGTCTCATTCTCCTTTATGCAAACCTAAACAGTTGGCTCAAGCTAATCCTATTTATTAGATGCTTTAGCACACATTTGCTACACTTTCAGTGGACCAACAGTTATAAATTATGACAAACTTATTTTGTTCAACAGAATAACATTTCTATGCCCTATCTGTCTGTATTCCTTTTCTCCTCCTCACTGCAATGTAAGAAATTTTATTGCTTATACTCTTGGAATATAAGGACTGAGAGGCCTGGTGGTGGCTAGTCTGGAGAGGAGAATGCTTAGAGGGGATCTAATCAATGTCTAGAAAGGGCTTGGGGTCAGGAAGGAAGGGACAGGGACAGCCTCTGCTCACTTGTGCCCTAAGCTAGGACAAAGAGGCAGGGATAGGAAGGAAGGGACAGGGGCAGCCTCTGCTCACTTGTGCCCTAAGCTAGGACAAAGAGGCAGGCATAGGAAGGAAGGGACAGGGACAGCCTCTGCTCACTTGTGCCCTGAGATCACACAAGGAGGCAGGGACAGGAAGGAAGGGACAGGGGCATCCTCTGCTCACTTGTGCCCTGGGATAGGACAAGGAGGCAGGGACAGGAAGGAAGGGACCGGGACAGCCTCTGCTCACTTGTGCCCTGGGATGGGACAAGGAGGCAGGGACAGGAAGGAAGGGACTGGGACAGCCTCTGCTCACTTGTGCCCTGGGATAGGACAAGGAGCAATGGAGGGAGACTGCAGCACAGCAAGTTCCACCTCAACATGAGCAAAAACTTTACTGTAAGGGTCACAGAGCACTGGAACAGGCTCTATAGAAAGGTTGTGGAGTCTCCTCCCGTGGAGACTTTCCAGCCCTGTCTGGATGTGTTCCTGTGCAAGTTGTGCTGGATTCTGTGGCCCTGCTCTGGCAGGGGGGTGGGACTGGAAGATCTCCAGAGGTCCCTTCCAACTCTAACATCCTGTGACTGTCATACAAACATAAGGGCTGTCACACAAAATGTGTTTAGCTGCATGCAGTGATCGCCGCATGTTGCTTTTCTGCAATTTCCCATGCATGTGTAATGAAACCTGGGACAAAAGCCACAGACTATAGTGAGGGACAAGAGTAGGAATGTAGCAGTAAAATAAATAAACTGGAAAGGGTTAAACAGCAACAGAAAATCAAGACAAATATGTGAAACAGGAACAATGGGGGAAAGAGAGCGAAAATAAACCTTGAGGAGCGAAATGGTAGGAAGAAAAAACATATATAAAACAAGGAAAAAATGTATTGAGAAAGAGCTTGAGAGAAAGAAAATGAGATTGGAGAAGAAAGATATAAATCAGCCTAAAAGAATATAAAACAATGGCAAAAAGTCCTTGGGAAAAAAAAATGTCAACTGGCAAATCAAAGAGGGTGAAATGAAAGGGAAGACAAAGCCAGACCACGGGGATGTTACTGATTTCTAACCTGCTAACCTCAAGCTGCCCACCACAGTTGGCTTAGTTCCCAGAGATTCATGAGCACACACCACCTTCTACTTGCTTTACCATTGATTTTGGTAGCACTCCTACACTTGCAGCTACACAGAGATACCTGCAAAATTGAAGTTGCCATCTGTCTGGTTTGATGAGCTCTGTTCAGGTGGAAGCATCGTTTCTGCTGATGTCATTGTGCTAATCCAGGGAGGTGGTGGAGTCGCTGTCCCTGGAGGTGTTCAAGGAAAGAGTGCATGAGGCACTTAGTGCTATGGTCTGGTTGATTGGACAGGGCTGGGTTCTAGGTTGGATTGAATGAGCTTGGAGGTCTCTTCCAACCTGCTTGATCCTATGATTCTAATCCTTTCTTACTCAGCACACAGGAAAAACCCTCAACACCTGCGATCCAGTCTGCAGTGCTGTGCCTCTCATTGCTCCAGCCCTGAGTCTCCTCATCTTCTGGAAGCTTTCTTGGTGACACACTCATTTGAATTTCATGGCAAACGTCTCACCCAGCTGTATTTATCCAATAAAGCTAGGTAGACAGACACAACATGCTACTTCATCTGCAGAGAGATTTTGAATTCACTCCAACTGTATTGCTGGCAGCCACTTCGAAATACAGACACCAAGAGTTCATTTTGCTCAGCAGCCATAGAGGTGTATTATCACAGAATCACAGAGGCATCCAGGTTGGAAAAGACCCTCAAGGATCATCAAGTCCACATCTCCACAGCTCTCTGGTATCGCTGTGCCCAAACCTGAACACAATACTCAAGGTGTGGCCTCACCAGAGCTGAGGCCAAGGGGACAATCACCTCCCTGCTCCTACTGGCCACAGCATTTTTAATCCAAGCCAGGATGCCATTGGCCTTCTTGGCCACCTGGGCACACTGCTGGCTCCTATTCAGCTGCCTGGGCACACTGCTTGCTCATATTCAGCTCCCCCAGGTCCCTTTCTGCCAGGCAACTTTCCAGTCGCACTGTCCCAAGCCTGTAGCGTTGCTTGGGGTCATTGTGACCCAAGTGCAGGAGCTGGCATTTGCCCTTGTTGAAATCATCCCCTTAGTGTAGGCCCATTGATCCAGCCTGTCCAAGTCCCTCTGAAGAGCTTCTCTACCCTCATTCAGATCGACACTTCCACCTAACTTGGTGTCATCTGCAAACTCACTGCTGACACTCTCTGTGCCTGAATCAAGGTCATCTATAAAGATGTTAAAAAGAAGTGGTCCCAACACAGATCCCTGAGGAACACCACTAGTGACCAGCCACCAGCTGGGTTTAACTCTATTGACCATCACTCTCTGGGCCCTCCAGTCCAGCCAGTGCTTTATCCAGGAGACAGTGTGCTCAGCCAAGCCATGAGTAGCCAAATTGTCTACAAGAATTATCTACTCATTACTGTCTACAAGAATTATCTACTCATTACTGTCTTCAGACTATGTATTTCTCTTTTCTCTTCCAAGGAGAGAAGAAACATTGTTAGTAGGGGGAGAGTTGTCCCATTTTTTCCAGATTAGACACAAAGAAAGCACACTAACTGGGTATGTATTACTCAAAACTGCATCATTTTAATCCAAAATCCCTAGTGACATTGACTTTGGGGCAATCACAGGATGTGTTATTACCTGAAGGAGGCTGTAGTCAGGTGGGGTTAGGCTTTTCTGCCAGGCAACCAGCAACAGAACAAGGGGACACAGCCTCAAGATGTGCCAGGGCAGGTCTCGGCTGGATGTTAGGAGGAAGTTGTTGGCAGAGAGAGTGATTGGCATTGGAATGGGCTGCCCAGGGAGGTGGTGGAGTCGCTGTGCCTGGAGGTGTTCAAGGAAAGCCTGGATGAGGCATTTAGTGCCATGGTCTGGTTGACTGGATAGGGCTGGGTGCTAGGTTGGACTGGATGAGCTTGGAGGTCTCTTCCAACCTGCTTGATTCTATGATTACATGCTGCTAAGTGTTTAATGGCAGCCCCATGATTTCCTCCCCTGTCTGTCACAGGATAAACTTCTGAAGTGGAAACTCCTCAGTCATGGGGAGCTCACAGTATACTAGCCAAAATTAGACACCATCTATCACTGTGTCAGCAGCACTTCAGGTACCTAAAAGGACAAATTCTCCCCCTCTGATCTACTGATGAGTCACACCATGACCTAGACAAAAGTATTCCTGAGTAAGCAACCTTCTTTATGGAAATTAATTCTCCAGGAAAGAGTCATTCCAGGGATCTCCTCAGCAGAGACAAGCAATAAGCAGAAATGCTGCAGCTGCTAGCACTGAATACTTGACATAATACCAGCACAGAGACATCTCAAATTAAGTTTTAAAGCATCCTAAAATTAAAAGGCAAATACTTCCAGTAGCAAGTGCATACTGAGTCATTTTGTGCTCCATGATTTATTTATGAGGAGCTTCACCATAGTAAGGAAAGGAGGAAAGAAAAGAAAAAGAAAAACCAACACCAAGTTGGTTAAAAAATAAATTAAAACCAGCATGACATTAATATGACCAGAGACAACCTCTTGCTCTTGCCTTTGGGATGTGATCAAAGGCCTCACTTCTGTGAGTGTAGTTCTGAAAGCTAATCCTGCCTGACAGCTCGCATATGGCCCCCATCCTTAGTTGTACTTCAACAGTGTTTGCCACACCATCGGTGTAAAACATGCCTAAGGACAACACAGCCTTCTCCTGCAGCAGCTACTCAAAAGGGGAAACTTCCAGAGACAGGAAGGAAAGCTTCTAGCCTATCCTCATCCCAGTGACACAGCAGAAAAGGGTTTCCACCCAGAGGCTGAACACAGACTGCAGTGAATGTAGCTTATAGTTTCTGATCACAATTAGTCATTTGGGAAGCTACCCAGGGGCTTAGTAAAGTTCCCTCAAATCTCATGTGCCCTTTCTCCTACCAAAGTGAAAACATAGGAATGGGAAGGTAGAGGAAGAACAAACCTAGTGCAGGAGAGTTGAGGAAACGGTTAAGCCATGCACACTAATCCAGAATCACAGAATCATAGAATCAAGCAGGTTGGAAGAGACCTCCAAGATCATCCAGTCCAACCTAGCACCCAGCCCTAGACAATCAACCAGACCATGGCACTAAGTGCCCCAGCCAGGCTTTGCTTCAACNCCCTCACAGCTTTGTTGCCCTTCTCTGGACACGTTACAGTATCTCAACATCTCTCTTGAGTTGAGAAGCCCAGAACTGGACACAGCACTCAAGGTGTGATCACATTCTGTGATTTGTGATCCACAACCTCCCTGGGCAATCTGTGGCAATGTCTCACCACCCTCACTCTAAAAAACTTTTTCCTAACATCCAGTTTAAATCTCCCCTCTGCAAGTTTAAATCCATTCCTCCTTGTCCTGTCATTACCAGACCTTGTCAATAGTCCCTCCCCAGCCTTACTGTAGGCTCCCTTCAGATACTGGAAGGCCACTATAAGGTCTCCTCAATGCCTTCTCTTCTCCAAGCTGAAGAGCCCCAACTCTCTCAGCCTGTCCTCATGGCATAGCATCCAAAACTTCATTGCAGGCTTTAAAAACACAAATAGTATCCTGTGAATTAATTTGGGAAACAGAGTGCATCCTATGAACATTTTTTAATGGATTTTGGTCTTTTTTTTCTGTTTCAGACCTGACCCCCAGTGATTTTAGAGGCCCACAGAGGTTGCAGTTACCATGCAGATGAGTAATACACTATATACAAACCAGAAGCTGCGTGAAAATAGAGTCCCTGCATGAAAATAGAGTCCATCATTTTAGTTTGTGTGTCAGTGAAGAGCCAGCAAATCACCTGCTCAAAATATTTAAGGAAAGGAAGCTCTCTGAACAGCAGAAGAAGAAGGTAAATGAAAATTGGGTTTCAATGAGCTCCTTGAGTTTTCTTTCAGGTGGCCAATCTCAGGCTCAAGTCTGCCATAGAATAATGTTAATTTTTGGAAGAGCTTGCCAATTTTGTTGTCTGTCAGCTGAACCAGACTGGTTCATCTCAGGAGTAGAGGCAGATGTCTCTTAGATAAGACACCTGCTCCATTTAAGCTGGAAAATATAGTCAGATTGCACTAGATGATCCACCTGCACCAGCCTATTTTAGCTGCAGAAAAGAGAATTGTCTGCAAAGAGTTGATTGCAGTTAGCTTGCAGCCGCTCAGATGCTTGTTACTGCTTCAAGGGATAGATGCAGGCATCAGACTACTCAGTAGCTGTCCTCTGTCTCAGGATAGAATCATACAATCATAGAATCAACGAGGTTGGAAGAGACCTCCAAGATCATCCAGGCCAACCTATCATCCAATCCTATCCTGTCATCTAGCCCATGGCACTAAGTGCCTCATCCAGGCTTTGCTTGAGCACCTCCAGGGACGGTGACTCCACCACCTCCCTGGGCAGCCCATTCCAAAGCCAATCACTCTCTCTGTGAAGAACTTTCTCCTAACATCCAGCCCCTCTCCAGCCTTTCTTTAGGCCCCCTTCAGATACAGGAAGGCCACAATAATTGAAGGCCACCTGCTGCAACCTTCTAAAATGAATAGTGGAGGTAAATCAAGCCTAGCTACCAAACATCTCAGTGAGCAGAGGACAAAGAGAATCCAAGGCACATCCTCCTCTCCCTTTTTCCATCACAGAGTAGCCAGTGCTTATGGGCAGGCAGCCACGAGGCTCTTAGAGTCACCATCCCTGGAGGTGCTTAAGCAAAGCCTGGATGAGGCACTTAGTGCCCTGGTCTAGTTGACTGGATAGGGCTGGGTGCTAGGTTGGACTGGATGAGCTTGGAGGTCTCTTCCAACCCGGTTGATTCTATGATTCTTTCCATCACACACCTTGTACATCACTCCCTGATCCTCCTGCTCAGGACTAGGATAGCTGAGTAATCCTTCTACATGCAGACAGCCCCCTCTCTCCTCCCCCCCAAAACCTGGTTATGTCTGTTCCATGCATCCCTTAATGGTAGCATTATAAAGTACAATAGACTTTGTGTTCCCTTTGCACAGGGGAGCTGCGCTCTTTGTGCCGCGGCACAACGCAGGCGCTCCCAAAGCCTCCCGAAGAAAGAACCTGACATTTTAATAATAAAGATACCAAATCTTCTCCCTCAGCCCTCTCAGCAGACAGAGGAAACAGTGACTATTGATAAGAAGTAGGTAATTTCCTCTTGATTCCTATTCATAAGCTCCATATGAATGTTAACACCGTCGGCCTCGCGCGCGATTGAAATTAAGATTCCTGCCCAGCAATACTTGCAGCCCTCTGCAGCTTTGGCCTACAAAGGCATCCACATTTTACCAACTGTTTGCATAAGAAGAGAAACTTCACTTTTATTGTGAGCCACAGCAGCCTGGCAAGTAGATAAAGCTTTACCCTAGACTTGCTCTTTACTCCTTTGTAGTTCTGATCTGCCCATTCATTTGCTTCATAAATATGGGGAGAGAGGGGGGAATTAAATCAGCTAGGAAATGGATGTAACTGCAAATTATGCACCTATCATGCTTATTGCCTAGTGCCAATCTCTCTTTGACTTTCAGAAGGGTGATTTTGGGGCCTTTCAGCCTTTTGGAATGTAGAGATGTAAAGAACAAGTTGTGCTTCAAGGGTGGTGTGCTAGATTGGAGTTAGCTAGAATGTTTTAGTGAGAAGAACTAGATTACAGGCCATGGAAAGGAAAACAGAATGATGTCCAATTCACTCACAGGCTTACTGAGAGATAGAAGAAGAATCAAAACATAGATAAAGCACTTCTCCTGCTGGGGAGCTCTGAGCTGCATCTCTCGCTCTCTCTCTCTGACCTCACCCTCCGTTTTTCTTTCCTAATCCACTTTGCTTCCTAACCCCCCTGGCTGAACCTCCACTCTTCCTTGGGACTGGGATAAGGTTGAGAGGGGTAGGGGGAAGGTGAAGGGGTGGTTGGGAGCCCCTCCTGGGCACTCAGGTTTCTGGGAGGGCTTTTGTGTTTCTGTATTACCTTTTCCCTTGTGTATTTCTGTCTATAACTGCATATACTGTAAATATCTGCTTGTCTATTGTGCTAGCTGTAAATATAAGCTTCATTCATATTTCCAGAGCTGGCTGAGTCTAGTCTGGGTGATTTCTAAAGTGTGGGGGGTGGGGAATACCCAAACCATCACAGGATGTCAGGGGGTGGAAGGGACACAAAGAGATCCAAGTCCAACCTCTCTGGCAGAGCAAGACGATACAATCTAGCTCAGGTCACACAGGAACACATCCAGACAGACCTTGAAAGGCTCCAGAGAAGAAGACTCCACAACCTCTCTGGGCAGCCTGTGCCAGTGCTCTGGGACCCTTACAGGAAAGAAGTTCCCCTTGTGTTGAGCTGGAACCTCCTGTGCTGCAGCTTCCATTCATTACTCCGTGTTCTATCCCAGACAGCAGTGAGCAGAGCCTGTCCCCTCTCCCCTGACCCCCAGCCCTCAGATATTGATAAACACTGATTAAATCCCCTCTCAGTCTTCTCTTCTGCAGATTAAACAGCCCCAGGTCCCTCAGCCTCTCCTCACCAGGCAGTGCTCCAGTCCCCTCATCATCCTCATAGCCCTTCACTGGCCTCTCTCCAGCAGATCCCTGTCCCGCTCAAATTGGAGAGCCCAAAACTGAAGGCAGTCCTCAAGATGAGGTCTCATCAGGGCAGAGCAGATGGTGCTTTAAAAAGAAAGATTTTGTTGCTATTTTTCCACCCAATTAATTTGACCTCTACAAAAGAGAGGCCAAATCCTGAGCAGTAAACAAAACCCAAAACACCAACATAGAAACCATTCACAGGTAAGGGTCAGTGTCTTGATATGGCTGCTGTTAAAAGGAGTCATGAGATCTGCCTTCCAATGGGCATTAAGCTCCTCCAGTCAAGGGGATAGCAGGCAACTGAAGCACCTTTGTGTGATTACCTTTCTGCACCACAGTGACACCCTGCCTGTTGCACAGTACAAAATCCACTCAAATCAGTAGCCCACAGCCTTGGAACTGAACGTGGTGATGTGATTTATAATCACAGGCTTACATTTCTCCCACCAAGGGCAACCCATACTACAGCCCTGTAGGCAGCTACCTACATTGCTGTCCACCTTGCAGGACCTCACACTATGTGTCTTGACACGCTCTCAGGACTGGTGTCCTCCCAGGAATCCCTGCCTCAAGTTCTCCATGCCCTTGACCACTGTATCATGAAACCAATCACACAACTTAACTGTCTCTGCTTCAGTCTCATCTGTTGATCAAGACAGCCAACGCAAAAGGAGACCAACAACTGGACTTTGCTATCAGCCTTTCAGCAACCCACAAGCCCCTGCCTCAAGTTCTCCATGCCCTTGACCACTGTATCATGGGACCAATCACACAACTGGCTCTGCCTCAGCCTCACCAGTTGATCAAGACAACCAAAGCAAAAGGAGACCAACAACTGGACTTTGCTATCAGCCTTTCAGCAACCCACAAGCCCCTGCCTCAAGTTCTCCATGCCCTTGACAACTGTATCATGGGACCAATCACACAACTTAACTGGCCCTGCCTCAGCCTCATCAGTTGATCAAGACAGCCAAAGCAAAAGGAGACCAGCAACCAGCCTAAGCTCTCAGCCTTTCATCAAGGGTATGTGCACATGTCAGATGGCAACCCAAGGCCTGGGTAGCAAACAAGCACTATCTTCCCAAAGGCCCAGGCCAGAGCTCTCCAGCAGGCACTATGACCTTCTTGCATAGTTTTGCTGAGTCTGACTCATGCTACAATATCCTGGAGCAGTGTTTCCCCACTGAGAATATGCTATGTCATCTGAGGTCACCAACACAGCATACAGGACAGCACACACAGCACTGGCTGCAATACTCTCCACATGAGAAGGTGCAGAGGCAGTAAGGCCAAAGATCTTTTCCTTGGTCACACAGGCAGCAGATGAACTACATAACAAATCTTTTTTTTTTTTTTTTTCCTTCTTCTTCTTCATCTTCTCCAAAAACCTTTGTTGTTGCTCAGGACAAAAAAAAAAAAACTTCATTCACCTTGCTCCATGCTTCGCTCTCTTCACAAAGAATGAATTCTGACAGACCTGCTCCAAAGAGCAGCACCCTGAGTGCTTTTCTGTGTTCTGGGTTCACCTGGAAGGCAAGTATGGCAGTTGTCACAAAGGACCCTGTCCTTAGAGCACCCTGTAGTATTGTGAAACATGGAGTTGCATCAGGAGCCTCACCTCAGCTGTCTGAGCCCTAACCTGAAGGCTCTGCCAAAGAGAGGCACTGCTAAGAATCCTCTCTGATATCGACAGTCACAAAAGCAGGCCAAGATAATGGTCATCTATAGACATCTGAACACATTTGTGCACACATATGAATACATGGTGAGGGGCCTGGAGCACAGCCCTGTGAGGAGAGGCTGAGGGAGCTGAGGGTGTGCAGCCTGCAGAAGAGGAGGCTCAGGACAGACCTCATTGCTGTCTACAGCTACCTGAAGGGAGGTTGTAGCCAGCTGTGGGTCAGTCTATTCTGCCAGGCAACCAGCAATAGAACAAGGGGACACAGGCTCAAGTTGTGCCAGGGCAGATCTAGGCTGGATGTTAGGAGGAAGTTGTTGGCAGAGAGAGTGTTTGGCATTGGAATGGGCTGCCCAGGGAGGTGGTGGAGTCACCGTCCCTGGAGGTGTTGAAGCAAAGTCTGGATGAGGCATTTAGTGCCATGGTCTGGTTGATTGGATAGGGCTGGGTGCTAGGTTGGACTGGATGATCTTGGAGGTCTCTTCCAACCTGGCTGATTCTATGATTCGATTCTATGATTCTGTGTACATGCCCTTAATACTTAATTTTGATCCAGAGAGATACTGATCTTTACTCACAGGAGTGTGGATGAGATAGACGCTAACTGCAGCAGGTAACAGCCTCAGAGACGATTCTGGGACTCTCCGAATAACCTCCTACCAAGTAGTGGACTTCCCCAGCACTAAGGAGGGCTCTCTTGTAAAACTCAGCAGAGTTTACCTTAGAAGACCAACAGCCAAGCAAGACTGATGAAAAAAATGAGTGAAATAGATCTCTTCCTCTCAACAACATGCAACAAAAGGACATTCCATCATTTTGACTGCTATTTCAATAGCTTAAAGTTTACAACAGGCTTAGCATTAAAACTGTATTACAGCTGATTTTACTGCTAACAGGTAAATATTTACTTCCAGGCACTGGAAGGCTGAATTGTTTCAGACTATAACTGAAGGCTAGCTAGAAAGCCAACCCCTTGCCATTTGTTTATCCTACTTTAACCTTCCTTTGGATAGTACCTAAATCTTCTGTGGGCCTTGCTAAAGGACAAAGACCCTCAGCTTCTGTAGCAATCTTCATTATCCCTCATTGATCAGATACACACCACTAAGCAAGGTAACGAAGCTGTAAGACTCAATATAAAATAATAAGCAGTTCAGAAGGGACAAGAGTCTGCTCCAAAGAGTCCAAGGGAGGGCTACAAAGATGATGAAGGGGCTACAGCCACTGCCCTGTGAGGAGAGGGTGAAGGACTTGTGGATTTTTGGGCCAGTGAAGAGAAGACTCAGAGATCTAATCCCTGGAGGTGCTCAAGCCTGGATGAGGCACTTAGTGCCATGATCTATTTGACTGGATAGGGCTGGGTGCTAGGTTGGACTGGATGAGCTTGGAGGTCTCTTCCAACCTGGTTGATTCTATTCTATTCTATTCTAAATATCTGAGGGCTGGGGGTCAAGAGGGAGGGGACAGGCTCTGATCAGATAGGACAAGGGGTACTGAGTATAAACTACAGCACAGGAAGTTCCACCTCAACATGAGGAAGAACTTCTTTACTGTTAGGGTCCCAGAGCACACTGGCACAGGCTGCCCAGAGAGGTTGTGGAGTCCCTTTCTCTGGAGACTTTCAAGGCCTGTCTGGATGTGTTCCTGTGTGACCTGAGCTAGATTCTCTGGTCCTGCTCTGTCAGAGGGGTTGGACTCAATGATCTCCAGAGGCCCCTTCCAACCCCTCTCCACAGAGATCCTGTGCTCTATGTTAGCTCTTATTTCTAGTTTCAATCTTCAGGCTATTGCTTCAAGTGCTGCACACAACTTTGTCACATGAACTTTGGCACCTCTCAGGTTTTTAGCTTTTAATTCACAGCAGAGAAAAAAAGAGGCAGCATTATATTAAGAAATGTATTACAAGATAATCTTTCAGATATTAAAACTAATTAAAATTTGCTATTAATTCACTGGTAAGACAAGAATTTAGCCTGAAGTCATTTTTTTTACAGTACTCAGAGATGTTCTTGCAGGATGAATTTCTCAAGATGGAAGATGGAAGCAAAGTGTTCAAACATGTAGAGCCTCACTGCAACCTGTGTGACATAGTCAGAGGTTTTGGTGTTTTCCTTGGCTGCCACTGACAGGGTTCCCATATCAGAAGGAAGCAACACCAAACAATTTCTCTCCAGCATTGTAGTGAACCCTTTAAAAATTAACACTAAAACTCAGCCTGGATTTATTTGTAACCACACAATGGACAGATGCACAAAAAGCTTTTAGTTTATCCTAGAATCATAGAATCAAGCAGGTTGGAAGAGACTTCCAAGCTCAGACAGTCCACTCCCAGCCCTGGCCAATCAACCAGACCATGGCACTAAGTGCCTCATCCAGGCTTTTCTTCAACACCTCCAGGCACGGTGACTCCACCACCTCCCTGGGCAGCCCATTCCAATGCCAATCACTCTCTCTGCCAACAACTTCCTCCTCACATCCAGCCTATACTTTCCCCAGCACACCTTGAGGCTNGGGCACACTGCTGCCTCATCTTCAACCTACTATCTACCAGCACCCCCAGGTCCCTTTCTTCCTGGCTGCTCTCCAGCCACTCTGTCCCCAGCCTGTAGTGCTGTTTGGGGTTGTTGTGGCCAAAATGCAGAACCCTGCACTTGGCCAGTAGAGGAGAGGAAAAAAAACACCCCAGCAGTTATTTCACTGACAAGCTTTAGATCAGACTATGCCTAGAACAGGCTATGACTCTACTTTTCTTCCCACATTTACTGCTTTTGATAATATGTTGAGAATACAGTTTACAAACCCCTGAGGGCTCTCCTATGCTTCTACTTTTCCTCAAAGGACTGGCATTAAAAAAAAAACCAAAAGGGGAAAAAAAACCCAATCAAAATAAGCTTTACTCCTCCAAACCATGCAGTAACCTTGGTTATAGTCAGCATTTATTCATAGATCTTACTGAGCTTAACAGGAGTCTCCTGTTAAACACACCCATCCTGGAAAACATTTCCTCTTGGTGAATAAACACAAGAATCATTTCCTCATGGGCTTGCTTTCACATATCTTCCTTCAAAGCTGAGACTTACTGTGAACACTACAAATAAACACTGCCCTCATATCCCTTATTGAGCCTAGCAATACCTTTGTGAGCGAAGATCAGGAAAAGCAGTTGACAAGAGGGAGGATGAGAGAACTGCAGGAAGATTGATCTTCTGCTCCTGTGTCTTAGATACAATATTCATCTTGTTCATTTATGCTGAGGTTGGAGGCAGAAGGCACCAAGACTGTATCTGTGTGGTCCGCTGCAGTGCGTTTCTTTGCCTGTATGCGAGCAATTTCCAGGCTACCCCCATCTCAATGCTCAAATCTAAGAGGCAGGACTTATTTGCTCAGATATTGTCACTGCTACCTCAACTAACACATGCTGAGGATTCAGGATGATTCCTCTTCTCCAGGCACATAACTTCCTGCATCCAATTATGCAGGAAAGGAAGAGCCAAAATAATGTTCTCTACAGCAACTCCTTCCAGAAATCTCTTTCGCTTTATGAGAGGTGCTGAGCTCCTCACCACCAGCCATAGTGACATCCTAATAGAGGAAGCTAAATGAAATCCCACCACAAAGACATTATTACTATTATTATTATAAACAAACAAACAAAACCAAATAGTCCACAGTGTCTTCAATTGGTATTGCAAGTCAGATCTTCACAGAAACAGAGAATGGTTGGGGTTGGAAAGAATACTACAAGCCAAAGGAGACCACAAGCCAAGGGAGACCACAAGGCAGACTTTAAATACCCACAGATAGTTTGGGAAGTGGCTTCTCTCACAATTCTGTTGCCATAAAGCATTTTTAGGCTCCAGCAGTGCTTAGCTATCACCAGTTATCACCCTCCAACGGGGTGACAGAGGAGATAATCTCACAATAATGCATATTCAGGGGCATTCAAAATGACACAAAAACACAGTAATAACCAAGTCACCTAACCTAGTGTCCTGATTCTACCTGTCAGGACACTATTCAAATATCAGGTGTTGCTGAGGAAGCTCTAAATGCGGCACAGATGTAGTTAAGAACTGTTCACATTCCAGTGCAAGGAATATCTTCTCTTTCTGCAGAGTAAATGCAGAATGAGTTGTGTGTAAGCAAGTCTCATGCTAGCATTTCACATTTAAGGGCTTGTTTCTGTCCCCAAACATGACAGCTCACACACTCTCAGAACAATGGGCCTGCTAGCCAAGAGAGGAAGCAACAGCAGAAGGTGTGTGTGGTCACATATGGCCAGACCAAGGGAACCATCCAGACTCAATACCAGCTGAAGTGCTGGCCAACAAATGTTCCAGATATCCAGAGAGAAGCTGCAGGCGCTGGGGCAGCCTGCATCCTGGCAAGCAGACATCCCACTTGCTCTCAGGTGGTGCATTGCCAAAAGCCAGAACAATCCCATTTCCATCGTGCCATCTAAATTTAAACTCATCTGATCCCTCCTCACCTCACAGCAGCAGCAGGCACAGAGGCTTTTGTTTGTTTTCAATGCATGCCAAAGCGGCCACAAAGATGATCTGAGAGAGAATTGTGTGAGATAAGCACCTAGAAGCTAAAAGTACAACTGTCAGAGAGCCCTTGGACTCTTGTGCCAGGCATTCCTTTGATAGAATTGTAGAATGGTTTCAGTTTAGGTTGGAAGAGACCTCAAAGATCATTCAACTCCATCCCCCTGCCTCAGGCGGGGACACTTCCCACTAGAACAGGTCAGCCTCAAGGCCTCATTGCTGTCTGCCTTGCTATGTTTGCAAGACCCTAACACAAGATGTCCTGGCATGCTAAAAAACACTTCTGTCTTTGGTAGACACTTATTCTGTAAGTAAATCTGCAATGAAGTGCTTAAAGGTTTATTTCTTCCTTTTTAGCAACCAGGCATAAAACACTGGGCTGTAAAGTGCTTGGAAATTAGATTACTGGAAGGGCAAATAGAATGCATTGTTATCTGCTGAACCAATAATGGGTCAAATGGCAGTTTGAATCCTCCCTGTGACCTCCATATAGAGCACTGGCCAAAAAAAGAGCTGTTTTATTTACCTTTTTAAATCCACCTAAAGGTGAAAGATGATGCCACTACAAAATGAAACATTCCATTGATGGGTTTTTCTGTCCCAAGGCATAACCAAACTCTCCCAAGGTCACACATAGCCTGAAATGAAGAAAGACTTCTTTATCTGACCCACATCTGGTGGCATTGGTGATCTGTTTTCATTTGCCAGCTGAAAAAAAACCCAACAACATCCTTATTTGACAAATAAGTAATAATGAGAGGTTGTTCTGTCTGTGCCTTAGCTGCTTCTGCACAAATTGATCACTCACTAATTACGTTTGAGCCGCTGTAACAAGCTACATGTTTCGGCTGTAGGGATTAAAAAGGTCTGCTCATAAAGAGATGACAGGGGTGAAAAAGCTTTCTTCATCAGGAAACATATTGCACTCCTCTAGATCAACAGCACCCTAATGTCTGCACTTCTAGAACAGTGTCTTTAGAGCAAAATAATTAAAGCTGTNCCCACCTGGCTACAGCCTCCCTTCAGGTAGTTGTAGACAGCAATGAGCTCTGCCCTGAGCCTCCTCTTCTGCAGGATAAACAACCCCAGCTCCTTCAGCCTCTCCTCATAGGGCTGTGCTCCAGGCCCCTCACCAGCTTTGTTACTCTTCTCTGGACACCTTCCAGTATCTCAACATCTCTCTTGAATTGAGGAGCCCAGAACTGGACACAGCACTCAAGGTGCAGCCTGACCAGTGCTGACTACAGAGGCAGAATAACCTCCCTTGTTCTGCTGGCCACTTTGCTCCTGATGAAAATCTACCCATTCCATCCCAGCATTTCCTCTGCCCTTTCCAAGCACCTCATGATAAAAGTCTCATCTGTCACCACGATACAGCAGGCAGTGCTAGAAAGAAATTATAACTACCAGCACTAACTGCATTCTCCCAACCATTCTGTTTAATGCTTTGAACTCCTCCAAAGTCCAGCATTAAAGAAGCAACAACTCTATTTATAGGGTAGCACCATTTGGGCAAGTACTGTCACACAGAGCACCTAGGAAGGCACACATGGCTCTAAATTATAGGTGGCCCTGGTACCAATGGCTATGATTAAGGTTGTCTGAAACTTCCCATAATAAGACCTTTAGTGGTTTGGGGTTTTTTTCAGTTGCTTCTAAGTGTGCTGAACTCTGATTACTCCAAATAAGGTTTCCCCTGCCTCAATATCTGTTCAGTCTTTGTGGAAAGCTTAACACAAAATGGTTTAGAGAATAAGATTACAGGAAAATAAACCTAGCTCTGAAAAACATTAAAAAGCAAACAAACAAACACTTCTTCTTGGAGAAATCCTCATGTTGCCTCTTTGGTGCAAGGGAAAAACCTTTGAAATGTGGCAGGCACAGCCTCTTAGCCAGGTCTATAATTTTTACAGCTCCTGAAATGCTCATTCAAAGCCACTCCACTCTGTTGGGTGCTTTCAATCTCAAGTCTTAACTATTTAGTCTTAACTATTTGCCTGGAGAAGGGGAGGCTCAGGGCAGAGCTCATTGCTGTCTACAACTACCTGAAGGGAGGCTGTAGCCAGGTGGGGTTGGGCTCTTCTCCCAGGCAATCAGCAACAGAAGAAGAGGACACAGTCTCAAGTTGTGCCAGGGCAGGTCTAGGCTGGATGTTAGGAGGAAGTTGTTGTCAGAGAGAGTGATTGGCGTTGGAATGGGCTGCCCAGGGAGGTGGTGGAGCTGCCGTCCCTGGAGGTGTCGAAGTAAAGCCTGGCTGGGGCACTTAGTGCCATGGTCTGGTTGATTGTCTAGGGCTGGGTGCTAGGTTGGCCTGGATGATCTTGGAGGTCTCTTCCAACCTGGCTGATTCTATGATTAAGTAAGTTCTATGATTAAAACACTTTAAGACTGCAGTGTACACATGCAGGGCCTGCTGCGGCAAGGTGATGATCTTCAGAAGTCCATTCTAACTGCTGACATTCTGTGATTCTGTGAATAAGATGCTGGAGCCAAATTCTCCTCTCCTTTTACTGACAGCTCCTGCTGGTGCACAGAGAGCATGCAGTAGTTTGTTGGGAGATTTTTATGGGGAGTGATAGATACAAATCATTGCACAAAGCCAATTAAAAGCTTAATAATTATGGATAGGGAATGAGGGTAGTGGCCTGCAAACTAGGAGCTTGTTTCAAACCAACAACATGCACCCACAGCTCGCCATGAGTATTGCTCTTAAGGATAAAGGCCCTGAGGGTCTGGGGTGATGAAAAGCTCAACAGGAGCCTGCAGTGTGAGTGCAGCCCAGACAGCAACCCTGTGCTGGGCTGCAACAAGAGCAGTGTGGACAGCAGGGCAAGGGAGGGGATTCTGCCCCTTGGCTCTGTTCTCCTCAGACCACACCTGGAGTCTTGTGTGCAGTTCTGGAGCCCCCAGCACAAGAAGGACATGGAAATGTTGAAGCCAGTCCAGAGGAGGCCACAAAGATGCTCAGAGGGCTGCAGCAGCTCTGCTCTGAGGACAGGCTGAGAGAGTTGGGGCTCTGCAGTCTGGAGAAGAGAAGGCTTCGAGGAGACCTTGGAGTGGCCTTCCAGTATCTGAATGGGGCTATAGGAAGGCTGGGGAGGGACTATTGACAAGGCCTTGTAATGGCAGGATGAGGGGGAATGGGTTTGAACTGGCAGAGGGAGATTTAAAGTGTACATTAGGAAAAAGTTTTTCTAGTGATGAGACACTGGCACAGGCTGCCCAGGAAGGTTGTGGCTGCTCCCTCCCTGGAGGTGTTCAAACTTAGGTTAGATGAGGCCTTGAGTGACCTGTTCTAGTGGGAGATGTCCCTGCCTATGGCAGGGGGTTGGAACTGGATGAGCTTTGAGGTCACTTCCAACTTAAACCATTCTATGATCTTGGGCATACAAACAGCTTTCTATAAGTAATTAACTGTGCTACAAGAGACTGACAGAGGGGTTTAAAATGTAAGGACAAGAATTGGATTTGGATGTAGCTGTGAAGATAAAGGAGGTCCAGCAAGCAGATTGACAACAGGGAAGCATGAGACTGCTTATGATGAGCATTAGCAGTTTTGGAAAAACCAGGATAGATCCAGAAGGTGCTATAATTACTGCAACCAAGGGCTCACTCTGTGTGTCCCAAGGACCTGTTCAGAGTTCCTAACCTGGAAATAGATACCCACATAGTCTGCTGAGGGAAGCTTTCTGAAGGTACAGCTCACAGAAGCTACTAAAAACTGTTCACACTGAGCAGCCAAAGGACAACAAAGAATTAACTTAAACACTTTCTGACATTTCTGAGACATAAACTGCTCCTGGAACTGGGGACTTTATTTCATCTTATCTATGCCCAATGAAGAAGAGTTGGCAAGGCAATATAATTTCAGTTCTCTGGTTCAAGAATTTCTTTCACATCAGAGTAAAGTTCTGGGTTGTTTTTTTTCCTGATGTAGAGCTCTCCAAACTTGAAGTGCTTCCACTATGAATGAACTCACACACATAGGCCCAAAGAGCAAGAGAGACTTAACACCACAAATGTCTCAGAACTTGCCTACAAGAAGCTCCTGTTTCCTGAGTGCAGGAGTAGCTGAGTGTATTAAACCAAGCAGAACAAAAAGAACAAGGATAAAATCAAGAAAATGCCCCAGATTATTCCATGAGGCAGTGGCTAAAGACATTGGTTTGGAACTGTGAGCTTCAGATTCACGTTTCCTGGAGCAGAGGAAGAAATTGGGTCTCTTAAGTTCATAGCAAGGAATTCAGTCACTGGGCTGATGAGGCAGGTGTGGATGGAAGACAAAAGAAATGGAGAGTGGAGAAATCCTGTGACCCTATCACAGCTTCTGTAAATCTAGAGTGTTGTAGACCCAACTGGAACTGCTTCCCAGTGGTCAGCACTGCCCTGCTTTTTGCTTTCCTGTGCTTCTGTAAGTCAAGAGCATACCTGCTGGAGAAGTTAAGAGATTTTAGGCTGCAGTGGTGGCACTTAAGCTCAAAACATAACCCAGAAGTGTAACTATCACAGCTGATACTACTGTGGTTGTGATAGGTGGATGTGTGGTGCAGCCGTTTATCCAGGAGGAGAGCTTAGCTGTGTGTTGTTAGCTCCTTACAGCTGACTAATAGGATGCTTGAATGTGTGACTGAAGCTGACAGCTAAGCCCAGGATGATCAAAACAAGATTGCTGTGGTCTGACTTACATCAGCCAAGGAAAAAGCATTGCACAGTGAAGAGAAGCACACTGAAAAATGTGCAAGGTTGATGTTGAGACTCTCACGAGCTGAAATCACCACATTAAGGAAAGGCAGGACTCACCTGCATGGATGATGTGAAGTAACTAACCAATTAAAACCAGAAGCTGTGAATCAGGACACCAAAGATGAAAGCTAAAGAATAGTGCATGTAAGAGAAGTTTTCTGCAGAGCCATTCCGTTGGACACTTGCAGTGCTCCTTTACTGTGCTCAATGGCAGTTGTACTTTATGAGCCAAAAAAAAAACCCCAACCCAAAGTGATGAGCTCAGGCTTGAACCAAGCCTGTGATACAAGTCAGAGTTTTAGGTCTGTGGGCAACACTGACAGATGTTGTGTAAATGGTTCTTAAGCAGGCAAAAATGAAGCAGAGGTCCAGGCTTAGAGAAGAGAGGCTCTCGGAGAACAGATATCAAAGGAACTGTGAGAGCTAAGCAACTGGGACAGGAAGCATTTTTATTCAGGTTCTGCTTTCTTTGACATTTTGTTCTGATTTCTAAGAAAGAATTTGCTCTAGAACTGCCTTTTGATTACTGTGCTTATTTCTATGCAGCTTCTGTAACTCATTCCTGCATCTGGGTTGAGGCAATCCCGAGCACAAATCCAGGCTGGTCAGTGAGTGACTGGGCAGCAGCCCTGAGGAGAGGGACTTGGGGGGCTAGTGGATGAGAAGCTCAACAGGAGCCAGCAGTGTTCACTTGCAGCCCAGAAAGCCAACAAAAGCCTGGGCTGCAGCAGGAGAAGTGTGGCCAGCAGGGCCAGGGAGGTGTTTCTCTCCCTCTGCTCTGCTCTGCTGAGACCCCACCTGGAGTATTGCAGCCAGTTCTGGAGCCTCTAGTACAAGAGGGATGTGGAGATGCTGGAGTGTGTCCAGAGAAGGGCCAGGAGGATGCTCAGAGGGCTGAAGCACCTCTCCTAAGAGGACAGACTGAAAGAGTTGGGGCTGTGCAGGCTGCAGAAGAGGAGGCTCCCAGGTGACCTTCTTGTGGCCTTCCAGGATCTGAAAGGGGCCTACAAAAAAAAAGCTGGGGAGGGACTTTTTAGGCTGTCAGGGAGTGACAGGACTGGGGGGAATGGAGCAAAGCTGGAGGTGAGGAGATTCAGACTGGACTTGAGAAGAAAGTTGTTGAGCATGAGAGTGGTGAGAGCCTGGACTGGGTTGCCCAGGGAGGTGATTGAGGCCCCACGCCTGGAGGTGTTTAAGGCCAGGCAGGATGAGGGTCTGGCCAGGGTGGGGGGTGGAACTAGATGAGCCTTGTGGTCCCTTCTAATCCTGACTGATTCTATGAATCAGTGATTCATATTTTAGAGCCAACAGGATCTCATTCAAGACAAAGCTCCTGTCTCTTCAGGCATGAGAGCTCAAACCATGCAGTTCCTATCCCTCCCAGAGAGCCCTCTAGTAGTGGTGACCACAGCAAACATTCCTTAGGTCAAGCCAGATGATTTTTTTTCAACAAGGCAGCTCCCATATCACGTTTATTTACTATGACAACAAAGAAAGTTCATAACCTCAAGCTGATTTTGCAGCAATTTGGGGTCACTTTTATACTGGCATTTCTGCTCTGAGTTCCCTACCTAAGCACTGATGCATTTAGCATCCTGAAGTAACCTGAAAATGACTTCCACTGCCAAAGAGAGCTATCTCAATTAAGAACAGTTGAGTCCAATTTCTGTGAAGCTATCTTTCTGACAGCTTCTGTTTCCTAAATAGGTACTCATTGGGAACTAGGATAAATTTATCAATGGAAACTAAGTTGGGCAGATTTTTTCCATCCCCACTGGGCATATTCATTGGAATCTGACTGTAGCTGGTCACATTATTAATAGCAAACAATCCATTTGATTAATTTCCCCTGCATTCCTGTGATGAAATAGACTCTTGCACTTTGATTTCATAGATCACATTGAGTGCTTCTGTGCTCCACAACCTCCCTGGAAGTGTTCAAGGCCAGGTTGGATGAGGCCTTGAGTGACCTTTTCCAGTGGGAGGTGTCCCCGCCTATGGCAGGGAGTTGGAACTGGCTGATCATTGAGGTCCCTTCCAACCTAAAGCATTCTATGATTCTGTGATTTCAACAGAGGTCCCAACAAAAAGATAGAGCACAGCAAACACCTTAAAAATCTTGAATCAATCATGCAAAGTGGACCATATTCAAAGAGAGATAAATGGAAATGCTGCCTCAGAGTCTCTCGTTTCTCCATTAATACACAAAGCTGAGGTAGAAAAAAGTCTTGCCTAGCAACCCCCCCCCCCACCAAGAACCATCACATTCCCACCACTGAACAACTTTTCTTGATGAAAACTTTTCCTCTTTTTATCTGGATTGTTTTACAAGGCAAGAGGTTAAAAACTTTCCATGAGCAATAGACATGTAGGTCCAAATTCAGGGAATTTCAGAGGCTTTAGCAGAAGTGAGTCTGGGATCTGTCCAACCAGCTGGATTTGAGTCTGGAGCAACAGGCTGGCGAAGTCACAGCTCCACCTGTTGAGCTGAAGCAAATCATCCACCTCTAAAGGCTGGCAGCACAGATTCGGTTTTGTGCCAGACAGAGATGACTAACACTGTGCCCCTTGGATAAAACAAAACACAGAAGTTTAGGGACAAAGCAGGCAGTCATTAGGTAAAGCAGTACTGAAGCCATTCGGCAGAGAGCAAAAGGACTTTGATCTAAAGGAAGGGTTTCATGGCAGACCACAGACAGGTTGACATTCTTCTGGGTACATTCACTAAAGCATACCACAGGGGCAGAAATAAAAGCATACAGAGCCCACTCAGCCTTTTTCACCCTCACAGGAGACTGAGTTGCTTGGACCAAAGGCTGCAAATACAATCATGCACCCAGCAATATATAATCCAGGAATGCAGCTCAGGCTGGGATCCACCTGGCTGGAGAGAAGCCCTGTGGAAAGGGACCTGGGGGTCTCAGTAGATGACAAGCTCAGCATGAGTGGGCAGTGTGCTACAGCAGTGAAGAAAGCCAGCTGGATGTTGGGTTGCATCAACAAGGGCATCAGACAAAGAAGTCTTTGTCCCAGTCCGTTCTTGTCCAGCGCTGTCCCAGTCCAGCGCTTGTCAGACCATACCTGGACTGCAGAGTGTCCAGAGAAGGACCATGAGAATGATGAGAGAACTGACATGTGAGGAAAGGCTGAGAGAACTGGGTTTGTTCAGCCTCGAGATGAGAAGGCTTAGAGGAGACTTTGCTACCACATACCAGTATAGAATTAAAGAATCATAGAATGGTTTAGGTTGGAAGTGACCTCAAAGCTCATCCAGTTCCATCCCCCTGCCATAGCCAAGGACAGCTTCCACTAGAAAGGTCACTCGAGGCCTCATCCAACCAAGCCTTGAACACCACCAGGGAGGGAGCAGCCACATCCAGTCAGTACCTAAAGGGTAGCTACCAAGAAGATGAAGACTCTCTTTTTACAAGGAATCACATGGAGAAGACAAGGAGTGATGGGTCCAAGTTACTCCTGGGAAGATTCCAATTAGAGTCCAGAGGTAAATTTTTCACTGTAAGAACAGTTGGACACTGGAATCATCTCCTAGGGGAAGCAGTGAATTCCCCTACATTTTAAGACTCAGATTGACAAGCTGCTGGGCCATCTCCTTACAACTTTACTGTTATCTAGAAAGGCTGGACAAGATGATCCTTGGAGTCCCTTCCAGCCTGGCATTCTGTGATTCTGTGAATACCACACAGCCATACAGACATATTCTTTCACATTCATCAGAAATGCTTCCTTCTTCCTTCCTAGAATCATAGAATCAAGCAGGTTGGAAGACAGCTCCAAGCTCATCCAGTCCAATCTAGCACCCAGCCCTATCCAGTCAACTAGACCATGGCACTAAGTGCCCCATCCAGCCTTTTCTTGAACACCCCCAGGGACGGTGACTTCACTCCTGTGCTAGTTAAGAAGAGCCTACTCACACAAAGCAACTCAAGCTAAACTGTAAGGACACATCATTTCCAACCACTTTGTAAAAAAACAGAAATAGTTATCAAATTAAGTCATTTCATGATCAGGCAAATCATTGGCAAAGTTCTCCTGAGTCTGAATGGTCTCCATTCAGCATAGAATCATAGAATGGTTTAGGTTGGAAGGGACCACAAGGACCATCCAGTTCCCAGCCCCTGCCATAGGCAGGGACACCTTCCACTAGAACAGGTCACTCAAGGCCGCATCCAAGCTGGCCTTGAACACCTCCAGGGAGGGAGCAGCCATAACCTCCCTGGGCAACTTGTGCCAGTGTCTTACCACCCTCACTATAAAAATCTTCTTCCTAACATCTAATTTCTATCTCCCCTCTGCCAGTTTAAATCCCTTGCCCCTCACCCTGTCACTACAAGACCTTGTCAATAGTCCCTCCCCAGCCCTCCTCTAGATCCCCTTCAGATACTGGAAGGCCACTCCAAGGTCCCTTCGAAGCCTTCTCTTCTCCAGACTGCACAGCCCCAACTCTATCACCCTGTCCTCATAGCAGAGCTGCTGCAGCCCTCTTAGCATCTTCATGGCCCTCCTCTGTACTCGCTCTAACAGTTTCATGTCCTTCTTGTGTTGGGGGCTTCAGAACTGCACACAATCTTGTAAGGGAATAAATTAGGGTATATCTTTTGTTTCCTATGGTTAGCATTCAAGCATTGTTTTCTTCTGAAAGGAAAAAAAAAATCTCTAGAGGCCTGCAAAAAAAAATGTACACCAGTAACAGTCTTCAGATCTACAGCATAGGTATAATACTACACACAGACCACATATGGCTTTCTCAGATCTGCCACCATTTGCACCTCTTGCTAATTCTTAGAAAACAGCAAGTGATGGTACCTGGAAATTTCCAAAACCACATTTCAAAAACAAAAACAAAGCCACAAAAAGTAAAAATCTATTAAAAAAAAAAAAAACAAAAAAAAACTAACTTCAGTTTCAGTTCAAAGATAAAGATATTTCATAGAATCATAGAATCAGCCAGGTTGGAAGAGACCTCCAAGATCATCCAGGCCAACCTAGCACCCAGCCCTAGACAATCAACCAGACCATGGCACTAAGTGCCTCATCCAGGCTTTGCTTCAACACCTCCAGGGATGGGGACTCCACCACCTCCCTGGGCAGCCCATTCCAATGCCAATCACTCTCTCTGCCAACAACTTCCTCCTAACATCCAGCCTAGACCTCCCTTGGCACATCTTGAGACTGTGTCCCCTTGTTCTGGTGCTGGTTGCCTGGCAGAAGAGCCCAGCCCCAGCTGGCTACAACCTCCCTTCAGGGAGTTGTAGACAGCAATGAGCTCTGCCCTGAGCCTCCTCTTCTCCAGGCTAAACAATAATTTTACCAGATTATTTCTTCAGAATCTGAGTCATTAGCAAGAATAAGTCATAGAATCACAGAAACAAGGAATCACAGTACCACAGAAGCATGGACTCAAGGAATCATAGAAGCACAGATTCATAGAAGCATGGAACCATAGAATCCTAGAACTACAGACTCATAGAACCATGGAATCCTAGAACCATAGACTCATAGAATCTCAGAATGATAGAAGCAGAGACTCATAGAAGCATAGAATCATAGACTCATAGACTCAGAATCATAGAAGCATAGACTCATTGAAGCATAGAACGATAGACTCATAGACTCAGAATCATAGAATCATAGAAGCAGAGACTCATAGAAGCATAGAATCATAGACTCATAGACTCAATCAAAGATAAAGATATTTCATAGAATCATAGAATCACAGAATCTTTGGAGCATAGAATCATAGATCCATAGAATCACAGAAGTATAAAAGCATAGAGGCATAGACTCATGGAAGCATAGAATCATCGAATTGTAGACTCATAGAAGCACAGAAGCATAGACTCATAGAACCATAGAACTGTCATGGCTGGAGAGGACCTCAAGGATCATCTAGTTCCAACCCCCCTGCCATGGGCAGGGACACCTCACAGTAGATCAGGTTGCTCAGAGTCTCATTCAGCCTGGCCTTAAACACCTCCAGGGATGGGAGTTCCACCACTTTCCTGGGCAACCTATCCCAAAGATTCAGAATTAAGCAAAAATATATATAATTAATTTCTGGCAATTAATGGATTTTTAATTATCAGCTTCATTATTATTCAACAATAATAAAGACTATGTTAATAGGATAAGGGATGGGAGGTAGTGTAAGGCTTGGTAGTAAGCATAATGCTGTAACAGATTCCAAATAACCCAGAGGTAAATTCAGCAAGTTATTGGCAAAAAAATACCACTTTGCAACATTTATAAAGATACAGATATGTGATCTTTTCTGGATGGAATAAGAAAATGTTATGTCCTAGAAACAGAACTTCAAAAGCCATACTGCCCTCACTCACTGCCTTACAGTCCTGGTTCAGCAAAGCACTGGAGCACACATGAGCAGTCAATCCTGTGTTTCACTCCTAAGAAGTAGTCACAAACTATTGTTGCCTACCCTGAAGTGCCTGAATATGCTCCAGAATATAAATGGTGAGGAACAAAAGCAGCACTAGCACCTCCTCTCATGTGCTTAATCACACATTGCTGTATTCATTTGGATGGCATTACACTGAAAGACTGACCCATAGCATTGCAGTCTGTAATCCACCCAAGAACTTGCCCAGCTAGCAAACATTCTCTGCACTTGAGATCCAGACACAAACTAGATTCTGCTAGATTCCCAACTCCGTCCTGCTGCACTGCCAGCAGAGGTGCTCACAGAGGAAGGAGGTACACAGCATGAGGTACCAACATTTGATTCAGGAGAATGAAGTTGAAGATAGAGCAGATGGTTCACACTGAGCACTGTCTTATCAAGGGCCAGACGGTGTCTTGCCTTACTCACTCCAAGTGGCCACTCACCAAGGTGGTTCCACTGAAGCTGAAGATATCCTTTGTGTGAGTAGCTACTCAAAATCCCAACATTCTACATTTCAGGGATTGGAAAGCAGTGGTACTAAAGGGTCTCTTGCACCTCTCTTTGCAACATCACAGAATCATTCAGGTGGGAAAAGATCCTTGGGATCATCAAATCCAGCCATTAACAAGGTGCACACTAAATCATATCCCTAAGCACCACATCTAAACAACCTTTAAACACATCCAGAGGTGGTGACTCAACCACCTTCCTGGGCAGCATGTTCCAATGCCTGACTGCTCTTTTTCTGTGCATCTAAACCTACCTTGTTGCAGCTTGAGACTATTCCTTCTTGCTCTATTGCTAACTACCTGCAAGAAAAGACCAGCACCAACCTTTCAGTAATGTTATTTCAGGTAGTTGTAGAATGATGATGTCTCCTCTGTCTCCTCTTCTTCGTATTAAAAAGCCTCAGCTCCCTCAGATGTTCCTTGTGGGAATTACTCTCCAGGCCCTACAGCAGCTTCATTGCCCTCCTCTGTACTACACTACCATCTACCCCAAGCAAGCCAATTAAGCAAATAAGAGTTCCTGTGGAAGCAGGGAGAAGAAATAAGTAGGACTATACACTTGTGGGCCTTGTTAAGATAATACCCATTGCAGAGGAAGACAACAGGATGGAGCCCATCTTTTTAAATGGTGAAAGTTTTGATGTGCTATTTATTATGCACATCTTCTATGTCACATCTCTGTATTTGTGCTCCTTTTTGTTTCCCTGCTCTTTAAAGATCTGTTCACTCAGCAATCCTCCTCCATAAAGCTGCAGTGTTATTGCTATGCTTTACCTAGCAATATTGCCTGCCAAAGCTCCTCAAGGTGCAAAGCATTCCCCACATAAACATTAAGAAAACCCCTCTCACTATGCAGTACAGAGTAGCTGCAGAAAGTGACAACGGAAATTACTCTAAATTAGAGTCAAATTAGGGACTAACATTCTGGTTTTAAACAGACCAATATGTCACAACGTTGCTATTGACAGTGCAGCAACCGTGAGAACACAGCTTAAATATCAGTCCTGCTTTAAGTCTTGCAAGGTCCCAAACGCTGCAGATGAGATTGTAAAGATAAAAAGCAGCCCATTAATTTTATATAAGCAGTTTTATGTACCTGAAGGCCTATGACAACATTACTTGACAAAACAGCCCAGCAGAAGAACTGCTTTTTTTCTCAAGTTCAATCAAGAATGGCTTATAAAAGTGACTGTGCAGATAAATATTACGGTACAGGTGGTCTGAAGTATCCATAACATAAACTCCATTAGTTAACTTTTTTTTTTAAGAGCTGCCAATTACACTCTCGTTTTGAAGGAGCATCTGAATAATGGCAAGCAATTCCCAGTGATAGAAATGGCCTACTTCATCTTCAACAGGAGACAGACTCTGTCCTCCTCGCACAACTAAGCCCTTGATTTACACAGCAACCCTGTCTTGTGTAACACTGCAGGATCAGGCCATAGGATCTGATCTGTAGGATGTTTTTTAATAGTGCTCTCAAAATATGGCTGGAGTGGGTCTTCTTTTTCTCTTTTTCCTTTTACTGATACAGTGGGAGGGGAGACACACCAGCCACTAATCGTTTGTAATGTTACTTACGTTATTCTGACTCAGGTGTGCAACACCAGGCAGAAGCACCACAGAGTCCAGGGAGGACGAAGCTGGTGAGAAGTCTGGAGCACAGCCCTGTGAGGAGAGGCTGAGGGAGCTGGGGGTGTGCAGCCTGCAGAAGAGGAGGCTCAGGGCAGAGCTCATTGCTGTCTGCAGCTACCTGAAGGGAGGCTGTAGCCAGGTGAGATTGATCTCTTCTGCCTGGCAACCAGCAACAGAAGAAGGTGACACAGTCTCAAGTTGTGCCAGGGGAGGTCTAGGCTGGAAGTTAGGAGGAAGTTGTTGGCAGAGAGAGTGACTGGCATTGGAATGGGCTGCCCAGGGAGGTGGTGGAGTTGTAGTCGTTGTCCCTGGAGGTGTTGAAGCAAAGCCTGGCTGAGGCACTTAGTGCCATGGTCTAGTTGATTGGACAGGGCTGGGTGCTAGGTTGGATTGGATGAGCTTGGAGGTCTCCTCCAAGCTGGTTGATTCTATTATATTCTGGTTTTCAACAGAGGACACTGTACTAGCTAACTTTAAAATTACTCTTTTCTGTCTAAATAACTAACACCACTTTAATCAATATTTTAAAGGCCAACACACACATATATACATATATATATATACACACACATATACATATATATATATAGTTTAATTACAGGTGATTCCGAGAACTGAGTCTACCAGATCTGCTAGATCTTCCCAGATATTACCTCATCTCTCAGCTCTGCTGCTAAAAGCAGTATGCTGAGTCTAGGGATCCTGTGCAGCTATCACCAAAGCTTAACTAAACACAGCTGTGTTTGGCTTATCAATTTCTCTAAAGTTCAGATGAAAAAGAAAGAAAAAAAGAACAAGCACAAGCATAGATAATGTGAAACAAGCAGGCTACACACAGAGTCATTGCTCTTTAGTCTTCGCATCAGTTCTGGGCTAGAAAATGCAAAATGATGAAAACAGGGCACCAGTATCAATATCATTTTGTAGGGTCCCAGAAAACAAAGGGGGGAGGGGGAAGAAAAAAAAAAAAAAGAGGCTGATTTCTCCCTCTTCAAGAACCTGCAGGGCTGATTTCTCCCTCTTCAAGAACCTGCAGATGTGGAAAGAGCAGATTATCTTTCCATGAACCACTCACCAAAATGATACCACAGATTAACAGGAGAGGTGATACCCCAGAGGGCACTGGCAGAACCAACAGGACAGAAACCAACTAGTGGACAATTCATGGCAGACACAGGGCGGGTGCAAGGAAGAAAATATTGCTAAGCTACTCCTTGGAGAGGAAAAGACAGGGCACCTGGAGAGATGGATGCACTGTGCAAGGCAGATGAACGTCCCTGAGACATTTGTCACTGGCTGGACTGCAAGACACTGACATTAATGAGGGTGGCATTTGGAAGATAAAAGCAGTATCTCTGAAGCAGACAATGCAGTTCCCAGGCACCACACACGGGCACATGGTGTAATCAAGAGGGACTGGAAAGTGTTTACGGCTAGCAAAAGCATCACGATCGTGACTGATATTCATGGGAGAATGTGGACTGGGAATAAATGGTTTATGGTTTTATCTGGAGGGTCGGTGGGGACTGAGGGTTGTTTTTCCACTCAGCCCAGTCAATTCCCATCACATTCTTCTACTGAAGGACTCTCCATCAGTCATCCACTTACACCTGCCTTGTCAAAAGTCAGTGTTTCATTGACAAGTGCTTTTCAGGCAGCAGACCTCCAGAAGACAGTTCTGTCGATAGTCAGTGGGGATTTACAGGGATGGAGGCACTCGCCTGCGATCATCTCCTCTTGAAAGCAAGGAGGGAGTGGGGACATACTCCAAACAGTGGCTGGCAGGACACAAACAAGCAGAGGAAGCAAGATCTGACTGCCCCTTACAGGTGCCTCAGAGTGCCACTACCCCAAAAATGACATCAGCCATGTCAGAGAGCCACCTCTGCCCTGACCTACAGGATAGAAAGTGTCGTTATTAATTAATCACTCCCTGCTCTCATGTCTCCTTGTCAGATAAGTCCCACAGCCCAATCTGATTTCAGTGCTCTGAGGTGCCCGTGATCTCTGCCCAAAAGGAGAGGGTGGTAGGGTCCTGGCATAGAATGAGACTAACCCAGGCATGCCAGAAAAGCCTTTCTGATCCCCAGACTCATCCCGCCGGGGCTCTTAGATGATTACATCTAAGCCCCCGTCCCTCTTCCCCTCCACACTCATATATTGCCCCTCTGGTCAGCTTTTCCGCAGAAAACAAAGCAGCTGCTTCGCCATTAAGGGAAAGCCATTGGGCAGCAGCAGCAAACACATCGATCCGCTGGTCCTCCCCTCTGTTCATCCTGCAGGAAAACTGAAGCCAAATCCTAACCCCGAGCGGGCTGCGGGTGACCTCTGCGCAGCAGGGAACAGAAGCACTGACTTAGCCTGGGGTAAAGAGCCTATGGAAGGGGCAGGCAAAGCCCTCGGCAGTGCACTGAGAGCGGCGCCGACGCGGAGACGCGGGAGCCGGCCTTGTCTCTGGCACCGGGCCTTGATCGCGGGCCAGAAGCTGTTACTGAGCCGAGCCCCGGCCGCGGCGCCGGGAGCTGTTGGCTGGCTGGGGCTGAGGCCCGCCCGTCCCGGGATCTCTCCACGGTGCTGCACAGCGGCTGAGTTGCGGCGGGGGAGCCGCGGAGCCGCGCACCCCACAGGCCGCCTTGTCCCAGTCTGTCTGCGAGCCCTTGTCGGCGCTCCCTGCGCCTGCCTTCCGCGGCTCGAAGCACTCAACACCTCCTACCGAGGGGGAGAAAGCACACTTTAAAGAAAACAAAAAGGCGGCGGGGGAGAGAAACACAGGTGGACTAATCGTGCACTGGAGAAAGTTTCAGACGCAAATCCAATAACGAAGAGGAAAATGGGAACCCAAACTAACCCGACGTGTGATAAGGACAAGCTCTTTCTGCTTCCTCTTTAGTGCTGCACGCACCCGTGAAGATGCCCACGTCCCCGTCCTGCTGCAGGGTGTCGAGTACCTCCCGGTTGTCCTTCAGTGCCGTCTGTTTCTCCCTCTCCTCTTCGGTTTAAAAAGAAAAGGAGAACGAGGAAGTGGTAGAAGAAAGCTGACTGAATCCCTCCTTTAATCACCAGCAAGCCCAGCAAGATGGATTCTGGGAACAGAAGCTGTATTCCTAAGCAGCGACCGGTGTCATAGTAGTTAAAGTAGAACAGAAAAGCCTCTCACGAAGTCAATTCTTATGTAGATGAGGCGACAGAAGAGCTTTTCTCTCTCTGTCTCTTCGCGGGCTTAGTGAATTTCTAATTTGCCCAGAGAAGCCCTAGAGGAATGAGGAAGAAAGGGCGGGAATATGGGGATCGCTACTCGTAACAAACATCCCCCTGCTCTGGACGGTCGCCCAGAAATACGCTGAGAATGAGGGGATCCAATGCCATTGTTTCAGCCGAGTTACTTCTCTTGACCTTCGGCTTTGTCTATCCGGGCTGAACAAACTTCCCGCCATGAGCATCGCCCCTGCTCTCTGCCAGATACACAACTTTGGGCTCTCCAGGTCACGGAAAGGAAAAGAGGATGAGAGGCGATTTTCCCTTCAACAGAAGGGCACTCGCAGGAGTTTAGACAGGCAGGAGGGACTTTTTAATTTCTTTTTTTTTTTAACAAATAAAGGTTAAACAATATAAACAATAAGCTAGGGAATATGCTGTCCTGTTGGACGGGGAGTACTTCACACAGCATTGAGAACCTGCCAATATATATCATATCAATAAAAAGGAGCTCTTCGAAAGCTTGCATAGTAATTGAGATTGGAGATCTTTTTTGATATGGGTTGGCATTTCCTCATATCAATCTGACAGAGCCAACTCGGGAAATTGCTGGTAATATTCATCTGGGGAGCACTTTCATTAAACGTAATTCATTCGACTTTCACAATAAATTGAGTGACATCCTTACAGCAGAACCTTTTTATCCTTGATGAAGTGCTTGCCAGCCTTTGGTTTCCCACTTTATTGTCACATTCCTTAAAGCAGAATCGTCAACATGTCAATCTGCTGCGTGGAGAGGGGTGGGGGGGGAGGGAAAGGCAAGCTAAAGCTGTGTTTACAAAGCACCCAGGAGGTGGTTACAAGAAGAGCGAGCTGGGAGGTAAACTATCTGATAAATCAGAGCTTAACTTCACCCAGACCAAATCGGGAGAACAGATACCGGTCCTAGGGAGGGAAGGATGGGTCACATATATTCATTTTCTCCAAGTGCTGGCTATTCCGAGCAATTGGTTTCTTAACCTGCTCCACCGCACTTTCCAAGACGACTGGGAAATTGGCTTTTTTGTTAATTAAAATGGCGGGTTAGAGAGGCAGCAAAATACTGAAGAGCTTAAAATGGATACCTCTAGGTACCGACTTGGAAGATTTGGCTAGTCACAGAGAGGCGGGGATATTAGGTTATATTCAGGTGCCTCCCTCCGTACGAGGTGAAATCCGCTCCAGATTGCTTTCTCCAGCGAGTTAAGAAATTAAACCCCTGTGCACTGAACACCTGGAAAAGGACATTTCGGTGCGAGGAAACCCCCTAGTTAAACTCTCAGCACGGGTCCCGGGTGGTTAGGAAAGAAGGAAGACTGGAAAAGAATGCACTACCCTCCTCTTAACAAAAAAATACCTGGAGCGCAGATACATCTGTCTCTCCTACTCGAGGTCCGAGCTCCGTTGGTAATCCAGAGCCTTACCTTCCAAAGGAGTAATTATTCCCCCTACACTACCACCAAAGCGTCTCTCAAACTCCTTCGGGAAGAAGAAACAGGATCGTCTCTAGGCTACATAAATTCTGGCACCAAAAGCCACTTCTCTCCCTCCACGCCAAGCGTTCTGCTTCCCCCTACCCCCACAATCCCCCTCCACGCCTTCGACGTCAAATTGAAATTTGCAAGAAATCGCTTATTTGGAGGAGAAAAAGGAAACACTCGAACGCTTTCAGCACCAAATGCCTCTGTGAAAATCCTGGGGGTGGTGATTACGACAGGACAATGCTTTCTCTTTTGTTTTCTGTTTTATCTCCTCTGCCTATAGAGGGTTGTGCTTTTTCTTTCCTCTCCTGACAAAGTAGGACACAATCAGCATCTTCAAACAAACACATACACACCAAAAAAAAAAAAAAAGGAGAGAGAAAAAAAATAGATATATAAACTTATTTCCTCTGGCACGTGATAGCTCTTGACGTTCTCCATAGCTTTCATTAACCGGGGTGAAATGACCGCAAACAGTGCCACACTGAGCGAAATTAAATGTACACAAACTCTGGAGCCACCAACCCCTTCTTTACCCCCTCAGCAAACACCGTACCAAGTGTGTCACCACTGGGGACAATTTTTAACCTCTATTACTGACAACATTTCTTGCAGGAAAGCTTGTCAGAAGGCTTCCGAACTACAGTGAAGGTGTGGAACAGACCTTTAAAAGCCCAGCCCGGCACAGGGAGGGGATCAGCAAGCTGCTTCCAAAACCCTCTGCCCAAGCCACTGCCTGTAAAACAAGGTGCCCCAGGAGCCCCTAGCTTGTACTTCTCTGGCAAAGCGCCGCGGAGAGAAGCTCCCCCCTGAGAAACAACCTGCTGGCAGCCCTCGGCGGGGCGGAGGTGTGTATGAAAAATCACCCCTCCACTCGCTCTTGCTCTACTTAAATTCTGCGTGGCGTGAAAACGCTGTGCCAGCCAGCCCAGCTGTAGGTCCTGGTTTACAAACGCACCGGTGAAAGAAATACTTTGCTGGGAAAGGATGACAAGCTGGAGGTGCTGAGAGGGAGAGAGATCCTTACCCTAGCAGCATGCAAAGCAAAACTCCGACTGTCCACACACGCTAAACCGAGTGAGGAGCAGCCAAGTAGAGAGACGAAGTCTTAACCCGGAGCAATCTCGGCAAAGCAGGTGTATGGATCATTCCTTACTTGCTTCCTACGGGAAGTTCCAGCCTGGAGCATGCGAAGGCAGAGCCTGTGGACACGCTAGGGAGCTAAAACCCCCGCAGTCTAGAAGAGATTTCTCCATTCCGCGTCCCGGCGGTGTGCGGAGGTGTACGCCGGGTCTGTCCGCCGGCCGGGAGCGGTAAGACGGGGAGGGCGCCCGCCGCCACCGGTCCCCAGCCTGGGACCGTACCCACCCCGTACGAAAAGAATCTGCCTCCTCCTTCTGGGCCATGCTTGACCTGTGCCAGCGAGACGTAACTAGTTTAGGATCTTTGCCGTCCTTGCCAGCAGCTCGCGTCTTTTGTAGTCGCTTCTACAGCATGTTGCTTCCACTCAGGAGGAAAAAAAAAAACACAATAAAGAAATTAAGAGAAACAGGCTGACGTTTTACTGCCCTGTGGTGTCAGACTGGAAATTCATCGGCAGACAGGCAGGAATTAAACAAGAAGGTTCCCATTAAGGAAATGGTGTAAAAAAAAACTGGTGTCCTTATAAACAAAGAGAGCTCAAACCTAAAAGAGTGTGCTATCTCCGGGTGGTTGGATGGTTTGGGATTATTGTTTTTTTCCCCCTCTTTTAGTATTTACGTGACTCTTTAATGACGATTTGGAGCTCGGCACGGAGCTGTTAAGAAAACATTGTGCATTAGAATAAGGCTAAGATGTTTTCGAAAGAACAGCCGTGGAGTCTCGTGGTAAATAAGACCAAGCGTAGCTGCTCGAAGACTTTCTGCAGCTTTTTAAACGTGAAGAAGAATAAAAATAACTGCAAGTCTTTAAAGGTTAACTCCTAATTCTACCAAATAAGTCCCGAGTTATCCGTTTAGGCCAAAGGAAATGCACTTCCACTGCAAATCAAATAAAACATTCTCAATGCACTGCCTAGCTCGAAACAAGCAGAAAACGCATGTCTCGCAGAGGCTAACTAATGTTCTTATCAATAAACATAACAGGGAGAACCATCCCTAACCCAGCAAAATTCCAACTCGTTCTGGTCGGCCATGACCTCTATAAATTTCAGGCAATGAGGCTGGATGGCACATGGCTCTATTAAAAAGGGGGTGGAAAAGCACGACTACTGTTTTGGGTGTTTAATAAAGATTTCATCAGGAAGAGTTTTAATGGCGGGGGAAAGAAAAGGAAAAGAAGGAGCAGCGTTTTGCTGTGTGAAATCACAAACCAGTGACTGTCTGTAGATGGGTAACTTGGAGGGAGTCCAGCCTAGCCGGGGCCATTCACTATTGTTGAACACAGCCTAGTTCGTGCAGGCGGGGTGTAGGGGTGTGTGTGTGGATGTGCTCTTTTTCCTCTCCGTGATAATATTGAACCCTTTAAAAAAGATTTTTTTCCCAAACAAACTCAATAGGAAGCTGGTTGTGCTGCCATTTCATTTACTCTTCCCAACAGGTTGGGGACTGGAAATTTAATTCCTAAGTGGAACTGCTCTGGTTCGCACAGAGGCGATGGGCACAGATGGACAAACTGCTGCACCTTGCTGGGTTGTGGCACCACACTGAAGCTTTTAATCAGAACTTCAGCTTCGACGCTAATAAATAGGTTATTACCACGCGATGGCCTAATAGAAACTCTCAGAGTCACCCCCCTAAACAAAAAAAAAGAATAGGAAAAGATCGCCAAAACCCACGGAAATACCGACTCAGAACAATCGAGTTAGATAGGGAAATCCTTTGGCTCCCTTCACACACACACAGACACGAGTGTTTTGGCAGAAGACAGCCCAGCCGACTAGCGCTTCCCCTCCCCCTAGCTTGTCTTGTATTCCTCATTTATTTAATATATATAGATAGATAATTTTTGTCTCGTATTTCGAGGGAAACTGGAAAATCGTCTCCTTTACTCTGCAAAGCCAAAACCTCGGAAAGAAAAGGAGAAAGAAAAAAAAAAAAAAGCCAAAAAGAAGAAGCGGGGGGGGAAAAAAAAGGCATTCAGGTAATGAAGTCTGTAACTAAACGGTAATTGAATCAGCATAATTTGCACACTGAATGGTTTTCAAATGCTCCCAGTTTACAATTAAAGGAGAATTAATGCTCTTGTTGTTCAGACTGCAGCGCATTAGAATAAATCCAGCACTGTTGTTGTAATGAGTAGAGAGCAGTTTAACTGCCAGCAAACACATTTAAAATTTAACACGACGTATCGATCTCGCTCCGGCTTTTTGATAGATTATTTGCCACGCACTTTTCTCCCCGCTCCCCCTCTCCCCGCCCTACTCCCGGCTATAAAATTCACGGGGAGGAGAGAAACCCGCGGCAGACGGTGCGGCTAGGGGCCATCAAGCGGGACCCACCTCGGACGGCTCCGAGGTGCTGGACCCACCTCAGGGCCCACCAAAGGACCCACCACGGGCCGGGCCGGGCCGAGCCAGGCGCGCCCCCGCCCCTGCGCGTCCGCGGTAGGAGCGCGCCCCCAGCCCCGCCCCTGGACCGCTCGGCATTGGTTGCGCCGCCCTCCGCCGCGCTGCACTGTAGCGCCCCCAGGCGGCTCATCCGCGACAATGCAGGGAGCGACGACTCAAACAGCACCCGGCGACCGCGGAACCAGAATCGGAGCCGAAGCCAGGCCGTTGCCTATCTCGGCACCGGGCTCCAGGGTGCTTCTCCGGGCCTCTCTTCTGGAAGAAGAGACGGCGCCTCGCCGTGCGTTTGCCCGGCCAGAGAGACGAGGGTACGGGCTGCAAAGGAGCAGCTGTGCGTTGTTCGTGTTCGCGGCGATTGTGGAGGGAATAAAGTATGTGTGAAAAGAGATAACGCCGCTGTTTACTCGTGCTCCCGCGGTAATCTGAGAGGAGCTTTGATACTAGAGTCAATGACACTTCAGGCGGAAAATACCAGCTTGTGCTCGTCACCGAGTGCCCGCACGCCGGTGCCGCTTCGCCCGTAGTGGCACACGGGGCCACAGAGCTCCCATCAGCAGGAGAGAATCGAGGGCAAGAAGTTGCCTCTAGCCCACAGTCTAGGCGGGCACTCTCCCAGTGGACTCCGGTGGCCCCTCAGGCACCAGGGGACCCGGCCCGTGAGATGACATCGGTTCGCTCGTACTGGGAGCCCCCGACCCCGCTCTTTTCCGGCAGTGCGCCCCTTCCCCGCAGAGAAGTTACGAGCTTGGCCCCCTCTACGCCCCGCCGAGCGATCCCGCCTGAGCCCCGGCACGACCGCGGGAGGACGGGCACAGGGTAGTTACAGTCAGTTTGGCCGTTCTCCGTCAGGCTGGTGCCCTCCTTCCCTCCGAGCTGCCCCCAGTCCCCGGCCCCTGCGAGAGGGCCGGGGGCACTCACCAGGTAGAGGGTGGGCTGCAGCAGAAGGACCGCGTACCAGTACACAGCCTGCATCCTCGCCGCTCAAACTTCCCCCGCGCTGCCTTCGCTGTCTCTTTGTTCCTTCCAGAGCATAGATCCACCTGACATCCACTTTACAGAACAAGCAGAGCTCTCACCAGCCTAGACAAAAATGAAATTATAGACCCCATGACCACAAGACAAGGTTAGGCTGTGAGACAAGAGGGGAAAAGAGGTGTGTAGGGAAAGGGGGGCGGGAGAGAAGGAGGAGATGGGGTGTTTGGCTGGGGGTGGGGGGAAACAAAACAAAACAAAATAAAAAAATCCAACCAACCAACCAAACAAACAAACAAAAAAGCACGATTAAGATCGAGTTAATCCAGCGTCAGAGCAAAGTGATCGCACTGTCCGGGATGGCTGCAGAGCGTCGGTAGGCAGCGCTCCCCGGTGCTCAGTCGTTTAACTGGGCGGGAGAGCCCCGTGGTGTGGACTGGGACGGCCCGGGGATGCCACCGCCAGCCCTACCCTGGTTGGGACGGCCCAGGGGTACCAGCGCCGGCTCTGCCCTGCCCTGACTGGGACGGCCCGGGGTGCCACCGCCAGCCCTGTCGTGCCCTGCCCTGG
>WAAF01008365.1:1625-28437 GCA_013400475.1 Tricholaema leucomelas
AGGTGGGGAGAGTGAGGCTGGAGGTGAGGAGGAAGTTGTTGAGCAGGAGAGTGGTGAGAGGCTGGAATGGGTTGCCCAGGGAGGTGGTTGAGGCCCCATGGCTGGAGGTGTTTCAGGCCAGGCTGGCTGAGGCTGTGTGCAGCCTGCTCTAGGGTAGGGTGTCCCTGGGCATGGCAGGGGCTTGGAACTGGCTGCTCCTTGTGGTCCCTTCCAACCCTGATTGATTCTGTGACTCTATTCTCTTCCCCAGGCTGCACAGCCCCAACTCTCCCAGCCTGTGCCCACAGCAGAGGTTCTGCAGCCTCTGACCATCTTCATGGCCTCCTCTGGCCCCTCTCCAGCAGCTCCAGCTCCTTGTGCTGTGTTTCCCAGAGCTGGAGGCAGTGCTTCAGGTGAGGTCTGAGCAGAGCAGAGGCAGAATCCCCTCTCCTGTACCCTGCTCCCACCTCTGCTGCAGCCCAGCAGATGGTATTGAGGCTGCTTCTGCTTTGCCATCCCATGGCTGTGCCAGGGCTTGTTGGCTCAGGACTGACCTTGCTCAGGGCAGGTTTGGTGGCTCAGCAGGTCCTGGCTGCTCCCCAGAGCTGTCCCACTTCAGCCAGGGTGGGAAGGGCTTTGGCTGTGACCATCCAAACCTGCCTGGACATTGCAGCCCTGTTCACAGCCTGCCCTGGGTGGCCCAGCTGGAGCAGTGGCCTTGGGCTGGATGATCCTCAGAGGTCTCTTCCAATCCTCCCCAGGGATGGCTCCAGCTGTGGTTAGGGCCTGCAGGGGTTGTCAGGATGCAGTCACAGACTCACAGAAGGGTTTGGGTTGGCAAAGCCCTCTCAGGTCATCCAGTCCAGCATCAACCCAGCACCACCATGGCCACAAAACCATGGCCCCAAGGGCCATGGCCACAGCTTCCTTCAGCACCTCCAGGGGCACTTTTGCAGCCTGTCCATGGAACCACATTCCAGAGAGCCACAGAAAGTTGGGGGCTGGAAGGGACCTCCTGAGCTCATAGAATCACAGAATCAAGCAGGTTGGAAGAGAGCTCCAAGCTCCTCCAGCCCAACCTAGCACCCAGCCCTGCCCAACCAACCAGACCATGGCACTAAGTGCCCCAGCCAGGCTTGGCTTCAACACCTCCAGCCACGGCCACTCCACCACCTCCCTGGGCAGCCCATTCCAATGCCAATCACTCTCTCTGCCAACAACTTCCTCCTCACATCCAGCCTAGACCTGCCCTGGCACAGCTTGAGGCTGTGTCCCCTTCTTCTGTCCCTGGCTGCCTGGCAGCAGAGCCCAACCCCAGCTGGCTACAGCCTCCCTGCAGGGAGCTGCAGACAGCAATGAGCTCTGCCCTGAGCCTCCTCTGCTGCAGGCTGCACACCCCCAGCTCCCTCAGCCTCTCCTCACAGGGCTGTGCTCCAGGCCCCTCCCCAGCCTTGCTGCCCTTCTCTCAACACCTTCCAGCACCTCAACATCTCTCTGCAATGGAGGAGCCCAGAACTGGACACAGCACTCCAGGTGTGGCCTCCACAACCTCCCTGGGCAAACCTGTGCCAGTCTCTCACCACCCTCACTGCAAACAACTTCTTCCTCACATCCAGTTTCGATCTCCCCTCTGCCACTTCAAACCCATTCCTCCTCCTCCTCCTCTTCCTCCTCCTCTTCTTCCTCCTCCTCCTCTTCCTCTTCCTGCTGTCACCACAAGACCTGCAGGGAGAAGCCAACAGCAGAAGGGCATCGCCCTCCTTCCACCTAGCTCTGACTGGGAAGGGGCAGTGTGGGAGGCTGGCACAGTGTCTGCTGCCAGCTGAGCAGGAAGGAACCCCCCTCAGGCTGCTGGGCTGCAGGCAGGGGGCCCTGGTGTGGGCTCTGCTGAGCTCTGCTGCTCTTTTGAGGACAGGTTGGGCAGCTGAGGAGGATTTGCTGGGAGCAGAGGAGATCAAAGTGATGTTTCTCTGGGCTGCTCAAGCTGGGCGAGGTGCAGGGCAAAAGCCTCTGTGCCAGCTGCTGCCAGGGTGAGGATGCTGCTGACAGAGCCAGGCAGGGATTTGGCTTCCTCTTGGCAGGGCTGGGATGAAAGTGAAGCTGTTCAGAGAGAGAGAGAGAGAGGAAAACAAAATCCCACAACAAAACCACACAACCCAGGAGCCTGCCCCTGCCTGGGTGTGCACAGGGGAGCAGGGATGGGGAGCAGGGATGGGGAGCAAGGATGGGGAGCAAGGATGGGGAGCAGGGATTTGGAGCAGGGATGGGGAGCAAGGATGGGGAGCAAGGATGGGGAGCAGGGATTTGGAGCAGGGATTGGGAACAAGGATGGGGAGCAAGGATGGAGAGCAGGGTTTGGGAACAAGGATGGGGGGCAAGGATGGGGATCAGGGATGGAGAGCAGGGATGGGAAGCAGGGACTGGGAGCAAGGGTGGAGAGCAGGGATGGAGAGCAAGGACGGGGGCAGGAATGGGGAGCGAAATTTGGAGTAGGGATGGGGAGCAAGAATGGGGGCAGGGATGGGGAGCAGGGATTGGGATCAAGGATGAGGAGCAGGGATTGGGAGCAGGGATGGGCATCTGCTCACCCTGCTGGGGAAGGCAGGCTGGGGTCAACCCCCAGGGGAAGGTGAGGTTGAGCCCCCAGGGAAGGTGAGGGGAACCAAGGGGAAGCTGGGGGGGATCCCAGTGGGAAAGCTGGAGTGAATTGAGGGAAAGCTGGGGGCACCCCTGAGGGAAAGCTGGGGTGCTCCCCCTGGGAGAGCTGGGGTGATCCCAGAGGGGAAGGTGGGATACTCTCTGGGGGAAAGTTGGAGTGATTACAGGCCTGGGGCAGTGTGGCTGGAGAGCTGCTGGCAGAAAGGGACCTGGGGGGTGTAGCAGACAGGAGCTGAGTGTGAGCCAGCAGTGCCCAGGGAGCTGAGAGTGAGCCAGCAGTGCCCAGGGAGCTGAGAGTGAGCCAGCAGTGTGCCCAGGGGGCTGAGTGTGAGCCAGCAGTGCCCAGGCAGCTCAGAGTGAGCCAGCAGTGTGCCCAGGCAGCTGAGTGTGAGCCAGCAGAGTGCCCAGGGAGCTGAGTGTGAGCCAGCAGAGTGCCCAGGCAGCTGAGTATGAGTCAGCAGTGCCCAGGGGGCTGAGTGTGAACCAGCAGTGCCCAGGGAGCTGAGTGTGAGCCAGCAGTGTGCCCAGGGGCTGAGTGTGAACCAGCAGTGCCCAGGGAGCTGAGTGTGAGCCAGCAGTGCCCAGGCAGCCAAGAAGGCCAGTGGCATCCTGGCTGGGTTTAAACATGGTGTGCCCAGCAGCAGGAGGTGACTGTGCCCTTGGACTGGGCTCTGGTGAGGCCACAGCACGAGTGTGGTGTTCAGTTTTGGGCACTGCAATCCAGGAGAGCTGTGGAGGTGCTGGAGCAGGTCCAGAGGAGGGCAACAAAGCTGTGAAGGGCCTGGAGAGTAAATCTGATGAGGAACACCTGAGGGAGCTGGGGATGGGTAGTGTGGAACAGAGGAGGCTGAGGGCAGAGCTCACTGCTGCCTGCAGCCACCTGAAGGGACACTGTGGAGAGGCTGCTGCTGGGCTCTGCTCACAGGGAACTGCAGACAGCACAAGGGGGAATGGCCTCAAGCTGAGGCTGGGAAGGTTCAGATTGGACATTAGGGAAAGGTTTTTCCTGTTGAGAGTGGTCAGGGACTGGGATGAGCTGCCCAGGGAGGTGCTGCAGTCCCCCAGCCTGGCTGTGTTTCAGCTGCTTTGGCTGTGGTGCTTGGGGCTGTGGTTTGAGGTGCATCTTGCAGAGCAGGGTTCCAGGTTGGGCTTGGTGCCCCTGAGAGGCTGTGCCAGCTTCTGTGGCTCTGTGACTCCCCAGGGCAAGGTGAGCTGCTCCCTGCAAGCAAACACCCCACAGGCAGCTCAGCTCCCTGCAGAGCTTTGCCGAGCTGCAGTGCCAACCTCTGCAGCAGCTCCACCGCTGGGCACCACCGCTGCAGCCTGCTCGCCGCAAGTGGGCAGCGCCTGCCCGGGCCGGGCTGCGTGCGGGGAGTGGGGAGGGCATCCTTCGGGGTGGGGGTGGTGGAGGTAGGGGGCAGGGGGATGCCAGGAGGGCAGAGCCAGCACATTTCCATTGGCAGCAAACCTGTGCCAGGCAGCCCCAGGGCACTCCAAACAGCCAGCGCGGGGCTGGGCTGCTCCCTGCCTGCTGCCTCAGCTCCCAGCCGCCTCCGCCCCGGCCCCGCTCCTCTCTCCTCTCCTCGCCACAGCAGCTCAGGCCCTCTGAGCACAGGCAGCAGCAGCAGCAGCAGCAGCAGCTCTCTGCTCTTCCCAGATGCAGCTGGGGAGGTTGTGATTCACAGGCAGAGTTTTGCTGCTCATTGTGAGCCAGCTCAGAGCCTCCCCTCCCCGCTCCCCACCGTCCTCTCCCCCACCCACCGGAGATGAAGGGATGCTCCGGGGCTGCCCTGGCGGCTGCTGAAGGCAACAACAGAGTGGGGGATGCCTTTGGGCCGTTGCCCACACTGCCATCGGCACTGCCATCGGCACTGCCATCGGCACTGCCACCTCCAAGGTCCCTAAAAATGCCCGGTGGGATGTGGAGGTCTGCTTAGGAAGTGCTGTGCTAGGGGATGACATCCACCGTGTGGCACTCGGGGGGTGGTGGGCTCTGGGGGAAGAGGAATGTGAGGAACAGCTCAGCATGAGCTGGCACAGTCTGCTGCCACCCAACGAGTGCCCAGAGAGCTGGGCTGTGGCTACAGCAGCACAGGGAGGGGATTCTGCCTCTGCTCTGCTCAGCCCTCGCCTGCAGCACTGCCTCCAGCTCTGGGGAACACTGCACAAGGACCTGGAGCTGCTGGAGAGGGGCCAGAGGAGGCCACCAAGATGAGCAGAGGCTACAGAACCTCTGCTGTGGGCACAGGCTGGGAGAGTTGGGGCTGCTCGGCCTGGAGAAGGCTGCAGGGAGCCCTTCTGGTGGCCTTGCAGTGCTTCAGGGGAGTGCAGGAAAAAGAGGGATGGACTCTTCATGAGGGAGTGTAGGGGCAGGACGAGGGGAGATGGTTTGGAACTAAAAGAGGAAGGTTGAGGGTGGAGAGAAGGGAGGAATGTTTGCCCCTGAGGCTGGTGAGAGCCTGTGCCAGGCTGCCCAGAGAGCTGGGAGCTGCCCCAGGGCTGGCAGCACTGCAGGTCAGGTTGTGTGGGGCTGTGAGGAGCCTGCTCTGGTTGGGGATGTCCCTGCTGGGTGCAGGGGCTTGGACTGGGTGGGCTTTAAGCTCTCTTCCCACCCAAACCATTCCACGGCTCTGTGTGGTTCTGTCTGTGCTGAGCATGCTCAGGACGCAGCTCAGCTGCTTTTGGGGGCTGGTGAATGGGATGAGTCCCTCAGGGACCACAGCCTCCCTGTTGCCAGTGCCCCCAGGCTGATGCTCAGCACCCCAGGCCCCCTTCCCAAGCCCAGCAGCTGGCACAGGCTGCAGCTGTGCCCAGGAGCAGAGGAGCACAGCAGCACATTCCTTGTGCTCACCTAACCCCCCCCAGCTCCCCACGCAGCAGCTCAGCTGCAGGCAAAGCAAATCCAAACCCAGCCCTCGGGTGATGGAGGAGACAAAGCCCTGCCTGCCCCTGCGGAGTGTGGCTCCAGCCCCTTGGACTGTCCCCAGGGGGTGTGGGCAGCTGCAGTCTCCTGGTGGTGTCTGAGCCTCTCCTTTGCTGCCGGCTTTGCACTTCCATCCCAGCACAGCTCCCACCGCAGTTATGGCTTGGCCTTCCCCTGCGGCGTTCCCCCTCCCGGGGTGCCTGCAGGGCTCTTTCCTCCCTGCCTCGATGGATGTCTCCTAATTCTCCTGCTAATCCACTCAGTTGCCTGCGAGCAGCCAGGCTGGGGCACAGCCACGGGGCTGAGTTTTCCCTTCCTGTCACACTCGGGGACCCTTCTGGCTGCCCACGGCATGGATCTGCTTCCTGCGTGCTCAGGGAGTCAGAGGAGCTGGGGGGATGCAGCCTGCAGAGGAGAAGGCTCCAGGGGGACCTCAGAGCTGCTGCCAGAGCCTGAAGGGATCCTGCAGGAAGGCTGCAGAGGGACCTGTGCTGAGGGTGTCTGAGCCAGGCCAAGGGGGAATGGTTTGGAGCTGAGGCAGAGCAGGGTGAGAGTGGAGCTGAGGAAGAAGCTCTTCAGCAGGAGGGTGGTGAGCCTGGCACAGGCTGCCCAGGGGGGGTTGTGTGTTCAAAACATGGACGAGACCTTGAGCAGCAGAGTCTGTCTGTGAGGTGTCCCTGCCCATGGCAGGAGGTTGGAGGAGATGAGCTCTGAGGTCCCTTCCAGCCTGAGCCATCCTGTGGCTCTGAAGGGGGCAGGAGGTCGATCAGCCACCTGTAGGACAACCTCTTCCCCTGTGCCCAGCACACAGGGGGCAGCTCTCAGCAGAAGGTTGCCCAGGCAGGAGCTGGAGCTGTGCCAGGGCCTCTCTATTTTTAGAGGGTTTCTGTGCCTCACTTCCCATCAGCTGCTGAGCCAATGTCAGCCCAAGAGCAGAGCTTCCCTGGCCCCAGCAGCCTCTGCCTGGGCCTGCAGGAAAGCTGCTGCTCACTCAGGCTGCCTTTGGTGGGGCAGAAGGGTCCTGCTGTGCATGCAGCTGCTGCAGACACCAGCTGTGTGCCAAGGCAAAGGGCCAGGAGGGGCTGATCTGGGCCAGCACTGCCTGTGGCTCCTTTGGTCCGTGGCTCTGTGTGTTGGTTTGAAAGAGAAGGTGATGTGAGGGCACTGAGACCAAAACCTTCAGCATCACACACCCAGGGTGAGTGACACAGGTCTCCATGCCATGCCCCAGCCCAGGCCTCTCCCTTGTCCTGGTGTTTCAGCCCAGTGAAATTCCACAGCAGAGCAACTCTCCTGAAAAGAGCCCTGAGAGCAGAGCACAGCCCAGGGGGCTCATGGATCCAGGCTCTTTCCTTCTCCTCTGCTGGTGGCACATCGTGGCAGGGCACCCTCAGTCAGCTTGCAGATGCCACCAAGTTGGGCAAGATCTGCTTCAGGGTAGGAGGCTCTGCAGAGGGACCTGGCCAGGTGCATCCATGGGCTGAGGCCAAGGGGATGAGGAGCAACAAGGCCAAGGGCTGGGTCCTGCACTTGGGGCACAGCAACCCTGTGAAGGCTCCAGGCTGAGAGCAGAGTGGATGGAAACTGTCTGGTGGGAAAGGACCTGGGGGTGCTGATCAAAGCAGCTGGAGATGAGCCAGGGGGTGCCCAGGGGGCCAAGAGTGCCACCAGCAGCCTGGCCTGGATCAGCAGTGGTGTGGGCAGCAGGAGCAGGGCAGGGATTGTGCCCCTGGGCTGGGCACTGAGGAGGTCACAGCTTGAATCCTGGGCTCAGTTTTGGTCTCCTCACTCCCAGAAGCACATTGAGGAGGTGGAGAAAGTCCAGAGAAGGGCAACAAAGGTGGGGAAGGGTCTGGAGAGCAGGGCTGGGGAGGAGCAGCTGAGGGAGCTGGGGGGGAGCAGCCTGCAGAAGAGGAGGCTGAGGGCAGAGCTCATTGCTCTCTGCAGCTCCCTGAGAGGAGGCTGCAGCCAGGTGGGGGCTGGGCTCTGCTGCCATGGAACAAGTGACAGGACAAGAGGAAACCTCCTCCAAAGTTGCCCCAGGAGAGGTTTATGTTGGACATTAGGAACAATTCCTTCTCCAGAAGGGTTGTCAAGGCCTGGCCCAGGCCTAGTCCAGCTTGTTCTAGACTGGGCTGTGCCAGTCTGACCCTCTGATCCTGGAAGTCCCTTCCAGCCTGGGCTTCCATGGCTCCATGACTGATTCCATGACTGATTCCATGACTGATTCCATCCTTCTTTGCTTCTCTCCTCCAGTCCCTCAGTCCCTGGGGCTGGCTGGGGGGGCAGTGCATTTGGGGCTCCTATTGCCTCTGTCTCTGCTAGAGGCTTTGACCAGTGGAGGATGTGGCCCTGAAGAGCTGTCCCCTGTGGGTGGCACAGGGAGAGGGGCAGTGGCTGCTGCTCTGCTCACGTTGCTGTGGCATCATGCCAGGGCTCAAACCAGCTCAGATCTGAGATTGGTTGTCTGCAGAGGGAGAGTTTCTGCAGCTGGAGGACACTTGGACCTTGTGTCCCTCTGCAGCCAGGGGTGGGATCCTGGCCCAGGATCCATGTCCAGGACACCTGCAGGGCTGCAGGTGCTGGAGATGCTGTTCCCTGCAGCCTGGGACCATGCTGGGGGCAGGGCAGTGAGCAGATGGGTGCTGAGCCCACTTGTTGCAGCCCTCCAGGGTGTGATGGAAGATGAAGGGTGCTGGGAGCTGCCCTGGGCTTTTGGGGGGGGCAGCAGGAGGGATCTGATCTCATCTGACCTCTGTGCCCTCTCCTGCAGGCCATCGCTGTGCGTTGGTGGTGCCAGGCAGAGGCATGTTCCCACGCCAGCTGTGAGCACCTCCTCCAGCCCTGGGAAGAAGGCCACTGCCACCAGCCTCCTCCTCAGCATGCCCCAGCAGCCCTACTCTGCCCAGGAGCCTCCTTCTGCTGCTGCCAGCTTGGGCTCTCCGCTGGGACAAGTCCTCGAGGAGTGGCTTTGCTGCCCTCTCCACACCCCCGTGGCTGACTGATGCTGCAGCCCCTCCGAAGGCAGCAGAGAGGCGACACAAGGGACAGCGACAGGCAGATTTAAGACCCCGAGGGCCTTACTGGTGCCAAGAAGGTCCCTCCCTGCCCGCCGGAGGGATGCAGAAGGGATGGAGCATCCCCCTCGCCCCTCCCGCGCTGGCCTCTCCCTCGGCCCGCAAGAGTCCTCAGTGATGTGATCGGGCACCCCCCCCCGCCCCGCTTCGCCAGCGCCCACCCAACCCCTCCCAGCGGGCACCGTCGGGACCCATCCATCGCCACCCCCCAGCCCCCCGCCATGATGTGCGAGGTGATGCCCACCATCAGCGAGGGGGACCCCCTGGGCCCCCCGCAGGGCGCGGAGGCGGACGCCGACTTCGAGCAGCTGATGGTGAACATGTTGGACGAGAGGGACAAGCTGCTGGACACGCTGCGGGAGACGCGAGAGACGCTGGCGCTGACCCAGAGCCGCCTGCAGGAGGCGCTGCGGGAGCGGGACCAGCTCCAGCGCCAGCTCAACTCCGCTCTGCCGCAGGTGGGCACCGCCGCGGCGGGCACGGCGCGGGGCGGGAGGCAGGGAACCCCCCCCCGAGTCCTGCTGGCCACGCTTGGCTTGATGCGCCCACGCTGAGCAGATCCCCTCTCGGCAGAGCCAACAGCTCCGGGGCCGCAGGATCTCGCCACGGGGGACATGCGCAGGTCCCCCAAGCATCCTACTGGCTCTCTGCTGGACTCTCCCCAGCAGGTCCCTCTCTCTCCCCAGCCCTGCTGGCCACACTTCTCTTGCTGCCCCCACACTGATCAGATCCCCTCTCAGCAGAGCAAACACCCCCAGGGCTTCAGGCTTTCTCCACAGGGCAGGTGCTCAACTCCAGCATCCTCTCTGCTGGACTCTCCCCAGCAGATTTATGAGCCCAGAACTGGACACAGTACTCCAGGTGTGGCCTCAGCAGGGCAGAGTAGAAGGGGAGAAGAACCTCCCCAGCCCTGCTGCCCACACGTGGCTTGCTGCACCCACACTGACCAGATCCCCTCTCAGCAGAGCAGACAGCCCAAGGGCTTCAGCCTCTCCACAAGGGAGATGCTCAACTGCCCCAAGCATCCTCTCTGCTGGACTCTCCCCAGCAGGTCTCTGTCTCTCCCCAGCCCTGCTGTCCTCACTTCTCTTGCTGCCCCCACACTGATCAGATCCCCTCTGAGCAGAGCAAACACCCCCAGGGCTTCAGCCTCGCTCCACAGGGCAGATGCTCAACTTCCCTGAGCATCCTCCTGGCTCTCTGCTGGACACTCCCCAGCAGGTCTCTGAACTGGGGAGCCCAGAACTGGACACAGTACTCCAGATGTGGCCTCAGCAGGGTGGAGTAGAAGAGGAGAAGAACCTCCCTGGCCCTGCTGGCCACACTTGGCTTGCTGCACCCACACTGACCAGATCCCCTCTCAGCAGAGCAAACATCCCCAGGGCTTAAGGCTCTCTCCACAGGGCAGATGCTCAACTCCCCCAAGCAGCCTCCTGGCTCTCCACTGGACTCTCCCCAGCAGGTCTCTGTCTCTCCTGAACTGGGGAGCCCAGAACTGGACACAGTATTCCAGGAGTGGTCTCAGCAGGGCAGAGCAGAGGGAGAGGAGAACCTCCCCAGCCCTGCTGCCCACACTTCCCTTGCTGCCCCCAGGCTGCCATTGGCTCTGTGCCCACAAGGGCCACCAGGCACCTGCCTTGGTGGCACCAGAGCTGCAGAGGGCACAAGGGCAGCTGTAGCCTAGCAATGAGCAGGCTCCTCACCAGCTCCCCACTGGCTCCCTTCTCCTGGAGGCTCTCTGAACATGCAGCCCAGGGGGGCACAGCAGTGGCTCTGTGGCACAGCTGCTGCTGCACTGCTTGGCCTCTCCAGCTCCTTGTAGCCTGCTGAGCAGGAAGGTTTGACTGTGGGGCAAGCAAAGCAGCCTTGGTGGCACTGTGCTCGTGGTGCTGCAGGTCACAGCTCACAGGTCTCAGGGTGTTAGGGGTTGGAAGGGACCTCTGGAGATCTTCCAGGCCAAGCAATGTGCCAGAGCAGGATCACCCAGGGCAGGGCACACAGGAACACATCCAGACAGGGCTGGAAAGGCTCCAGAGGAGGAGACTCCACAACCTCTCTGGGCAGCCTGTGCCAGGGCTCTGGGACCCTTCCAGGCAAGAAGTTGCCCCTTGTGCTGAGCTGGAACCTGCTGTGCTGCAGCTTCCATCCACTGCTGCTTGTCCTGTCCCAGGGAGCAGTGAGCAGAGCCTGTTCCCCACTCCTGACCCCCAAAGCCTGTTCCCCCCTTCCTGATCCCCAGAGCCTGTCCCCCCCTCCTGGCCCCCAGCCCTCAGAGAGGTATAGACATTGCTCAGATCCCCTCTCAGTCTTCTCCTCTCCAGACCAAACAGCCCCAGGGCCCTCAGCCTCTCCTCACAGGGCACTGCTCAGCCCCTTCAACATCTTCATTGCCCTTTCTTGGGCTCTCTCCAGCAGATCCCTGCCCCTCCTGAGATGGGGAGAGCCCAAAGCTGAATGCAGTATTCCAGGTGGGGTCTCACCAGGGCAGAGCAGAGGAGGAGGAACAACCTACCCTGAGGGGCAGCAGAAACCTTCCCCGAGGGTGCTTCTGGCAGGGCTTTGGCCTTCAGCTGCTGCCTGCAGCGAGGGGACCTGGAGTGGCAGTGCCACAGCTCAAGACACAGGGAGGTCCTCCCAGACCAAGCCACAACCAGCTCAGGTATCAGCTCAGGGCAGGTTTAGACTGGACATGAGGAAGAAATTCTTCCCATCAGGGGTGGTCAGGCACTGGCAGAGGCTGCCCAGGGAGGTGCTGGAGTCACCAACCCTGGAGGTGCTCAGAGGTGGTTTGGATGTGGTGCTTGGGGCTGTGGCTTAGGCTGCCCCTTGCAGAGCAGGGTTCTGGGTTGGCCTTGGTGACCCTGAGGCTCCTTTCCAAGTGGAATGTTGCTGTGGGGCTGTGACTCTGTGACCTGCTCCTCTCCTCTGTGCCCCTCCTGGGTCTGTGAGGCCGTGAGGGCAGCTGTGGGGCTGTGGCAAAACCTTCACCCAGGACCCCCCAAGGGGGATCAGTGAGACCAGCGCTGAGGGACAGCCTGTGGGGTACAGCACCTGGGGAGCAGAGGGCACAGTCTGGGCAGTGGCTCTGCCTTGCTGCCTCCAGCCAGCTCCCTGGGAGGTTGTTGGGAAGGCCTCAGTTTGGTGAGCCCACACTGGCACTTCCAGAGCCCCCTCCTGGGGGTGTGAACCAACTTCAATCCACACTGCAGGAGGGCAGTGCCCGCTCTGGATGAGGGCATCGAGTCAGTCAGCAGCAATTCTGCAGGTGACACCAAGCTGGGGGCAGATGTGGCTGGGCTGGAGGGCAGAAGGGCTCTGCAGTGGGACCTTGACCACCTGCACAGATGGGCAGAGTCCAAGGGGATGGCATTCAATGGCTCCAAGTGCCAGGGGCTGCACTTTGGCCACAACAACCCCATGCAGAGATACAGGCTGGGGTCGGAGTGGCTGAGAGCAGCCAGACAGAGAGGGATCTGGGGGTGCTGATTGATACCCACCTGAACATGAGCCAGCAGTGTGCCCAGGTGGCCAAGAGAGCCAATGGCATCCTGGCCTGCATCAGGAATGGTGTGGCCAGCAGGAGCAGGGAGGTCATTCTGCCCCTGTACTCTGCACTGGTTAGACCACACCTTGAGTACTGTGTCCAGTTCTGGGCCCCCCAGTTTAAGAGGGACATTGAGATGCTTGAACGTGTCCAGAGAAGGGCAACGAGGCTGGGGAGAGGCCTCGAGCACAGCCCTACGAGGAGAGGCTGAGGGAGCTGGGATTGTTTAGCCTGGAGAAGAGGAGGCTCAGGGCAGACCTTATTGCTGTCTACAGCTACCTGAGGGGTGGTTGTAGCCAGGAGGAGGTTGCTCTCTTCTCTCAGGCAGCCAGCACCAGAACAAGAGGACACAGCCTCAGGCTGTGCCAGGGGAGATTTAGGCTTGAGGTGAGGAGAAAGTTCTGCACTGAGAGAGTCATTGGCTACTGGAATGGGCTGCCCAGGGAGGTGGTGGAGTCGCCGTCCCTGGAGCTGTTCAAGGCAGGACTGGACGTGGCACTTGGTGCCATGGTCTGGCCTTGAGCTCTGTGGTAACAGCTTGGACCTGATGATCTGTGAGGTCTCTTCCAACCTTGGTGGTACTGTGAGACTGTGAGACTGTGACACTGTGATACACTCCCTGCCCCTTGCCTCAGCAGGAGGCCTCCCTTCTCCCAGCCCCATTGCCCAGAGGGGTGGTGGAGCTTTGTCCTAAGCCTGGTCCTGAGTGGGAAGCTGGAGGCAGAGCTGGGTGCAGAGTGGGGGCAGTGGCACACAGCAATGGGCCCAGCAGTTGGAGCAGATGGGCAGAGGGCAGGGAGGCTGGCACAGGTTGGTGCTGAGCTGCCAGGCCATCAGAAGATCAGGTCCTGCTGTGGCTCTGCTGCAGTTTGTTGTCTTGCTCTGCTCCAGCCTCCTCCACCTACAGGACCCACTCGAGGTGCTCCAGAGACCTGGACCAGAACTTGGCCTCCAGGAGGTGCTCAGGCCAGAGGAGGATGAGGAGGCTCAGTGCAGCAGGGCTGTGCAGGGGGATGCCAGATGCCTACCTGCACTGAGGGCTCTCATAGGGCAGCAGACAGGGACCAGGCTCAGGGGAAACAAGATCTGGGGGGATTTTGCACTCCCACGGTGGGAGTGATGTGGGCAGGAGCCAGCAGGGAGAGCAGGCAGGAGCCAGCAGGCACAGGAAACAGGAGCCAGCAGGCAGGGTGGGCAGGAGCCAGCAGGCAGGGTGGGCAGGAGGCAGGAAGCAGGGGAAGCAGGAGCCAGCAGGCAGTGGAGGCAGGAGCCAACAGGCAGGGCAAGTAGGAGCTAGCAGGCAGAGCAGGCAGGAGCCAGCAGGCAGGGTGGGCAGGAGCCAGCAGGCAGGGGAAGCAGGAGCCAGCAGGCAGAGCAGGCAGGAGCCAGCAGGCAGAGCAGGCAGGAGCCAGCAGGCAGGGTGGGCAGGAGCCAGCAGGCAGGGGAAGCAGGAGCCAGCAGGCAGAGCAGGCAGGAGCCTCCCAGCACTGATGTCCATCTGACTGCAGCTGCTGACACTGCAGATGCTCCCTGCCTGGGAGGCACTCTGGGCACACAGGAAAGGTTAATGGCTCAGAAGTGGTGGCCCAAGGCAGGAGACAGCCTGGGGCTGGTGGCCAGAGACAGCTCTCATGGGCTCAGAATCGAGAGAGTGATTGGCATTGTTGAAGCCAAGCCTGGCTGGGGCACTCAGTGCCATGGTCTGGGTGATTGGGCAGGGCTGGGGATAGGTTGGGCTGGAGGAGCTTGGAGCTCTCCTCCAACCTGGCTGATGCTGTGATGCTGTGATTCAGGTTGGAAAAGCTCTCTGAGGTCATTGTCCAGCAGTGACCATGGCCACAAACTGCATCCTGCAGCACCACAGCTGCAGCTCCTTCAGCCCCTCCAGCCATGGGCACTTCACCACCTCCCTGGGCAGCCTCTGCCAGTCCCTGATCACTCCTCCAGCAAAGACATTTTTCCTCCTCTCCAACCTAACCCTCCCCTGGCACAACTTCAGGACATTTCCTCTCCATCTATCACCTGAGCCTGTGGGGACCACCCATGGGCACCTGCTGGCCTCTCCTCAACCTCTGCTCACAGAATCAGAGAGGTTTGGCTTGGCAAAGCCCTCTCAGGTCACCCAGTCCAGCACCAACCCAGCACCACCATGGCCACTGAACCCTGGCACCAAGCACCATGGCCACAGCCTTCTGCAACCCCTCCAGCCATGGGCACTCCACCACCTCCCTGGGCAGCCTCTGCCAGTCCCTGATCACTCCTCCAGCAAAGAGATCTTTTCCTCCTCCCCAACCTAACCCTCCCCTGGCACAATCCCAGGACATTCTGTGATGGTTTGGGTGTCACCCACCCCCCACCCATCCTCCCCACTTTGGAAATTACCCAGACTGGACTCAGCAGCTCTGGAAATGGAATGGAGCTTTGTATTTACAGCTCAGCACAAGATCCAAGCAGGCATTTATGGTTCTATAGGCAGAATCAGACAGGTTAAAGGTAACACAGACACACAGCAGCCCTCCCAGAAACCTGAGTCCCCAGGAGGGCCTCCCAACCACCCTTCCACCTTCTCCCACCCCTCTCTACCTTACCCCAGACACTGCCTTGTGCCCAAGGAAGAATGGAGGGTGGGCCAGGGGGGGTTGGGAAGCAGGTGGGTTAATCAGAGAGATGGAAGGTGAGGTTAGAGAGATGCAGCCCAGAGCCTGGACAGAGAGCAACTCCCTTATCTAGGTTTGGATTCTTGCTCTTACACCTCTCAGCAAGCCTCTGAGGGAAGTAGACATCACCACAGTTTATTTTTCACAGCCATTCACAAGACATTCCAGCCAGCTTCAAACTAGCACACAGCTCCTCTCCTTCCTTCAGCTCAGCCCAGGCAGCAGAGCCCAGCCCCAGCTGGCTGCAGCCTCCTCTCAGGGAGCTGCAGAGAGCAATGAGCTCTGCCCTCAGCCTCCTCTTCTCCAGGCTGCTCACTCCCAGCTCCCTCAGCTGCTGCTCCCCAGCCCTGCTCTCCAGACCCTTCCCCACCTTTGTTGCCCTTCTCTGGACCTGCTCCAGCTCCTGTAAAGTGTCTCAAGACGCTGGAGAAGCATGGAGGGATCTGGCAGCTGTGCTGAGCTGTTGGTGCTGGTTCTGCTCCCACAAGCTCAGGGCACTGAGATGCTGGAGCCCTGCTTGGCTCACCTGCACTCCTGAGGAGCTGGGGGGGAGCAGCCTGGAGGAGAGCAGGCTGAGGGCAGAGCTCATTGCTCTCTGCAGCTCCCTGCTCTCATCTTGCATCTCTCCTCCACTCTGCATGGGGGAAAGCAGCTCAGGAGCAACCCCAGCATGGGTTGAGTTGGAAGGGAACTCCCCCAGGGCCAGCCCAGGACACACAGTCCAGGTTGGACACAGGGAAACTGAGTCAGGACCCAGCACACGACCAGCACAGCTCCCAGGGGGTGCCACAGTCCCCTCAGTGGGTTTGGTGACCACAGGTAGGTGCCAGCCCCTGCGAGGGCTGCTGAGCAGCTCCCCCCAGCCCACTCTGCCCCCCGTGGCTGTGCTGGAGGAGCTGGCAGGGGCTGGGGCTGGCTGTCTGGCAGGGTTTGGTTGTTAGCAGTGGTGGCTGTGAGAGTGGTGGGCAGCAGGAGGCTGTCTGCAAGCCCCTGCTGGCATGGGGTGTGCTGGCTGCCCTCCCACTGGGCTCTATAAATACCAACTGAATGCCAACTCTGCCTTCTCCCTGGGCAGAAAGAGCCAGAGCTGAGCACTGATCCCGTTGGGTTCTCCTGAGGCTTGGATAGAGAAAGGGCTAAGAATAGGAACCACTGCTTGGGTTTGGAGCAAGCCTGTGGGGCAGGGGCATGGCCAGAAAGGTTGGAAGGGACCTTCAAGGTGATCCAGTGCCAACCTCCTGCCATGGGCAGGGAGCATCTCCCACCAGTACAGCCTCAAGGTCTCATCCAGCCTGGTCCTGAGCACCTCCAGGGAGGTGGTGGAGTGCCCCTGCCTGGGGCTGTTGAAGAAGCTGCAGCTGTGGTGCTGCAGGATGGGGTTCAGTGGCCATGGTGGTGCTGGGTTGTGGTTGGACTCAAGGATCCTAAAGGTCTTCTCCAGCTCTATCATTCTGTGATCCTTTGGGATGCATCTGGCTCCTCAGGCACGAAGGGATGGCAGCTGGGACTGTGTCAGAGGGGAAGGAACCCCCCTCTGGTTGCTGCCAGGCTGGAGCTGAGTTCACCTTCCTCTCAAAACCAAACCCCAAGCTCCTGGCTCAGCCCAGCAGGACTCTGCCACTGCTGCTGCAGCCAGCAAGCGGTGCCAGGGCTGAGATCTTTCACAGCTGGCAGCTCTGGGGGTGAAAGAGGCAAAGGCAGAAGCACTTCCTGACCTGGATCCCCTCTCCCCAGCCCTGTGAGGAGAACTGAAGAGGAAGGACAAAAAGGGTCTCAGAAGAAGCTGAGAAGGATTTGCTGCAGCAGGAACAACCCAGATCTTGGCTGGGAGCTGAGAGCTCTTTTCCAGCCTCAAATTCTCTCTCACTTTTAATTTCCAGGGCAGTGCTGCTGGTGGTGGTGGTGTTGGTCTTGGTGGTGGTGTTGTTATTATTGGTGTTATTATGGTCTGTATTTTTAAAGCCTTCAAGTGGAAGCAAAATGCTGAAGCTGAGATGGGACCAAATGCTCTGCTGGGCTCCAGGTGAGACCTCTGCCAACAGCTGCCTGCCCTCCAAGCTGATCTGCAGGAGGGGCTTGGGTTCATCATCAGGAAGTTTGCAGCTGACACCGAGTTGGAGGCAAGAGTGGAGCTGTTGGAGAGCTCTGCAGAGGGACCTGGGCAGGCTGCACAGATGGGCACAGTCCAGTGCCAGGAGTGTGAACAAGGCCAAGTGCCAGGTTCTGCACTTTGGCCACAGCAACCCCAGGCAGGGCTACAGGCTGGGGACAGAGTGGCTGAGACCACCTCCCTGGGCAACCTGTGCCAGGGTCTCACCACCCTCAACCTGTGCCAGTCTCTCACCATGCTCAACCTGTGCCAGTCTCTCCTCACCCTCCCTCTCAGCAATCCCCAGTCCTGTGCCTCCATGCATGGAGCTGAGCAGCTCCTGGCTCTGTCCAGGCTGCTGCCACCAAACCTCTCAGCGCTGCTCCCCCGGGGGAGGTGGAGGGGGTTGGGGGCTGAGTTGCTCCCTGCACTCAGAACCGTGCCCAGCTCTGTGCCACCAGGCAGCCGAGGTTGATGTCTTCTCCTCTGTTGGCACTGCCCCCTGGGAGGGAGCACTCCAGGTCAGCCCCTGGCTGCCCTCCCCGCGGCGCCGGGATTAAGGCAGGGCAGGGATTTAGCCTGCCCTGCACCAATGAGGGGTGCCCGCAGGCTGGGCACGGGTGGCACACAGCAAACTGGGTCAGAGCCGAGGAGGGGGAAGTCGCTTGGCAGAGCTGCCCACACCAGTGGGCTGACTGCCCAGCTCTGGCTGCTGGCACCACGGAGGGGGGATGTGATCCGGGTGGGCATCAAAAGGGGCACTGCCCCTTCCGCCTCCAACCTCCCCCCCACACACCCCCCAGCCCCCCAGGCTCCCACTGTCTGCTGCTGGTCCCTGTGCAGGCAGGGGGGGCTCTAGGGGGCCTCTGTGCCCAGGCAGCACAGCCTGTGGTGCCCACTGTGCCACTCACCCTGGTAGGAGATGAGGGCTCAGCATGAACACGGGGAGCAAGCCCAGCGGTGCCCAGCTGCCCAATGGCATTGATCCCAGCATGTGCATGTACCAGGTAAGGGGCTGTGGTGGGGCTCTTCCCCAGGGCACTCTGTGGGGGCATGCCAGGGGCCTGTGCCATCCTCTGCCTCGTTCACTGTGGACTCTGCTGCCCAGGAGCCTACTGCAGTGTGCCAGACCCTGCTGGGGTGGGCTTCGAGCTGCTTTGCTTGGAGAACAACTGTCCTGGGGGCAAGGATGGGCACCCAGGCTCAGGGGTTGCCACTCAGGAGGCTGGCAGCCTCTCCTCAGTGTCACCAGAGCCAAGGTCTGGCTGTGCTGAGGAGGTGCTGCCCAGGCAGGTTGGGTTGGGTGGGGGCAGGGGGATGTGGCACTCTGCATCCTGCCAGGGCATGGTGGCAGCTGGATGCTGTGGTGTGGGCACAGGATGCAAAGAGCTGGCAGAGCCATCAGTGGGGTGGGCAGGGAATCGTGGAGGGAATCACAGAAGGGGTTGGGTTGGAAGGGATCTGAAAGCTCAGCCAGTGCCAACCTCCCTGCCATGGGCAGGGGCAACTCCCACCAGCACAGCTTGCTCAGGGACTCATCCAGCCTGTCCTGGAGCACCTCACAGCAACACAGCTTTGAAACCCCACCAGGGATGAGGACTCCACCACCTGCCAGGGCAGCCTGGGCCAGGCCTTGACAACTCTCAATGGGGAAAAAAAAGGTTCCTCATGTTCAGCCTGAACCACTCCCAGGGCAGGTTGAGGCTTTCCTCTGATCCTGTTGCTTGTTCCATGGCAGCAGAGCCCAACCCCAGCTGGCTTCAGCCTCCTCTCGGGGAGCTGCAGAGAGCAATGAGCTCTGCCCTCAGCCTCCTCTCCTCCAGGCTGCTCCCCCCCAGCTCCCTCAGCTGCTCCTCCCCAAACCCTCTCCAGACCCTTCCCCACCTTTTATTGCCTTTCTCTGGACCTGCTCCAGCCCCTTTAAAGTGTCTCCACGTGGTGGGGAAGGGTGAAGGGATCTGGCAGCTGTGTTGAGCTGTTGGTGCTGGTTGTGCCCCCCACGAGCTCAGGGCACTGAGATGCTGGAGCCCTACTTGGCTCACCTGCACTCCTGAGGAGCTGGGGGGGAGCAGCCTGCAGAAGAGGAGGCTGAGGGCAGAGCTCATTGCTCTCTGCAGCTCCCTGAGAGGAGGCTGCAGCCAGCTTGGGTTGGGCTCTGCTGCCTGGGCTCAGGTGATGGAAGGAGAGGAAATGTCCTGAAACTGTGCCAGGGAAAGGTTAGGTTGGAGAGGAGGAAAAATGTCTTTGCTGGAGGAGTGGTCAGGGACTGGCAGAGGCTGCCCAGGGAGGTGGTGGAGTGCCCATGGCTGGGAAGCTGTGGCCATGGCCCTTGGGGACATAGTTCGGTGGCCATGGTGGTGCTGGGCTGATGCTGGACTGGGTGACCTGAGAAGGTTTTTCTAAGCCAAACCACTCTGGTTCTGTGAGCAGAGGTTGAGAAGAGACCAGCAGTTGCCCATGGGTGGTGCCCGTGGGTGGTGCCCACAGGCTTCCAGAGCTGTGGCTGTGAGGTGCAGGATGCTGCAGCTCACTGCTGGGTGCCAGGGTGGGCGCTGGAGGCAGCCCCTGGGCTTACCCAGCAGGGCTTAAGCTCTGTAATCCCCTCTGCTGGGGCTGCCTTTATCCCCTCCATGCCACTCAGGCCTCTGCCACCTTCCTGCCCCACTCCTGCCTCAGCAAGGAGAGCCCAGGCTGGTGGCTGTGCCAGCTGCCAGCATGGACAGGCAGACAGACAGACAGACAGACAGGACTGCATCCCCTGTGTGCTGAGTCAGCAGTGCTGCCCTGCCAGCATGGGCACCCTTCCCACATGCCTGTGGCACATCAGGAGCAGTCACTCCAATTAGAGGCTTTGCAGTGCCTTTAATCCTGCAGCTGCAGCCAGGCTGCTCCCAGCCCCTGCTGCCACAGCTGGGGGAGGGTTTGCTCACTTTGGTGCCACCTCCCTGTACCCAGCAGCTTGGGCAGAGGCAGGAGATGCCCCTGGGCTGAGGCCTTTGGCATCTCAGCTCTTGGTCTTTGTGCCAGACTCCTCTTGCCCCAGCACAAGCAGGACATGGAAGTGTTGGAGCCAGTCCAGAGAAAGCCACCAAGATGCTGAGAGGGCTGCAGCAGCTCTGCTCTGAGCACAGGCTGAGAGAGTTGGGGCTGTGCAGCCTGGAGAAGAGAAGGCTTGGAGGAGACCTTAGAGTGGCCTTGCAGGATCTGAAGGAGGCTCCAGGAGGGCTGGGGAGGGACTATTGACAAGGTCTGGGAATGAGAGGAGGAGGAGGAGGAGGAATGGGTTTGAAGTGGCAGAGGGGAGATTGAAAGTGGATATGAGGAAGAAGTTGTTTGCAGTGAGGGTGGTGAGAGACTGGCACAGGTTGAGGGTGGGCAGACACTGGCACAGGTTTCCCAGGGAGGTTGTGGAGCACAGAAGCACAGAATGGGATCAAGATCCCATTCTGTGCTTCTGTGCTCCACAACCTCCCTGGAGGAGTTCAGGACCAGGCTGGATGAGTCCTTGAGCAACCTGTGCTGGTGGGAACTGTCCCTGCNCAGAGCAGAGCTGCTGCAGCCCTCTCAGCATCTTGGTGGCCTCCTCTGGACTGGCTCAAACACTTCCATGTCCTTTTGCTGGGGGCTGCAGAACTGCACCCAGGGCTGCAGGTGGGGTCTGAGAAGAGCAGAGCCAAGGGGCAGAATCCCCTTCCTTGCCCTTGCCAATTAGCTCCTTCCCAGGCTTCCCCCAAGGCTGCTGGGGCATATCAGGGCTGCTGTCTTCTTGTCCATCCTTTGATTGAGGATCAGGCAATTCTCCTTCACTTTCTAATCCGTTTATAGGTCTCCCTGCTTAGTTTGAGAGCTGATCAGAGCCAGGACCAGGCAGCTCCACAGCTCCAGGGAGACTCCAGGCCACGGCCAGGGCAGAGGAAAATCAGCCTGATCCTCTTCAGTGCCTCTTTGCTGGCACTTAGGGTGATGGAGGTGAAGATTCTACTCCACAGGGCACTGATCCTGAGCCTGGACTGGGCACTGGGGAGGGCACACCTTGAGTCCTGAGGTCAGATTTGGGTTCTTCACTCTAAGAAGGACATTGAGGAGCTGGAGCAGGTCCAGAGGAGGGCAACAAATGTGGGGAAGGGCCTGGAGAGCAGGGCTGGGGAGCAGCAGCTGAGGGAGCTGGGGGTGAGCAGCCTGGAGAAGAGGAGGCTGAGGGCAGAGCTCATTGCTCTCTGCAGCTCCCTGAGAGGAGGCTGCAGCCAGCTGGGGGTTGGGCTCTGCTGCCTGGGCTCAGGTGATGGAAGGAGAGGAAATGTCCTGGAATTGTGCCAGGGGAGGGTTAGGTTGGAGAGGAGGAAAAATGTCTTTGCTGGAGGAGTGGTGAGGGACTGGCAGAGGCTGCCCAGGGAGGTGGTGGAGTGCCCATGGCTGGAGGGGTTGAAGGATGCTGTGGCCATGGCACCTGGGGCCAAGGTTCAGTGGCCATGGTGGTGCTGGGCTGGTGCTGGACTGGGTGACCTGAGGGAGCTTTTCCAACCCAAACAGTTCCATCAGTTTATGTTTGTTTGCTGTGGTGCTGGCACAGAGCTCACTGATAATTTGTCACCTGCCATCCCAGCTTGGGCTGCTGAGAACCCTTCCTGGGACCCTCAGGGCTGTGAGGATGCTTTTGCTGAGCTCCTCAAGCCTTGCTGCCTGTCTCTGGGCCTGCTGAGGGCCTGGGGCTGTGATGTAGCCCTGAGTCTGCAGCAGCCAGTGGAGCACTGGCACCTACCCTGGCACCCCCTGCTGCTGCATCCCTCTGCCTGGCATTCCCAGCCCTGCTGTAATCCCTGGGGATGCTCAGGAGCTGCTGGCTCTTGCATAACCCCACGGTGAGCTCACACATGGCTGCTGGGCTCTGCCCAGCCCTAATCCCACATCCCAGCTCTGGGAAAGGCTTGGCTGGCACAGTGAGCTCCTGGGGAGTGGTCCTAGAGCAAGTGTGGAGTGGTGACTGGGCGTGGTAGAGGGTAGTGATGGAGGTTTGAGGTGCTGTGGTCAATTTGGGGGACAACTGAGAGGGGCAGGGATGAGCCCAGGGCTGGAGTGGTCCCTGGGGCAGTGATGGGGACAGGGATGAGCCCAGGCTGGAGTTGTCCCTGGGGAGGTGAAGGGGACAGGGATGAGCCCAGGGCTGGAGTGGTTCCTGGGGCAGTGATGGGAAAGGGATGAGCCCAGGGCTGGAGTTGTCCCTGGGGAGGTGAAGGGGACAGGGATGACTCCAGATCCCTTTCTGCTTGGCTGCTCTCAGCCACTCTGTCCCCAGCCTGTAGCCCTGCCTGGGGTTGCTGTGGCCAAAGTGCAGAACCTGGCACTTGGCCTTGTTCACACTCCTGGCACTGGACTGTGCCCATCTGTGCAGCCTGCCCAGGTCCCTCTGCAGAGCTCTCCAACAGCTCCACTCTTGCCTCCAACTCGGTGTCAGCTGCAAACTTCCTGATGATGAACCCAAGCCCCTCCTGCAGATCAGCTTGGAGGGCAGGCAGCTGTTGGCAGAGGTCTCACCTGGAGCCCAGCAGAGCATTTGGTCCCATCTCAGCTTCAGCATTTTGCTTCCACTTGAAGGCTTTAAAAATACAGACCATAATAACACCAATAATAACAACACCACCACCAAGACCAACACCACCACCACCAGCAGCACTGCCCTGGAAATTAAAAGTGAGAGAGAATTTGAGGCTGGAAAAGAGCTCTCAGCTCCCAGCCAAGATCTGGGTTGTTCCTGCTGCAGCAAATCCTTCTCAGCTTCTTCTGAGACCCTTTTTGTCCTTCCTCTTCAGTTCTCCTCACAGGGCTGGGGAGAGGGGATCCAGGTCAGGAAGTGCTTCTGCCTTTGCCTCTTTCACCCCCAGAGCTGCCAGCTGTGAAAGGTCTCAGCCCTGGCACCGCTTGCTGGCTGCAGCAGCAGTGGCAGAGTCCTGCTGGGCTGAGCCAGGAGCTTGGGGTTTGGTTTTGAGAGGAAGGTGAACTCAGCTCCAGCCTGGCAGCAACCAGAGGGGGGTTCCTTCCCCTCTGACACAGTCCCAGCTGCCATCCCTTCGTGCCTGAGGAGCCAGATGCATCCCANTATCCAAGCTTGAGCTCTCTCCATGAGGAGGGTTCCCAGTGCTGGGAATGCTGCCCTATATCCAAGCAGGAGCTCTCCCCATGAGGAGGGATCCCAGTGCTGGGAATGCTGCCCTACATCCAAGCAGGAGCTCTCCCCATGAGGAGGGTTCCCAGTTCTGGGAATGCTGCCCCTGGCTCCCTCTCCACTCCTTGCCCTGGCCCTGCAGGAGTTCGCCACCCTGACGCGGGAGCTGAGCGCCTGCCGGGAGCAGCTGCTGGAGCGGGAGGAGGAGATCTCGGAGCTGAAGGCTGAGCGCAACAACACTCGGGTAAGGCTCTGCCTCCCCCGGGGGACACCCACGGGCGGGGGGGGCCACCCCCAGGGCTGCTGGGCAGCTGCTGGCACCGGGGGGCACCCACGGGGTGTGGGGGGGGAGCAGACCCAGGGCTGCTGGGCAGCTGCTGGCACCGGGGGACACCCACGGGCGGGGGGGGCAGACCCAGGGCTGCTGGGCAGCTGCTGGCACCGGCAGCCCTTGGGGGGCACTCACCTGATGCCTGCCCCTCCACAGCTGCTGCTGGAGCACCTGGAGTGCCTGGTGTCCAGGCATGAGAGGTCCCTCAGGATGACCGTGGTCAAGCGCCAGGCACAGTCCCCGTCCGGCGTCTCCAGCGAGGTGGAGGTGCTGAAGGCTCTCAAGTCGCTCTTTGAGCATCACAAGGCACTGGATGAGAAGGTGAGGCAGGCTGCAGGGACCTCCCCCAGCTCCTCCCAGCACAGGGCCCTGCTCGGGGCTGACCTCACTTCGGAAAGGGTTGGGTTGGAAGGGACCTCAAAGCTCATCCAGGTCCAAGCCCCTGCCAAGGGTTGGAAAGGACCTCAAAGCTCATCCAGGTCCAAGGCTCTGCCAAGGTCTGGCTGTGCTAGGAAGGTGCTGCCCAGGCAGGTTGGGCTGGGTGGGGGCTAAGAGATGTGGCACTCTGCATCCTGCCAGGGCATGGTGGCAGCTGGATGCTGTGGTGTGGGCACAGGATGCAAAGAGCTGGCAGAGCCACCAGTGGGGTGGGCAGGGAATCATGGAATGGTCTGGGTTGGGAGGGACCTGAAAGCTCATCCAGTTCCAACCTCCTGCCATGGGCAGGGACACCTCCCACCAGCACAGCTGGCTCAGGGACTCATCCAGCCTGGTCCTGGACACCGTCAGGGAGGTTGTGGAGCACAGAAGCACAGAAAGTGATCAAAGATCCCATTCTGTGCTCCTGTGCTCCACAACCCCCCTGGGCAACCTGTGCCAGTGTCTGCCCACCCTCACTGTCAAGAATCACTTCCTAATCTCCTACCCTTCTCCCAACCTCCTCTTCCATTTGTTTTGTTTCTGAGCTGAGTGGTGACCTGGAGGCCCTCTTGGGACACCCAAAAGCTGCAGGTTGCTTGTTTGAGGAGCTGGTGAGGCTGCCAAGTGGTTTGAGGCCACTGGGGATGGAGGATGTCCTCCCCTGGGTCACTTGGTACCTTGGCATTTGGCACTCTGGGTTCAGTCCTTGTTTCTCCTAATCCATTTGCCTCAAGCATCTCTGACAAAAGCATCCCAAAGCTGTCCAGGCCATCTCCAAGAGTCAGCTTGGTCCAAGCTGCTCCTCTCCGTGGTTTTCACTCTTCCAGGCTGGAGCATCCCTGAGATCTGAATCCTGGAGCTGAATCCACCTGAGCCTGGCTTGTTGGGCAGACACAAGGGGCTGTGAGCTCACCTAGACGCTGTGCACGAGTGGGGAATGACCTTTCCTATTGTCCCACACCTCTGCAGGTCAGGGAACGTCTACGAGCGGCCTTGGAGCGAGTGGCAACCTTGGAGGAGCAGCTGGTGGATGCCCACAGGCAGGTAAGAGCTGTCCTGGCAGCCTGTCCTGAGGCAGCCACTGGGCTGGGACTGCTTTCATGTCCTGTTCGTGACTCCTTGGTGAGTCTGCTCAAGTGCCACCTCCAGCAGCCAGGCAGGTCACAGAAGTGACCTCTGGGCATCTTTGGTGGCAGCTCACAGAGTCCTTGAGGCTGGGAAAGAGCTCTGAGGTCATCAGGTCCAGCCTGGGAGCTAAGCCCACCAGAGCAGCTAACCCATGGCACCCAAAGCCACAGCCAAGCTCTTCCTGAAGACCCCCAGGGATGGTGAATCCACCATAGACTCACAGCATCACAGAATCAGGCAGGTTGGAAGGCAGCTCCAAGCTCCTCCAGCCCAACCTAGCACCCAGCCCTGGCCAATCACCCAGACCATGGCACTAAGTGCCCCAGCCAGGCTTGGCTTCAACACCTCCAGGCACAGCAACTCCACCACCTGCCTGGGCCCAGGTCCTACTCACCCTTTCCATGAGGAATTGCTTCCTAACATCCATCCTAACCCTCTCCTGGTGCAGCTTCAGGCCTTGCCCTCTCGCCCTGTCACAGGTTGCCTGGGAGAAGAGCCCAATCCCCACCTGACTGCAACTTGAGGCAGTTGTAGAGTGCTAAGGTCCCCTCTAAGTCTCCTCCAGGCTGAGCAGTGCCAGATGTGAGCCTTTCCTTCTGGCAGTGCTGTTTAGAGGAGGGATTGTTGTGTCTGAGGAAACCTCTTGTAAGTCTCCTGCAGATGTTGGTCTCACAGGCAAGGGCTCCTCTGTCCTGTTCATGTTTGATGTCCATCTTCACTGCCAGAAGCAGCCTGAGCTTGTGTCACTCCAAGGGGCTGAGAGGGACCTGGGAGGAGAGGATGTTCCTTAGGTAAAACCTAACCCTCCCCTGGCACAGTTTCAGGACATTTCCTCTCCTTCCATCACCTGAGCCCAGGCAGCAGAGCCCAACCCCAGCTGGCTGCAGCCTCCTCTCAGGGAGCTGCAGAGAGCAATGAGCTCTGTCCTCAGCCTCCTCTTCTTCAGGCTGCTCCCCCCCAGCTCCCTCAGCTGCCCCTCCACAGCCCTGCTCTCCAGACCCTTCTCTGCCTTTGTTGCCCTTCTCTGGACCTGCTCCAGCTCCTCAATGTCCTTCTTGAAGTGAAGGGCACAAAGCTGAGCCCAGGACTCAAGCTGTGACCTCCCCAGTGCCCATCAAAGGGGCACAACCCCTGCCCTGCTCCTGCTGCCCACACACTTGCTGATCCAGGCCAGGCTGCTGGTGCCCTTCTGCCAACCAACACCCCCAGGTCCTTCTTTGCCAAGCGACTTCCCAGCCACTTTGCCCCAAGCCTGGACCCTTCATGGGCTTACTGTGACCCAAGTGCAGGATCCTTGGCCTTGTTGAGCCTCATCCCATTGGCCTCAGCTATAGGAACCATAGAACCATAGGATTGTTTGAGTTGGAAAAGACCTTTAAGATCATCAAGTCCAACCATTCTCTAAGCCTGGTGTTAAACCACCTTCCTCAGCAACACATCCCTGCCTTTCAAACACCACCAGGGATGGGGATTCAACCACCTTCCTGTTCCAGCATTTGAGAACCCTTTCAGGGAAGCAGTTTCTTCTAGTGTCTGACCTTAAACCTTCCCTGGTGCAACCTGAGGTCATTTTCACTCCTCCTTTCCATCATTACTAGTGAGAAGAATCAATCATAGAATCATAGAATGGTTTAGGTTGGAAGGGACCTCAAGGATCATCCAGCTCCAACCCCCTGCCATAGGCAGGGACACCTCCCACTAGAGCAGGCTGCTCAAGGCCTCATCCAGCCTGGACTTAAACACCTCCAGGGAGGAAGCATCCACAACCTCCCTGGGCAACCTGTGCCAGTGTCTCACCACCCTCACTGGAAAGAACTTCCTCCTAACATCCAGTCTAAATCTCCCC
>WAAF01008365.1:30487-41780 GCA_013400475.1 Tricholaema leucomelas
CACACACACTCTCCCCCCACCCTGTCCCCCCTCACTCTGCCCCCCACAGCCTCCTGCTGCCGTCATGGACCTGCAGAGCATCTCACAGTGCTGTGGGCTGGGGAGGGGTTGCAGCTGCTGCTGGCTGGGGGCTCTGCCCCCCCCAGACAGGTCACTGCCTTGGGGACATTGTGCCCGAGGCCCCCAGCAGCACTGCCCTGAGGTCAGCAGCAGCCCCTGAGCTGCCCAGGAGTGCTGCAGCCCACAGGCATGGAGCTGTGTGCCCGCTGGCAGGACCCTCTGTGCCTGCCTGGCTCTCCCTGTCTCCCCCTCCTGCTCTGCTGCCCCTCAGCCCCTTCCTTCCCCTGGCATGCCTGGACTCGGGCATGTCCCAGGGCTGCAGGAGCTGGGTGGCAGCTGGGCACAGAACCAGCTGGAGATATGCAACCAGGGCCATGAGTAGCAAAAAGTGGCCTCATGCCCAAGAGCAGCCACTGCAGTGCTCAGCCTCTGCTCCAGCCTGAGCATGGAGGAGGAGGAGAAGAAGAATCAGAGTCATAGAATGGTCTGGGCTGGGAGTGAGCTCCAAAGCTGATCCAGTCCAAGCCCCTGCACTCAGCAGGGACATCCTCCACCAGAGCAGGTTGCCCACAGCCCCCTCCAGCCTCACCTGGAATACCTCCAGGGATGAGGCCTCAACCACCTCCCTGGGCAGCCTCTTGCAGCCTTCCAGCAGCCTCCTGCTGCAGAACTTGCTCCTCACATCCCAGTCCTGCACTTAGCCCCAAACTGGCAGTCAGGGCTCAGGCTGTGACAGCCTCAACGCTCCCCCAGGCCCTGGCTCAGAAGGAGGACATGGAGGAGAGGATCACCACGCTGGAGAAGCGCTACCTGGCAGCCCAGAGAGAGGCCACTTCCATCCACGACCTCAACGACAAGCTGGAGAATGAGCTGGCCAACAAGGAGTCCCTGCACCGGCAGGTACCAGTGCCGCGGGGCTGGAGCTGGAGCTGAGGGTGGAGCTGGGGCTGGGGCTGGAGGTGGGGATGAGGGTGGAGCTGGGGCTGGAGCTGAGGCTGGGGGTGGGGCTGAGGCTGGGGCTGGAGTTGGAGTTGGAGCTGGAGCTGAAGCTGGGGTTGGGGCTGGAGCTGGAGCTGGAGCTGGAACTGGAGCTGGGGCTGGAGTTTAAGTTGGAGCTGGAGTTGGAGCTGAAGCTTGGGCTGGGGCTGGAGCTGGAGCTGGGGCTGGGGCAGAGCAGCCAGCCCCGGGGCAGGCATCCACCCTGCCCTGCCCTGCAGTGCGAGGAGAAGGCGAGGCACCTGCAGGAGCTGCTGGAGCTGGCGGAGCAGAAGCTGCAGCAGACAATGCGCAAGGCGGAGACGCTGCCCGAGGTGGAGGCGGAGCTGGCCCAGCGCATCGCTGCCCTCACCAAGGCAAGCCTGGAGCCTGCTGCGGCCACAGTGGGGAGCAGGAAGCACAGCAGCGCAAGTGTCAGGGGCTGGGAGGGACCTCCAGAGCTCATCAGAGGCTCACAGGAGGTCAGGGGCTGGAACGGACCTCCAAAGCTCAGCACAGGCTCAGAAGATGTCAGGGTTTGGAAGGGACCTCCAAAGCTCATCACAGGCTCAGAAGATGTCAGGGGTTGGAAGGGACCTCCAAAGCTCATCAGAGGCTCACAGGAGGTCAGGGGCTGGAAGGGACCCAAAGAGGTCATCGAGTCCAACCCCCCTGGCAGAGCAGGACCTAGAGCAGATCACACAGGAATGCATCCAGGCAGGGCTTGAGTATCTCCAGAGAGGGACACTCCACAACTGCCCTGGGCAGCCTGTTCCAGGGCTCTGTCACACTGAGAGGGTAAAAATTCCCTCCTCAGGTTTGCATGGAACTTGCTATGCCTCCAGGAGGCAGAGGCAGAGGCAGGTCTGGCCACCCACCCTGCAGTGACAGAGCCCCTGGCAGGCCCAAGGCTCCCTGCTCTCCTTCCCAGCCTCTGGGCTCTGCTGTCCTCTGCCTGCCCACGCTGCAGGGACAGCATTCATGAAGCTGCTGCTGTGCTCTGCACCCTGGGGACTGCTCTCTCCCCTCAGCACCTCTTTCCCAGCCAGAGGTGGCCCTGTCCATCCGAGTGACCTTCGGCTTTAGCTGGGATGGGGAGGGAGAGGAAGGACTCAGGCTGGAGGGTGCAGGAGGGAGGTGTGGACAGGGACAGCCTTGCCCTTCCCAGGTGCAAAGTCACCCCCAGAACACTTCCATCACCACCTTGCTTTGGGCTGCCTTGGGCCCACAGCAGCCAGTGAAGCATGGCAGGGTGCAGGCACAGCAGAGGGTGCCCTGCGCTGGGGGAGGCTGTGGGGACGGAGGGAGGGATGCAGGAGGCGTTGGGAAGCATCACCCCAGAGGGCTGCTCTGCTTCTCCCAGGCAGAAGAGAGGCATGGGAGCATCGAGGAGCACCTGCGGCAGCTGGAGAGCCAGCTGGAGGAGAAGAACCAGGAGCTGGCCAGGGTGAGTGCTGCTCAGCCTGCCTGGGGCACTGCTTGCAGGGCCTGACCCGGCCCTGGCTCTGCCTGGGGGGGGCCACACCACGAGTCACAGAAGCATTCAGGTTGAAAAAGACCTCCAAGACCATCAAGTCCAACCATTAACCCTACTCCAAGTCCACCACTGAGCAGTATCCCCAAGCACCACAGCTACACAGCTTTGAAACCCCTCAAGGGATGGGTCCTGCAGCTGGGTTGAAGCAATGCCAAGCACCAATCCAGGCTGGGCAGTGCCTGGCTGGAGAGCAGCCCTGAGGAGAGGGACTTGGGGCTGCTGGTGGAGGAGAAGCTCAACCTGAGCTGTCAGTGTGCTCTGGCAGCCCAGAGAGCAAGCAGAGCCTGGGCTGCAGCCAGAGCAGTGTGGGCAGCAGGGAGGGAAGGGATCCTGCCCTGCTCTGCACTGCTGAGCCCCCACCTGGAGTACTGCATCCAGTGCTGGAGCCCCTGGGACAAGAGGGCTGTGGAGGTGCTGGAAGGTGTCCAGAGCAGGGCCAGGAGGATGAGCAGAGGGCTGGAGCTGCTCTGCTGGGAGGAGAGGCTGAGGGAGTTGGGGCTGTGCAGGCTGCAGAGGAGAAGGCTCNGCTCCACCACCTCCCTGGGCATCCTGACCACCCTTCTCCCTCATGTGCAGAGGATGCTTTGCTGCTGGCTGTGCTGCTGCCTCTGAAGCAGGATGGGAGCAGAAGCCTGCTTAAGCCTTTCCCATCCAGCACCCCTTGAGCTGGGATCACCCAGGAGCTCCTGACACTCCCTGCTGTGATTTCCTCCTTCCCAGGAGGGAGGCACACCACAGCCTCTCCCCTCCCAGCACCACCTCCTGGGGCAAGCTGAGACCCTAAACGCAGGGTAGGAGAGGATGCAGCAGCTCCTGCCTTGAGCCTGGATCAGCAGCAGGGTGAGGCCAGTGGGTGCTGCCCCTCAAAAAGTCAAGGGTGTACTGATGGGTCCCAGGTCACAGTCCCTGCTGAGCTCCTCAGCCAGTGCCTGGGCAGGAGAGTGTGATGCCCATTTCTGGGGTTGCCCAGGTGGCATTGCAGCAGTGCCCCTGGGTGTGCTGGCCTGGGGCAGAAAGATGTTTGCACATCCAGAGAACTGGCAGCTTTGGGGGCCAGGGATGTGTCCCACTGTGGCTGTCCCTGGCAGGTGAAGCTGTCTTCAAGGGCAGGCTGCCCTGAGGATGCTGCTTCTCTCCTGTTCATCCTTGGGTGAGAAGTGGCAGAGCCCCAGGGGAGGGTCAGATTGGTGCTGGAAGCTTCTGTTCCTCAGGGACCAGCACTGGGACCACTTCTGCTGAGTAACTTCATCAATGATCTGGGTGAGGGGATTGAGGCAGCCTCAGTCAGCTTGCAGATGGCACCAAATACAGTGCCAGTGTTGATCTGCTGGAGGGTTGGAGGCTCTGCAGAGGGACCTGGCCAGGCTGCATCCATGGGCTGAGGCCAATGGGATGAGGATCAACAAGGCCAAGGGCTGAGTCTTACTCTTGGATCACAACAACCCCATGAAGGCTTCAGGCTTGGGCCAGAGTGGCTGGAAACTGCCTGCTGGAAAAGGACCTGGGGGTGCTGGGTGACAGCAGCTGAAGATGAGCCAAGAGGTGTCCAGGTGGGCAAGAAGGGCACCAGCAGCCTGGCCTGGGTCAGCAATGGTGTGGGCAGCAGGAGCAGGGCAGGGATTGTGTCCCTGTACAGGGCACTGGGGAGGTCACAGCTTGAATCCTGGGATCAGTTTTGGGTCCCTCACTCCCAGAAGGACGTTGAGGAGCTGGAGCAGGTCCAGAGAAGGGCAGCAAAGGTGGGGAAGGGTCTGGAGAGCAGGGCTGGGGAGAAGCAGCTGAGGGAGCTGGGGGTGAGCAGCCTGGAGAAGAGGAGGCTGAGGGCAGAGCTCATTGCTCTCTGCAGCTCCCTGAGAGGAGGCTGCAGCCAGGGGCGGGGGTTGGGCTCTGCTCCCAAGGACCAAGTGACAGCACAACAGGGAATGGCCTCTAGTGGCACCAGAGGAGGTTTAGGTTGGCCATGAGGAACAACTTCTTTCACCTGAGGGTTGCCAAGGCCTGGCCCAGGCTGCCCTGGCAGGAGGTGGAATCTCCACCCCCGGTGGGATTTCACAGCTGTGCTGCTGAGGGCCATGGCTTGGTGGTGCCCTGGCACTGCTGGGGCAAGGGTTGGACTCCACCATCCAAAAGCTGTCTCCTAACCAAAACAATGCCATGGTTTGTCCCCAAAGCCTGGGCCTGCCAGACCACCTCTGCCACCAGCAGCAGGCAGAGGTTGTGGGGGGTGGCAGGAGCAGGTGCCCTGCCCTGCCATGGCTGTGCCCACCTCTGTGTTGCAGGCACGCCAGAGGGAGAAGATGAACGAGGAGCACAACAAGAGGCTGTCAGACACTGTGGACAGGCTGCTGAGCGAGTCCAACGAGAGGCTGCAGCTGCACCTCAAGGAGAGGATGGCAGCCTTGGAGGAGAAGGTAGTGCCTGGTGGGCAGGGGCTCCTTTGTGGGGCTGACCAGGAGGGCCCAGGGCTCTGCTGCCCCTCCAACGTGGAGCCTCAGGCAGCTGTGGCACAGGGGTTTGGAAGGACCTGGGCAGGGCTGAAGAAATGGCCACGTGCAGGATGCCAGCTGGGGGCTGGGGCTGCTGGGGGCACCTCTGCCTCCGGCCAGCCCTCGCCCATGAAGCCCTCCAGCCCACCAGGCTCCATCTCCAGCAGCAGGAGTTGTCCTGCTCCATCCCTTTGCTTCCCTCTGTCTGCTCCAGCACAGCCTCAAAGGCAGCCTGCAATCGGCTGGCAGAGCAAACCCTGCTGCATCCTGCAGGGGAGAATGCAGCCTGCAGGGGAGAATGCATCCTGCATCCTCTCCACACAGCCCTCCCCGTCTCCACACAGCCTTCCTGCTCTCCACACACCCTTCCCCCTCTCCACACACCTTTCCTCCTCTCCACTCACCCTTCCCCCTCTCCACACACCCTTTCCCCTCTCCACGCAGCCTTCATCCTCTCCACTCACCCATCCCCCTCTCCACTCACCCATCCCCCTCTTCACTCACCCATCCCTCTCTCCACGCACCCATCCCCCTCTCCACACACCCTTCCCCCTCTCCACTCACCCATCCCCCTCTCCACTCACCCATCCCCCTCTCCACTCACCCATCCCCCTCTTCACTCACCCATCCCTCTCTCCACGCACCCATCCCCCTCTCCACACACCCTTCCCCCTCTCCACTCACCCTTCCCCCTCTCCACGCACCCATCCCCCTCTCCACTCACCCATCCCTCTCTCCACTCACCCATCCCCCTCTCCACACACCCTTCCCCCTCTCCACTCACCCATCCCCCTCTCCACTCACCCATCCCCCTCTCCACTCACCCATCCCCCTCTTCACTCACCCATCCCTCTCTCCACGCACCCATCCCCCTCTCCACACACCCTTCCCCCTCTCCACTCACCCATCCCCCTCTCCACACACCCATCCCTCTCTCCACTCACCCATCCCCCTCTCCACTCACCCATCCCTCTCTCCACTCACCCATCCCCCTCTCCACACACCCATCCCTCTCTCCACACACCCATCCCTCTCTCCACACACCCTTCCCCCTCTCCACGCAGCCTTCATCCTCTCCACGCAGCCTTCTCCCTCCCCCCACCCCAGCCCAACCCCTCCATGCTCTGCCTCAGTATCTCCTGTTTTGCCCTCTCCATGCCAGGGCAGAGGCCCTGAGCAGCTCCCAGCTCCCAGCCTGCTCCTCCTGGAGCTGAACTCTCCTCTGGAGCTGCTGCTGCCCCAGTTCAGCTGTGGGGGGTAAGGATGGCCCTGACAGTGCCAGCTCAGCCCTTCAGCCTTCTCCTCTCCTGGGGCTCCTGCAGGGCCCAGGCTGCCCTTTGGGAGTCAGAGCAGGGAAAGATCACATCCCCCTGCTGATCCCTCCAGGATCTGTCTCCCTGCTGCTCTGTGCCTCCTGTGCCTAGCCAGATGCAACTGTGCCAATGTGCTCAGGCCTCTGGCAGGTGGCTGAGTGGCTCTGGATGAAAAGCAGGACCCAGCATGTGGGGTTGGGTTCAAAATCCCACCAGGCTCTTGGCACCTTCCAAAGGGGCATTGCCTGCCCCTCAGCCAGCTGCTGGTACTGACCCCTCCAGAGGGATGCTCTGTAGGCAAAATGGTGCTGCTGGCTGCCAGCACCTCCCAGCGAGGGGCAGGAGGTCAGGCAGGGGCAGAGACACCTTCTGCCTGTCCTCCAGCTTAGATCTAAGTGCAAGGAAGCCATGGACCTGTTGGAGTGTGACCAGAGGAGGCCACAGCAGAGCTGGCAGAGCTGGAAGGGCTCTGCTGTGAGGCCAGGCTGAGAGAGTTGAGCTTGTTCAGGCTCCAGAGAGACCTCCTGGTGGCCTTGCAGTGCTTCAAGAGGCCTGGAAGAAAGCTGGGGACAGACTTTTGAGCAGGACCTGTTGTGAAAGGACCAGAGGTGATGGTCTGGAACTGAAAGAGGCAGATTTAGAGTGGAGAGAAGAAAGGTTTGACACATGGAGGTGTCCAAGGCCAGGCTGGATGAGGCCTTGAGCAGCCTGTTCTAGTGGGAGGTGTCCCTGCCTATGGCAGGGGGTTGGAACTGGATGAACCTTCAGGTCTCTTCCAACCTAAACCATTCTCTGATTCTATGGCACTGTGGGTGGTGAGAGCCTGTGCCAGGTTGCCCAGAGAGGTGGGAGGTGCCCCATGGCTGGCACCACTGCAGGTGAGGTTGTTTGGGGCTCTGAGCAACCTCCTCTGGCTGGGGATGTCCCTGCTGGCTGCAGGGGATTTGTCTTGATGAGCTTGGCAGGTCCCTTCCCACCCAAAGCACTCCCTGCTTCCTTGAATCTCTGACCTTTGGCCCTGGATCCAGATGCAGGAGGAGTTGATCTCCTCTCAGATGCTTTTCCTAACCTTCAGGGGCTGCCCAACAAATCTCTCACCACCACTTGTCCTCCATGGCCCTGGCCCTGCCCTGGGGTGGGCAGGAGCTGGCCTATGGCAGCCCTGCTTAGGGATCAGGAGCTTTGCAGAGGTGAGCAGCTGTTAGTGCTACGTGAGGAAGCAGGTCAGGGAGCCATGCCCATGGTCCTGCCAGGTGTCCATGGCACTGTCCCTGCAGCAGCTCCATGCTGCCCAGCCCTGGGAAGTCCTCTGGCTATTTTCTGAGTGGTCTCTCTCCCTTTCCTGCTTTTGTTCCCTTCTCTTCTGGTTGGTTTCCCAAAGAACACCTTGTTGCAAGAGCTGGAGAACACCCAAAAGCAGATAGAGGAGCACCAGCACGACAAGGTAAAGGCTGCTGCAGGGAGCCTGCTCTGCTGTTACCCAGAGCCTGCTCTGCTGCTGCCCAGAACCTGCTCTGCTGCTGCCCAGAGCCTGCTCTGCTATTGCCCAGAGCCTGCTCTGCTGTTGCCCAGAGCCTACTCTTCTGCTGCCCAAAGCCTGCTCTGCTGCTGCCCAGAGTCTGCTCTGCTGTTACCCAGAGCCTGCTCTGCTGCTGCCCAGAGTCTGCTCTGCTATTACCCAGAGCCTGCTCTGCTGTTACCCAGAGCCTGCTCTGCTGCTGCCCAGAGCCTGCTCTGCTGTTACCCAGAGCCTGCTCTGCTGTTGCCCAGAGCCTGCTCTGCTATTGCCCAGAGCCTGCTCTGCTGCTGCCCAAAGCCTGCTCTGCTGCTGCCCAGAGTCTGCTCTGCTGTTACCCAGAGCCTGCTCTGCTATTGCCCAGAGCCTGCTCTGCTGCTGCCCAGAACCTGCTCTGCTATTACCCAGAGTCTGCTCTGCTGTTACCCAGAGCCTGCTCTGCTCCTGCTGTGCTCTTGCTCTGGGCCCCCACCTAGGGGTGCTGGCACCTCCTAAAATGCCCCTAGTTGCTTAGGGGCTTGCACCCCAAAGCTCCCAGCAGCAGGAGGCCACAAGCTAAGCCAGGCTGGATGGAAGGTGCCCCTCACCTCCCTGGAGACCCCACTCTGGTGCCCTAACAGGCACAATCCAGTCCCATCTCCATGTTTCTGTCACACTCCTCCACCCATGACTCCTGCCAGGGACAGCAGTGAGGCCCTGGTGGCTTCCTCCACTTTGCTCCAGTTCTCTTTGATGCTGCCCAGGCAGCCCTGACCCCTTCAACTCCAAAGCATTCTCAGCCCAGGGGTGGATCTCCTGCTCCATGCCCACGTTGCAGATGGCTCTGTAGGCTCTTGACACCCTCCTTACTCTCAGATGAAGCATCTCAGTAGGGTCCAAAACACAAATCCACCTTGGCCTGTGCTGGGAAGCTTGAGGGTTGCAGCTCCTGGAAGCAGCAGGAGCTTTTGGGACATGCCCCATGCATGGCTGGGAGGTTGCTTTTCCCCTCACCCAGGACCTTGCTGCCCCAGATGTGAGCAGGTGCAGGCCCTGCAGGCTCTCCCTGCCCATGGCTGCCCAGCTCAGTGACTTGCATGGTGCTGCCTGCATGTTCCCCACCCTGCTTCAGCCTGCTCACCCTTGGGACTGGATCCTGCTCTGCCTGATGGATCCCTGCCCTGCCTGATGGATACTCCCTCCCCTGCCTGCCCTCAGCCTCCCTCCTCACACCTCCATAGGGCAGCACTCAGTGCCAGCTCCCCATCAGGATGGGGTTGGCAGCAGGAGGGACAAAGCCACCATCAACTCTGACCTTAGCTAAAGCAAATGTGCAGGTTGTGAGCTGGAGCCAAAGCAGAGCCTCTTGGTGGGACCAATTCTCCTTCACCTGCAAGCAGCAGGGCTGGGAGCTTGCCTGTGTCTGTCTGCCCTGGGACCTGCATCACCCCAGCATGGCCATCCCCACCCACCTGCATGAGCCATTTCTGTGCCACTGTGCCCGAGGTGCTCTGAGCCTGGCATGGGCATTTATTCTTCCCAAGGGAATATAAACCTGGCAAGGCCTCAGGATGTGGATGGGCCCAGAGCTGACTGCTCCTGGGGCAAAGCCAACCCCTGCCTGTCTCTTGTCTTCCCCACCCAGAGCTGGCTGATCCCTGGGGCAAAGCCAACCCCTGCCTGTCTCTTGTCTCCCCCAGACCTGGCTGCTCCTGGGGCAAAGCCAACCCCTGCCTGTCTCTTGTCTCCCCCACCCAGAGCTGGCTGCTCCCTGGGGCAAAGCCAACCCCTGCCTGTCTCTTGTCTCCCCCACCCAGAGCTGGCTGATCCCTGGGGCAAAGCCAACCCCTGCCTGTCTCTTGTCTCCCCCACCAGCGGCGTTTGTCCGATGAGATTGACAAGCTGAGGCTGGAGGTTGATCAGCTCAAGACCAGAAGTGGGACCTTTGTGGAGGGTGTCCATGCAAGGTAAGAGCCTCCTGCTCTGTTGGTCTGACTGAAGCTTCCCAGAGACTCAAAACCTGACAGAACAATGCAATACAGAATCCAATTCTCTGATGCTGCTGGAGCCAAGCTGCAGCTGTGTCCCATACACAGAAGTGTCAAGGGTTGGAAGGGACCTCAAAGATCATCCAGTTCCAGCTCCCCCCCTCCACGAACTGGGACACTTCACTCTAGATCAGGTTGCCCAGAACCACAGAATCACAGAACCACAGAATCACAGAGTTAAACAGGTTGGAAAAGACCTCTGAGATCATCGAGTCCAACCCAGCACCCAACACCTCCTGATTCACTGACCCCTGGCCCTGAGTGCCTCCTGCAGCCTCCTCTGCAACACCTCCAGGGATGGGCACTGCACTACCTCCCTGGGCAGCCCATCCCAGTGCCAATCTCTCTTGCTGTGAAGAACTCTGAGAGAGTGATTGGCATTGGAATGAGCTGCCCAGGGAGGTGGTGAAGTTGCTGTGCCTGGAGGTGTTGAAGCCAAGCCTGGCTGGGGCACTTAGTGCCATGGTCTGGTTGGTTGGGCAGGGCTGGGTGCTAGGTTGGGCTGGAGGAGCTTGGAGCTCTCTTCCAACCTGCCTGATTCTATGAACTTGTTCCTAACATCCAGCCTGAACCTGCCTGAGCACAGCTTGAGACTGTCCCTCCTCATCCTGTCCCTGGGTGCCTGGCAGCAGAGCCCAACTGTCCTCTGGGATCTGTGCTGGATTGTGTGGTCCTGCTCTGGCAGGGGGATTGGGCTCAACGATCTCCTTGGGTCCCTTCCAACCCCTAATATCCTCTGAGCCTGTGTGATCCTGGCTACAACCTCCCTTCAGCTGGCTGTAGAGAGCAATGAGGTCTGCCCTGCGCCTCCTCTTCTGCAGCCCTGGTGAGGCCACACCTTGAGTGCCTTCTCCTCTCCCCTCTCTTTGGGGAGAAAGGAATTAGATGGAGAGAGAGGAAAGGAGTAAAGCACCCAGAGAGGAGTCTGGCTCCATTTGGAGTCAAAAGAAAAACTTTAACCATAAATAAAAGGTATTGGAGGGAGAGGAGGGACAAAAAGGTACAGGGAAGAGAAACCAGACACAAAAGTATCTATGCAGGCAGACTGAGGGCAAGGGATGGAGGCAGAGGCAGGCAGTGCTGGTCCCACCCTGTGGTGGGATGGCCACGGGGGAGAACAGCAGCAGCAGGGCCCAGGGTGGTGCTGGCAGGCAGGGAGGAAGGGCAGAAAGTGCCTCTGGTTTTGAAGGGGTCCAGGCTGGAAGTGGGAGTGAGGCAACCACTGCCCCTGGCTGGGGGCAGAGCACCCCCAGTGAGGAGTCAGGAGGACCTGGGGGCAGGTTCAATATCATCCCCAGGAGAGTTAACCCTTTACACCTGCCCACCCCCTGCCAGCCTGCCCACGCCCTGCCAGCCTGCCCACCCCCTGCCAGCCTGCC
>WAAF01008365.1:42014-83468 GCA_013400475.1 Tricholaema leucomelas
CCACCCCCTGCGAGCATGCCCATGCCCTGCCAGCCTGCCCGCCCCCTGCCAGCCTGCCCGCGCCCTGCCAGCCTGCCTATGCCCTGCCAGCCTGCCCACCCCCTATCAACCTGCCCACCCTCTGCCAGCCTGCCCATCCCCTGCCAGCATGCCTTTGCCCTGTCAGCCTGCCCACCTCCTGCCAACCTGCCCAACCCCTACCAACCAGCCTGCATTCTGCCAGCCTGCCCACATCCTTCCAGCCTGCCAGCTCCCTGCCAGCCTGCCCACTCCCTGCCATCCTGCCTATGCCCTGCCACAATGCCCAACCCCTGCCAGCCTGCCCACCTCCTGCCAACCTGCCCAACCCCTACCAACCTGCCTACATCCTGCCAGCCTGCCCACCCCCTGCCAGCCTGCCAGCTCCCTGTCAGCCTGCCCACCCCCTGCCAGCCTGCCCACACCCATGGCTTTGGGGCTGTTTGGCTTTCAGGGTTCCAAAGTGCTGCTTTGTTGTGGAGTGGCTGTGCCTGGAGGTGTTGAAGCCAAGCCTGGATGGGGCACTCAGTGCCATGCTCTGGGTGATTGGCTCTGGTTGGCTCTCTGGGCTGCCACTGCACACTGCTGGCTCAGGCTGAGCTTCTCATCCACCTTTGGTCATCTTAAATCAACTACCTGCCTTTGCCAGTGCACATGAGGAGTGTGACCCTGTTCTGCTGCATGTTTGGGTCTGCAGGGTGAGGAGGAGCAACCAGGCCAGGTGGAGATAAGCAACAAGGGCCACAAGTGGCAAAAAGTGGCCTCATGCCCAAGAGCAGCCACTGCAGTGCTCAGCCTGAGCATGGAGGAGGAGGATGAAGAGTCACAGAATGCTCTGGGCTGGAAGGGAGCTCCAAAGCTGATCCAGTCCAATACCCTGCACTCAGCAGGGACATCCTCCACCAGAGCAGGTTGCCCACAGCCCTCTCCAGCCTCACCTGGAATATTTCCAGGCATGGAGCCTCAACCACCTCCCTGGGCAACCTGTTGCAGTGCTCCAGCAGCCTCCTGCTGCAGAACTTGTTCCTCACATCCAATCTCAATCTGCTCTGCTCCACTTTGCAGCCACTGGCTATGGCCTGTCCCTGCAGGCCTTTGGGAACAGTCTCTCTGCAGCCTCCTTGCAGCCCCTTCAGGCACTGGCAGGCTGCTGTTAGCTCTCCCCAGAGCCTTCTCTTCTCCAGGCTGAACACCCTCAGCTCCCTCAGCCTGTCCCCATAGCAGAGCTGCTCCATCCCCTCGCCATTTTCATGGCCTTCTCTGGACCCTCTCCATCAGGTCCATGTCCTTCCTGTGCTGAAGGCTCCAGAGCTGGATGCAGCACTGCAGGTGAGGTCTCAGCAGAGCAGAATTCCCTCTGGATCTGCTGGCAGTGAAGCTCTGGATACAGCCCAGGCTGCTCTTGGCCTCCTGTGCTGCAGGCTCACACTGCCTGCTCCTGCCCAGCTTCTCCCCCACCAGCACCTCCAAGTCCTTCTCCTCAGGGCTGCTTTCTGTCCCCTCCTCCCCCAGTCTGCACTGACAGTGAGGATTGTTCTGGCCCAGGTTCAGAACCCTGCAGTTGCTCTTGTGGAACCTCATGAGGTTCACCTGTGCCCACCTCTCCAGCCTGTCCAGGTCCCTCTGCATGCCATCCTGTCCCTCTGGCACATCCACAGCACTACTCAGTTTGGTGCCATCTGCACACTGCTGATGGTGCCTGGATCCCACTGCCTGTAGCAATGATACAAACATTAAACAGCAGAGGTCCCAGCACGGACTCCTGAGGGTCACCACTTGTCTCTGCTCTCCATCTGGAGCTTCAAGCCACTGAGCACCACCCTCTGGATGCCACCATCCATCCAATTCCTTACCCAGTGAGCAGTCCACCCAGCAAATCCCACCCAGCAAATCCACATCTCTCCAACCTGGCCAGCAGGATGCTGTGGGGACCCTGTCAAAGGCCTTTCAGCAATCCAAATGGATGCTCCTTAGGTGTTACTTATCCTCACACCCAGAGGTTGTTCCTTATCTACTCACACAGTCACTTTATCACAGAAAGCCTCTAGGTTGGTCAGGCAGGACCTGAAGAAGCCTCAGCCTGTTCCTGCTGGGAGATCCCAGACAATGCTCCTGGTGTCCTTGCACCTGGAAGCTTTGTTTCCAGTGGGACTTTGTTCCCCATCAGGGTTGGGTTTTTTCTTCCATGAAAACATTGAGGAAAACCTAAAAAGGAGGAGAAAACCTCCTTGGGTCTGTACCATGGAGATGGAGAAGAGGGCACAAGGCTGTGTTGGCAGGTGCCAGCTGTTCTCCAGAGGGAAGCACAGGAGGAGACTCTTCAGCCCATGGCTTCATCCCAGCCCCACTGCACACCTCTGGCCAGAACTGTCTGCTTCTGAAGTGAAGAAGGAGAGCCCAGGGCATGGAATCACAGAACCACAGATTGGGCTGGGCTGGAAGGGAGATCCAAAGCCCACCCAGTCCAAGCCCCTGCTCTCAGCAGGGACATCCTCCATCTAAGAAAGGGTTGCCCACGGCCCTCTCCAGCCTCACCTTGAATATCTCCAGGGATGGGACCTCAACCACCTCCCTGAGCACCCTGTTGCAGTGTACCAGCACCCTCCTGATGCAGAACTTGTTGCTAAGCTTCCTGCCATCTGTGAGCACATCCCCAGGGCCAGCGTGGGGGCAATGTGGCAGCTTTGCCTCCTTACATACAGAGCAGGACAGCACCGCTGGTGTGGGCATCCTGCGGTGGCCTCATCACCCTCCTCAGTCCTGGGCTGCAAGGGGAGCAGCCTGGGGGAGAGGCTGCATGAGGCAGCCCTCGACAATGAGAGCCTTTCTCCCCCAGGTCCCACATGGGCAGTGCCACAGACCTGCGCTTCCCCCTGGGCGCTGTGGTCCATGCCCCTGCGGAGCCCTTCGGGGCAGCCCCAGGCCTGCAGCGGGCACAGAAGGGCAGATTCACTGCCCGCAGAGAGGAGCCAGCCAAGGTAGGCCAGGGCTGTGCCAGGGCACAGCTGGAGCTGGGGTCCCCTCCTGCCTCTCCTGCTGCCCTCACTGTCCTGGAGCTGGGGTTCCCTCCTGCCTCTCCTGCTGCTCTCTTGTGTCCTGGAGCTGGGGTCCCCTCCTGCCTCTCCTGCTGTCCTCCTGTGTCCTGGAGCTGGGGTCCCCTCCTGCCTCTCCTGCTGCCCTCATGTGTCCTGGAGCTGGGGTCCCCTCCTGCCCCTCCTGCTGCCCTCATGAGTCTTGGAGCTGGGGTCCCCTCCTGCCTCTCCTGCTGCTCTCCTGTGTCCTGGAGCTGGGGTCCCCTCCTGCCTCTCCTGCTGCTCAGAGGTCTCCTGGAGCCGGGGCCATGGGGCAGTGTCCTTGGCCTGGTGCCTGGAGCGGGTGCCAAGGCTTCCCAACGGGGCTGGGCTGAGGTGGCACTGCTGTGTGGAGGTGCCCAGCGTGGCGTGGGCAGCCATGGGGGTGCACTGTCCCTGCAGGAGTGGGAGCAGGCCCAGGCAGGCAGTGTGCTGGGCACAGGGCCTCACCCCTTCGACAGCGACCCTGAGATCTCGGACGTGGACGAGGATGACCGCGAGACGCTCTTCAGCTCCATGGATGTGCTCTCCCCTGGTGGCCACTCAGATGCCCAGACGTTGGCCATGATGCTCCAGGAGCAGCTGGATGCCATCAACGAGGAGATCAGGTAGTGACCATGGCCAGAACCCACCCCTGCCTTGCTCTGCAGTGGCTCCAGAGGGGCAACAAAGTGCCAGGAGGTGGTGGTGGTGGTGGGAGGCTCTGGTGCCCTAAAGTGGAGGGCTTGGTCCAGCTTCAGCCAGGGAATGGCTCCTGGGCATCCAGCCACCGGGTTTGGTCCTTCCTGCACATGGCTCCCTGCCCCTCACCTGCACCAGTGGTGGCTCACAGGAGGAAACATTCCTTTAGAGGGAAATCCCCCCAGGAATGTGAGAAGGAATCACAGACTCCCAGAAACATTCCAGTTGGCAAAGCCCCTCAGGATCATCAAGTCCAACCCAGGACCCTGCTCTGCGAGGTGCACCCAAAACCATGGCCCCAAGCACCACATCCAAATGTTCTTCAACATAGAATCACAGAATCAGTCAGGGTTGGAAGGGACCAGAAGGAGCAGCCAGTCCCAACCCCCCTGCCATGCCCAGGGACACCCTACCCTAGAGCAGGCTGCCCACAGCCTCAGCCAGCCTGGCCTGAAACACCTCCAGGGTTGGTGACTCCAGCACCTCCCTTGGCAGCCTCTGCCAGTGCCTGACCACTCCTGCTGGGAAAAAAATTCTTCCTCATGTCCAGTCTAAACCTCCCCAGTGGCAGCTTGAGGCCATTCCCTCTGCTTCTAGCACTGCTCCCCTGTGAGCAGAGCCCAGCAGCAGCCTCTCCACAGCCTCCTTTCAGGCAGCTGCAGGCAGCAATGAGCTCTGCCCTCAGCCTCCTGTTCCACACTACCCATCCCCAGCTCCCTCAGTCTCTCCTCAGCAGATTGATTCCCCAGGCCCTTCCCTGCCCTCCTCTGCTCTGGCTCCAGCACCTCCACATCTCTCTTGGACTGAGGTGCCCCAAGCTGAACCCAGCACTGGAGCTGTGGCCTCAGCAGAGCAGAGCACAGGAGGACAATGCCCTCCCTGCTCCTGCCATTCCCTCTTGTTCTATTACTCCCTGTAGCTGCCTCTCCGCAGCCTCCTTGCAGGCAGCTGTAGACAGCAGTGAGGTCTCCCTCAGCCTCCTCCCGTGGCGTGTCCCAGCTGGGCTCGCTGCGGATCCCCATGGAGCTCGCTGCTGTTTCTGCAGACCAGGGGCTCTCGGGCAGCGTTTCCCCAGGGTGAGGAGATGCTGTGGCTGGAAGGTCCGAGCTGCCTCTCCAGGAGAGAGGTGTGTGTGTGGGGGGAGCCAGGAGCCCTGAGCCCCTCGCTGCTCCCCCAGGATGATCCAAGAGGAGAAGGAGTCCACGGAGCTGCGGGCGGAGGAGCTGGAGACCCGAGTGACCAGCGGCAGCATGGAGGGGCTCAACCTGACCCAGCTCTGCAAGAGAGCTTCCATCCCCACCTCTCTGACGGCCCTGTCCCTGGCCAGCTCATCCCCCCCCCTCAGCGGCCGCTCCACCCCCAAGCTGACCTCCCGCAGCGCAGCGCAGGACCTGGACCGCATGGGGATCATGACGCTGGTGAGGACACCCCCGGGGGAGGACGGGGTCGGGGCAGGTGGGGATGCCCGGGCTACGGCAGGGGCAGGAGGGAGGGGTGAGGATGGCACCGGGGTGCCCGTGTCTGCTGTCTCCCAGGCTGGCACGCCTGGCCCCGAGCCTGCTCCTCAGGGGGGGTTGTGCTCCATTAACTGCCCCCTTTCTGTGTCTCTCTCGCTTTCCCCCTTGCAATCAGCCCAGCGACTTGAGGAAGCACCGGAGGAAACTGCTAGTGAGTGGCTCCCATCCCGTTGGTTTTTGTCCAAGCCCCTTTTCCAGCCTGCTCCTGGCTTTGTCCTCACCAGGTCAGGGTGCAGCAGGCGCGGGATGGAGCTTGGGACCCCAAAGGGATCGTGGGGATCCCCTAAGGTGCTTGGAGATGTGCCAACCTGTTGGCAGCCTCGGGGGGGCTGGCAGGACGCGGGGAGGTTCAGGAAGCCCCCGGGTCCTCCGAGATTGTCCCCTCCGGTGACAAGGGTGTCTTTGGGACATTCCTCTCTGTGCTCCTCAGAGCCCTCTGCCGAGGGCCAGCAGCTTCTATCCCCACCTGGACCACGGGGCTGTGTCCTCTCTCCTCCTTGTCCCCAGCAGCTCGGCCCTAAGGCCACCTCCTCCCCATCTGCTTGGGCATCTCGAGCCCTTGCCAGAGCTCTATTTCGGGCCAGTCCTGGGCTCTGGTGGCTCTTTTGACCATGCCTCCACGCAGCAAGAGAGAGGCAGGCAGCAGGGCAAGGATGGAGCTGGGCTGCGGCTGCCCAGCCTCATGGCTCCTCTGCATGTTCAGTCGCCTGCAGCTCGGGACGAGAGCCGAGAAGACAAAACCACCATCAAATGTGAGACGTCTCCCCCGTCCTCGCCCAGGGCCCTGCGGCTGGAGAAGCTGGGCCACCCTGCTCTGAGCCAGGAGGATGGCAAGAGGTAAGGGCAGCACACTCCAGACCTGGCTCCAGGGCTTGAGGACGGGCTGGGGAGGGGGGGGCGGGAGCGAGCGGCTCGGGGTGGGGGCGGCTGGGATCCGTCCAGAGTAACCTAAAGGCTTTGCTGTTCCTCTCCCTCCCCCTCCGCAGCTCGCTGGAGGAGCAGCCCAGCAGCACCAGCAGCCAGGACTCCCTGCACAAGGGCTCCAAGAGGAAGGGGATCAAGTCCTCCATCGGGCGCTTGTTCGGCAAGAAGGAGAAGGGTCGCTTGATCCAGCTGAGCAGAGAGGGGGCCACGGGGCAGGGTCAGTGAGCAGCCCTGCGCCCACCCACCCTCGGGCTGGGCTCTCCACGCTCCTCCCGGCACTGCCTGCCTTTGGGGGGTGCTGAGGTGCCAGGCAGAGGAGCAGGGACACCCCTGCTGGTTTGAGGGTGCTGGGGGAGGGGGGGAGCGCTGCCTCCCTGCAGCATCATGGCAGGTGGGGGCTGATGTTTTCTGCCCCACGGTGCCACTCTTGATGCCCTGCAAGTGAGGACTGTCACCGTCCACGGCTGCACCTTACCTTTAGTGGCCCCAAACTTGCTTTCCCTCCTTGATTTTGCAGAGCCCTCTGGTGGGAGCTGCTTTCCCCCCCCCCTAAATCCTTTGCTGATGCATCTTGAAAAGGGAGGGATGGCAAATGAGGATCCCTTGAGCCTCCTGGGGGGGGGATGCTCTGGGGGGTGGATTGGAAACATCACCTCCTGCGCTACCATTGCACATCCCCAACACCTTGGCATGGGGACCACAGCAGCGCCCATGCTGAACCCTTGAGGTGTGGCACTGACCTGAGGGTGTCTTGCTTGGCCAACAGTGCTGCTGACTGACGTGGAGGTGGGCATGCAGGACCCCCTGGGGCTGGGCAAGCTGGGTGCCCAGGCTGAGAAGGATCGGCGCCTGCGCAAGAAGTGAGTGGAGCTCCCTCCCTGCTCCCACCACGAATGTGTTCTGCCCAGCATGGGGCATGGGACTGGGTGCTGCTAGGAGGTCTTCTCATCTTCAGCCTCTCCTGAGCCATCTCAGCTCCATAACCAGCTTAGAGAATCCTAGAATGGGTTTGGTTGGAAGGAGCTCAATGCTCAGCCAGTGCCACCCTCCCTGCCATAGGCAGTGACACTTCCCACTAGGACAGGTCACCCGAGGACTCATCCAGCCTGGTCCTGAACACCTCCAGGGAGGTTGTGGAGCACAGAAGCACAGAATGTGATCAAAGATCTGATTCTGTGCTTCTATGCTCCACAACCTCCCTGGGCAACCTGTGCCAGTGTCTCACCACCCTCAACCTGTGCCAGTCTCTCCCCACCTTCACTGCAAACAAATTCTTCCTCACATCCAGTTCCAATCTCCCCTCTGCCACTTCAAACCCATTCCTCCTCCTCCTCCTCTCATTCCCAGACCTTGTCAATAGTCACTCCCCAGCCCTCCTGGAGCCTCCTTCAGATCCTGCAAGGCCACTCCAAGGTCTCCTCCAAGCCTTCTCCTCTGCAGGCTGCACAGCCCCAACTCTCTCAGCCTGTCCTCAGAGCAGAGCTGCTGCAGCCCTCTCAGCATCTTGGTGGCCTCCTCTGGACTGGCTCCAACACTTCCATGTCCTGCTTGTGCTGGGGGCTGCAGAACTGCACCCAGGACTGCAGGTGGGGTGTGAGGAGAGCAGAGCCAAGGGGCAGAATCCCCTCCCTTGCCCTGTGCCCACACTGCTCTTGCTGCAGCCCAGCACAGGGTTGCTGTCTGGGCTGCACTCACACTGCAGGCTCACGTTGAGCTTTGCATCACCCCAGACCTCCAGCTCACCTTGCTACCAGCTGGTTCTTGCTGCCCATGGTCTGTTCCTTTTCAAGAGCCTCTTCCTCCCCCACCAGCCCCCATAAATCACTCTGTTGCTTCTGTTCCCTCCAGACATGAACTCCTGGAAGAGGCTCGGAGGAAAGGATTGCCCTTTGCTCACTGGGATGGCCCCACCGTTGTGTCCTGGCTGGAGGTGAGGCAGAGCATGACTGTGCAGCATCCCTATGCCCTGTGCCCCACTGCTCTGGCATGTCCTCCCCAGCAGCCTGCAGTCCAACCAGGCTTGGTCCATGCACAAAACTGGTGGCTGCAAAACTTGGAGGAGTGGAGGAGCTGCTCAGATCCCTCACATCTGAGCAGATACAGCTTGAGTACAGCTTTGGGCTGAAATGCTCAGGGATGCTCTTGCCCTCAGCTGTGCCCATCACATACAGGGGTCCTGGGCTGCTTGAAGGTGCAAAGCAAAGAGGAGCCCCACAAGAACATCCAACTGCCACAAGAACATCCAACTGCCATAGATTCATGGAATGGGTTGAGTTGGAAGGGATCTTTAAGATCATCCAGTTCCAAGCCCCTGCTGTGGGCAGGGACACCTCCCACCAGCACAGGTTGCTCAAGGCCTCAACCAACATGGCCTTGAACACCTCCAGGGAGGGAACATCCAGAGCCTCCCTGTGCAACCTGTGCCAGTCTCTCCCCTCCCTCACTCTCAACAATTTCTTCCTCATCTCCAATATCAATCTTCCCTCTTCTGCCTCAAAGTCTCTTGTCCTGCCACTCCTAGCCCTTGTCCCAAGTCCCTTCCCAGCTCTCATAGAGCCCCTTCAGCTACTAGAAGGCTGCTTTAAGGACTCCCTGAAGCTTTCTCCAGGATGAACAGCCTCAGCCCCCTCAGCCTGTCCCCATAACAGAGGTTCTCCATCCCTCTAATCACCTTGGTGATCTCCTCTGACCCCTCTCCACTAGCTCCATCTCCTTTAGGGCTGGGTTCCCCAGCCCTGAAGGCATTGCTGCAGGTGAGATCCGAGCAGAGAGCAGAGCAGAGGGGCAGAATCCCCTCCCTGTGCTGCTGCTCTCCCTGCTCTGGCTGCAGCCCAGCACACAGCTGCCCCTTTGGGCTTTGCTGCCGAGCTCCAACTGGGGCAGCTCTGACAGCAGCAGCAGCAGCAGCAGCAGCAGCTTTGGTCAGTCCCTGTCTGTGCCCTGTTTGACAGCTGTGGGTGGGGATGCCAGCCTGGTACGTGGCTGCCTGCCGAGCCAACGTGAAGAGCGGAGCCATCATGTCAGCGCTGTCCGACACCGAGATCCAGCGGGAGATCGGCATCAGCAATGCCCTGCACCGCCTGAAGCTGCGCCTGGCCATCCAGGAGATGGTGTCCCTCACCAGCCCCTCTGCTCCCCCCACCTCACGCACTGTAAGTGACGCTTCCCACCCTCCCCCTCCCCCCTCTCCTGCTCTGTCTTGGTGCAGTGCTCCTGGGCATCACCCAACCCCCACCGCAAGGATTCACCCAGGCTCAACTCAGCCAGCTGCAAGCAGAGGACTGAAGCTTTGCAGCCACAGCTTAGCACAGTTTGCAAGCAGATCCCTGCAGTATAGTGGAGATATTTGCAGCTGTTCGACAGCTATGGAAGCAGAGAAGCAGAGACTGGTTTAGGTTGGAAGGGAGCTCAAAGCTCAGCCATAGGCAGGGACACCTCCAACTGCCATAGATTCATGGAATGGGTTGAGTTGGAAGGGCTCTTTAAGACCATCCAATTTCAAGCCCCTGCTGTGGGCAGGGACACCTCCCACCAGCACAGGTTGCTCAAGGACTCATCCAACCTGGTCCTGAACACCTCCAGGGAGATTGTGGAGCACAGAAGCACCCAATGTGGTCAAAGATCACCTTGGGTGCTTCTGTGCTCCACAACCTCCCTGGATAACCTGTGCCAGTGTCTCACCACCCTCAACCTGTGCCAGTCTTTCCCTTACACCTTGACTATCAAGAACCTCTCCCCACTCTCCAGTCTCAATCTGCCCTCCTGGAGCCCTCCTCCCTCAGCCACTGTCTCACCACCCTCACTGTAAAGCACCTCCTCCTAACATCTAGTCTAAATCTAAAACTCTTCCAGTTTAAACTCATTACTCCTTGTCCTGTTGCGACAAGACCTTGTCAATAGTCCCTTCCCAGCCTTCCTCTAGGCCCCCTTCAGATACTGGAAGGCCACTCTAAGGTCTATTTGAATCCTTCTCCTTTCCAGACTGAAGAGCCCCAACTCTCATCTCCTGTCCTCACAGCAGAGGGTCTCCAGCCCTCTGAGCATCTTCCTGGCCCTCCTAATTCCTCTAACTGCAATAACATTCAGGTTCTCACACGGTCATGGGAGCATTGTGTGGATAATCTCTAGACCTAGTGATAAGCAGCAGAAGTAGATAAACACTCACTGGAGTGGAAGAGAAGATTCCCATGGCCAAATGCTGCCCCGCGGTCAATGCCCTGCTTGGCCACTAGAGGGCCTCAAGGAGCTCTTTCTGCTCACGGCAGAAGGCAATGGAGGATTAGGAAGAGGCTTTTAAGTGTCTACTCAACAAAATGATTACTCCCACGAGTGGGGGCTGGCCACGGCCCCAGGCAGTGCCCAAATGCTTTCAGGGGACTCTGTCTTGTCTGCTGTTGAGACTTGATTGAAGGTAAAGAACTTCCTCCCAATAGCCAACCTCAACCTCCCCTGATGCAACTTGAGGTCGTCTCCTCTTGTCCTATCATTAGTAACTGGGGAGAAGAGACCAGCTCCAGCCTCACTGCAACCTCCTTTTAGGTAGTTGTAGAGAGCAATAAAGTCCCCTCTCAGCCTCCTCTTCTCCACCCCCAGCTCCCTCAGCTGCTCCTCACAGGCCATGTTTGCCAGAGCTCTCCCCAGCCTCGTCACCCTTCTCTGCACTGCTCCAGCACCTCAGTGTCCCTCCTGTGCTGTGGTGACCCAAAATGGGCACAGGACTCGAGGTGTGGGCTCAGGAGTGCTGAGTACAGGGGCATGAGCACCTCCCTGCTCCTGCTGGTCACACCACTGCTGATACAGGCCAGGATGCCTTTGGCCTTCTTGGCCACCTGGGCACGCTGCTGGCTCATGTTCAGCCAACTGCCCACCAACACTTCCAGGCCCCTTTCTGCCAGGCAGCTCTCCAGCCACTCCTCCCCCAGCCTGTAGGGCTGCTGGGGGTTGTTGTGGCCAAAGTGCATGAGCTGGCACTTGGCCTTGTTAAACCTCATGCCATTGGCCTCAACCCATGGCTCCAGCCTGTCCAAATGCCTCTGCAGGGCCTTCCTACCCTCCAGCAGATTGATTTCTGCTTCATTTGGTGTCATCTGCAGGTCTGCTGAGGGTGCAATTGCAAAGAGGCTTTGAGTAGTCACTCACAAAATGATCATTACCCACTCGTGAGGGCTGGCCACAGACCCAGACAGTACCCAGATGCTTTCAGGGGACTCTGTCTTGTTGGCTGCTGAGACTTGATTCTTCCCAGGCTTCTGGGGAAAGGAGGCAGCCAATCTCTGACCTTGCCCCCTGGCTCCTCTGTATGATCTATGGATCTGCAGGACTTCGAGTCTTAGCAGGACTTTCAGGTGCAGGCAGGATGTCTGCCGTGAGCAGTCTCAGCAGGATGTCACACTGGCCATGCTGATTGCATGGAGGCATTCAGAGCTTGGCCCTGGTAAACTCGTGACAGTGGAGCTTCCAGGCAAACAACAAAGCAGTAAATAATTGCAGCAGGCAAAGGGAGGCATGAACAGCAGAGCAGAGCACACAGAGCACAGCAGAGAAGAGCACACAGACCACACAGCACAGCAGAGCACAGCACACAGAGCTCAGCAGAGCACACAGAGCACAGCAGAGCACAGCACACAGTACAGCACAGCACACAGAGCACACAGAGCAGAGCACAGCAGAGCAGAGAACACACAGCAGAGCACAGCAGAGTACAGCAGAGCACACAGAACACACAGAGCACAGCAGAGCACACAGAGCACAGCAGAGCAGAGCACACAGCAGAGCAGAGCAGAGCAGAGCACAGCAGAGCAGAGCAGAGCACAGCACACAGAGCACACAGAGCAGAGCACAGCAGAGAACACACAGCAGAGCACAGTAGAGCAGAGTACAGCAGAGCACACAGAGCACACAGAGCAGAGCAGAGCACAGCAGACAGAACAGAGCACACAGAGCACAGCAGACAGAGCACAGCAGAGCAGAGCACACAGAGCACAGCAGAGCAGAGTACAGCAGAGCACACAGAGCACAGCAGAGCACACAGAGCACAGCAGAGCACAGCAGAGCACAGCACACAGCACAGCACACAGAGCACAGCAGAGCACAGCAGAGCACAGCAGAGCACAGCACACAGAGCACACAGAGCACAGCACAGCACACAGAGCACAGCAGAGCACACAGAGCACAGCACAGCACAGCAGAGCACAGCACACAGCACAGCACACAGAGCACAGCAGAGCACAGCAGAGCACAGCAGAGCACAGCACACAGAGCACACAGAGCACAGCACAGCACACAGAGCACAGCAGAGCACACAGAGCAGAGCACAGTACACAGCACAGCACACAGTGCACAGCAGAGAACACAGAGCAGAGCACAGCAGAGCAGAGCAGAGCACACAGAGCACAGCAGAGCACACAGAGCACAGCAGAGCACACAGAGCAGAGCACAGCAGAGCAGAGCAGAGCACACAGAGCAGAGCACAGTACACAGCACAGCACACAGAGCACACAGAGCACAGCACAGCACACAGAGCACAGCAGAGCACACAGAGCACAGCACAGTGCACAGCAGAGCACACAGAGCACAGCAGAGAACACAGAGCAGAGCACAGCACAGCAGAGCAGAGCACACAGAGCACAGCAGAGCACACAGAGCACAGCAGAGCACAGAGCACAGCAGAGCACAGTAGAGCACAGCAGAGCAGAGCACACAGAGCACAGCAGAGCGCAGACAGAGCAGAGCAGAGCACAGCAGAGCAGAGCACACAGACCACACAGCACAGCAGACAGAGCAGAGCAGAGCACACAGAGCACAGCAGAGCACAGCAGACAGAGCACAGCAGACAGAGCAGAGCAGAGCACAGAGAGCACAGCAGAGCACAGCAGACTGAGCACAGCAGACAGAGCAGAGCAGAGCAGAGCACACAGAGCAGGTCGTTCACCTGCATATCTCCTTTGATCAATGTGGGCTGAGGTCAATGTGCCTTTGGACACAGAGCAGCCAATCAGAATGGCACTTAGCCAAACTTGAGCATATTAGGCCAAGCCATAGGCTTGCCTTACCCAAATTTGGGATAAGCACAGGCCTTGCACAAGGCAGGCACAAGCCAAGTGTGTGCAGTTTGTCTACCACAGGGCTCTAGGCAGGCAGAGTCCTTAGACTTAGTGGCCCCAGGTTCTTTTGTCTTCTTTTCCCACACTTGCTTCTCAGGTGGAGCAGAAAAACATTCCTGGGCAAGCCAGGATATTAAGCCTATTTTGGGCCTCTCAGGTCTACCATGGCACTCTCAAAGCAGAAGTCCTTCCTCATGTTTGGGTGGAACTCACAGAACTTTAGAGGTTGGAAGGGACCTCCAGAGATGATCCAGTCCAACCTCCCTACCAAGGCAGGATCCCCTAGGATAGTTTGCTCAGGAAAGCAGCCAGATGGGGTTTGAAAGTCACCAGAGAGGGAGACTCCACAACCTCTCTGGGCAGCCTGCTCCAGGGCTCTGACTAACTCAGCCAGCTGGAATGGAGCTCTGTGTACAGCGTGGCACAAGTACACAGACATACACACACAGTATAGAATGAGAGAATCAGTCAGGGTTGGAAGAGACCACAAAGATCAGATAGCCCCAACCCCCCTGCCATGCCCAGGGACACCCTACCCTAGAGCAGGCTGCACACAGCCTCAGCCAGCCTGGCCTGAAACACCTCCAGCCATGGGGGCCTCAACCACCTCCCTGAGCAACCCATTCCAGCCTCTCACCACTCTCCTGCTCAACAACTTCCTCCTCACCTCCAGGCTGAGGACAATACACACACAGAGAGTTACAATTCTAGACAAGGTAAAAGTAGTGCAGATATTCAGAATCCCTCCTGAGCAGCCAGACTGCCCAGGAGGACTCCTGACTAATCCACCACCCCCCCGTCCCCCAACCTTTCCACCCCACCTCTTATCTCAGAAATAGAATCATAGAATCAGTCAGGGCTGGAAGGGACCACAAGGAGCAGCCAATTCCATCCCCACTGCCATGGGCAGGGACAGCTCACACCAGAGCAGGCTGCCCACAGCCTCAGCTAGCCTGGCCTTGAACACCTCCAGGGATGAGGTTTCCACCTCCTCCCTGGGTAACCTGTGCCAGGCTCTCACCACCCTCATGCTGAAGAACTTCTTCCTAACATCCAGGCTGACTCTGCCCATTTCCACCTTTGTTCCATCCTCCCCATTCCTGTTTCTCCCTGACAGCCTCAAAAGTCCCTCCCCAACTTTCTTGTAGCCTCCTTCAGATCCTGCAAGGCCACAAGAAGGTCCCCTTGGAGCCTTCTCCTCTGCAGACTGCACAGCCCCAGGTATTTGCAGACACACACACAGGTGTTGACAATTCTATCCAAGTAATAAATTCAGAATCCCTCCCAAGCAGCCAAACTGCCCAGGAGGACTCCTGAGCAACCCACCCCCTCCTTTCCACCCCCCACCTCTTCTCTCAGAAATAAGCAGATAAATCTCTGTATAACTCACAGCATCACAGAATGTCAGGGGCTAAAAGGGAGCTCCAAAGCTCAGCCAGTCCAAGCCCTGCCAGAGCAGCAGCACCCAGAGCAGGTCACACAGAACACAGCCAGGTGGGGGTTGGGTATCTCCAGAGAGGGAGACTCCACAGCCCCCCTGGGCAGCCTGTGCCAGGCTCTGGCACCCTCACAAGGGAAAATTCCTCCTCCTGTTTCCATGGAGCCTTCTCTGCCTCTTCCCTTGTGCTGGGCACCCCCTAGCAGAGCCTGGCTCCAGCCTCTGCCACTCACCTTTGCACCTCTATAGCCATTGCTGAGGTCACCTCTCAGCTCCTCTGCTCCAAGCTCCCAGCCCCAGCTCCCTCAGGCTCTCCTCCTAACAGAGCTGTTCCATTCCCTGCAGCATCAACTCCCATGATGAAATCTGCAGAGACTTGAGGTGAGATGTCAGAAGATGAGGAGGAGGTTAGAGGAGAGAAATGATTAGATCAGGTTACAAAGGTTTCATGCAAAGGAGGTAAGGCAGGATGCAGCCAGACACACAGACCCCAGGAGAGGAAGTGAGGAGTGAGGATTGAGTGAGGAGTAAGTGAGGAGTGAGAAATGAGTGAGGAGTGAGGAATGAGGAGTGAGAAGTGAGAAATGAGTGATAATTGAGTGAGGAGTGAGTGAGCAGTGAATGAGGAGTGAGTGAGGAATAAGAAGTGAGTGAGAAGTGAGAAGTGAGTGAGAACTGAGTGAGGAGTGAGTAGGGAGTGAGAAGGGACTGAGAAGTGAGGAGTGAGGAGTGAGCGAGCAGCGAGTGAGTGCTTTATCTTCTGTTTGGACTCAGCCTCCCAGCAGGGACCCTCTCAGCATCTTGGTGGCCTCCTCTGGACTGGCTCAAACACTTCCATGTCCTGCTTGTGTTGGGGGCTCCAGAACTGCACCCAGGACTCCAGGTGGGGTCTGAGGAGAGTTGTGGTTGGACTCCATCAGCTTAAGGTCCTTTCCAACTAAGCAGTGCCCTGATTCCATCAGCTGCTGACTCCTGGGTGATGGCTGTGGTGGTGTTGGGCTTGGTTCTTGGATTTGATGATGACTTTGATAGGATGGGTTGGATTGGAAGGGATCTGAAAGCTCAGCCAGTGCCAACTCCCCCCTGCTATGGGGCAGAGACACCTCCCACCAGCTCAGGTTGCTCAAGGACTCATCCAACCTGGTCCTGAACACCTCCAGGGAGGTTGTGGAGCACAGATGTACCCAATGTGATCTTTGATCCCATTCTGTGCTCCACAACCTCCCTGGGTAAACCTGTGCCAGTGTCTCACCACCCTCAACCTGTGCCAGTGTCTCACCACTCTCAACCTGTGCCAGTCCAGAACCTCTCTCCAGTCTCAGTCTACCCTCCTGGAGCCCTCCTCCCTCAGCTGGGCTTCTTTCCAGCGACTCCCACAGCTCCTTGGGTGGTTTTGCTCTGACCATTCTGCACCTTTTCCCCTTACAGTCCTCTGGCAACGTCTGGGTCACCCACGAGGAGATGGAGAACATGGCAACATCCACCAAGACGGTGAGGCTGGCAGGGGCTGTGCCACTCACTGGGCACAGTGTTGGGAGGGAAAGGGCATCTGGGCTGCATCTCATCTGGCAGCTCCTGGGCAGTGCCATGAAGCTGCTTAGAAACCATCTTCCAGCTGGGAGCATCCCAAGCACTGCAGCTGCTTAGGAACCATCTTCCAGCTGGGAGCATCCCAAGCACTGCAGCTGCTTAGGAACCATCTTCCAGCTGGGAGCATCCCAAGCACTGCAGCTGCTTAGAAACCATCTTCCAGCTGGGAGCATCCCAAGCATTCCTCAAAGTGCCTTCAAAACCCATTGGAAGCTTCCTCCTTGGCAAGCCCCCAAATGTCTCACTGGGGTTCTGGGGTAGCTTCTCTGGGGGTTGGGAGTTAAAGGAAAGAAAGTGGAGAGCAGGACTGGGCTGGCAGAGGCACAAGTGGCAGCAGGCTCACAGGATGTCAGGGGTTGGGAGGGACCCAGAGACCATCACAGGATCAGAGAATGTGAGGGATTGGGAGAGACCCAAAGAGATCATCACAGGATCAGAGGATGTGAGGGGTTGGGAGGGACCCAAAGAGATCATCACAGGATCAGAGGGTGTCAAAGATTGGAAAGGACCCAAAGAGATCATCACAGGATCACAGCCTCACAGGATGTCAAGGGTTCGAAGGGACCCAAAGAGACCACTACAGGATCAGAGGATGTGAGGGTTTGGAAGGGACCAAAGAAGATCATCCAGTCCAAGCCCCCTGCCAGAGCAGGACCATCCAATCTAGCTCAGGGCACAGAAGAACACATCCATACAGGCCTGAAGGCTCCAGAGAAGGAGACTCCACAACCTCTCTGGGCAGCCTGTGCCAGGGCTCTGGGACCCTTCCAGGCAAGAAGTTGCCCCTTGTGCTGAGCTGGAACCTGCTGTGCTGCATCTTCCATCCACTGCTGCTTGTCCTGTCCCAGGGAGCAGTGAGCAGAGCCTGTCCCCTCACTCCTGACCCCCAACCCTCAGTTACAGACATTGATTCAATCCCCTCTCAGTCTTCTCTCCTCCAGACTTTCAGCCCCAGGTCCCTCAGCCTCTCCTCACCAGGCACTGCTCCAGTCCCCTCATCATCCTCGTAGCCCTCCACTGGACTCTCTCCAGCAGATCTCTGTCCCTCTGCAACTGGGGAGCCCAAAACTGAAGGCAATACTCAAGATCAGGTCTCACCAGGGCAGAGTAGAGAGGGAAAGGACCCTTTAAGGTCATCCTGTCCAACCCCTCTGCAGGCATCAGGGACACCTCCAGCTGGAGCAGGCTGCCCAAGACCACATCCAGTCTGATCTTGAATGCCTCCAGGGATGGAGCCTGAACCACAGCCCTAGGCAGCCTGTGCCAGTGTCTCCTCACCCTCACTGTGCAGAGCTCCCTCCTGATGTCCAACCTGAATCTCCCCTGCTCCAGTTCCAAACCATTGCCCCTTGTCCTGCCACCACGAGCCCCTGGGAGCAGTCCCTGCCCAGCCTGCCTGGAGATGCTCTTCAGATATTGAAATGCAGCTCTGAGGTCTCCCTGGAACCTTCTCTTCTCCAGGCTCAACAGCCCCAACTCTCCCAGCCTGTGCCACAGCAGAGCTTCTCCAGCCTCTGATCACTTTGGTGGCCTCCTCTGGACCCTCTCCAGCAGCTCCAGGTCCTTCTTGTGTTGAGGGCCCCAGAGCTGGCCCCAGCCCTTCCTCCTGATGTCCAACCTAAGTGTCCCCAGGCTCAGTTTCAAACCATCACCTCCTGTCCTATCACTACCTGCCTGTCTCAGGACGGATGCATGAGGCTGAGTCCCACCTTGGGCATCTTGCACGCAGAGAAGTCACTCTCATCACCCACTGACCCTGGCACACCCAAATGGTGTCCCCACTGCCTGTCCCTACCTCTGGCTGGCAGCTTGGGGTCCTTCAGAGGGATGTGCTCATGCTCCTGACAGCTTTGGCTCCTCTGGGGAGATGTATCCATGCTGCCCTCTCTGCAGCTTCATGACCCCATGCCCATGGCTCAGGGCAGGGGCAGGAGGACACATTTGTGGGGTGCATTTAGGCATTTTGGGAAGCTTTTGTCTGCTGCTTGAGCAGCAGAGACCTGGAGCTGGCCAGGGTCGTGTGGTGAAGGAGAGCTCAGAGTTACAGCAGGGATGTGGCACTTACCCTTGGCAGGCTTTGTGAGGTTGCAGCAAAAGCAGCACAGGTTGGACAAGAGAGGAAAGGGACAAAAATCAGCCAGGTCTGGGGGCTGTGAACTATGAGATGAGGCTTAAGGTTCTCTCTGCATCCATAGGATCAGAGAATCATGGAATTGTTTGGGTTGGCAAAGCCCTCTGAGATCATCCATCCCAACCTGCAACCCAGCACCACCATGGCCACTAAACCATGGCCCCAGGTGCCATGGCCACAGCTTCCCTCAACACCTCCAGGCATGGGCACTCCACCACCTCTCTGGCCAAGGGACCATCAGGAAGTCACAGATGGGATGGAAAAAGCCTCCAAGGTCACTAAGTCCAAGCAGCAACCCAGCCCCACCATGGCCATTGGCCCATGGCCATTAGCCCATGGCACCACTATGGCCACTGAGCCATGGACACAGCTTTCTTGAACTCCACCACCTCCCTGGGCAGCCTCTGCCAGTCCCTCACCACTCCTCCAGCAAAGACATTTTTCCTCCTCTCCGACCTAACCCTCCCCTGGCACAATTCCAGGACATTTCCTCTCCTTCCATCACCTGAGCCCAGGCAGCAGAGCCCAACCCCCACCTGGCTGCAGCCTCCTCTCAGGGAGCTGCAGAGAGCAATGAGCTCTGCCCTCAGCCTCCTCTTCTCCAGGCTGCTCACCCCCAGCTCCTTCAGCTGCTGCTCCCCAGCCCTCCTCTCCAGATCCTTCCCCACCTTTATTGCCCTTCTCTGGACCTGCTGCAGCTCCTCAATATCCTTCTGGGAGTGAGGGGCTCACAACTGAGCCCAGGATTCAAGCTGTGACCTCCCCAGTGCCCATCAAAGGGGCACAATCCCTGCCCTCCCCAAGAGCTGCCCACATTCCCCAGAGCAGAGGTGTGGTCCCCACTGTCTGTGCCATCTCCAGTCCAATGCCCATGGGAAAGGCCTGATCCTTCCTCATCTGAGCACTGGAGCCCAGCAGAGTTGGGATGCCCTCAGCACTCTGTTGACGAAGCTGAGCTCCCTGAGCCTTGCAGCTCAAGCCCAGCACCTCTGGGGCATGGCATGGTCAGGAGAGTGCCACCCCCAGCACACACAGAAGCTGCCTTCATGGGGCAGGGCTGCCAGCTACTGACTGTCCTTGTCCTTTCTGTTGACATGCTGCATGTGTCACTCTTAGGACACAGAGGAAGGCAGCTGGGCACAGGTGAGGTCCCCGAGCCACCGCGGGCGCTGCAGGGGAGGGCGCTGGGGGAGGGCGAGCTGGGGGGCATGGGAGGGTGGGCTTGGGTCACAGATCACTGGGCCCTCAGGTGGGACCTCAAATGGGACCTCAAATGGGACCTCAAAAGGGACCTCAAAAGGAATCTCAAATGGGATCTCAAATGGGACCTCAAAAGGGCTCTCAAATGGGACCTCAAATGGGACCTCAGAAGGGATCTCAAGTGAGACCTCAAAAGGGATCTCAAAAGGGATCTCAAGAGATCATTCAATCCAGCCCCCTCCTACCCCTGCCAGACGACCCAGGGCAGACCACACAGGAGCCAGAGAGCTTTTGAATGGCTGCAGAGGAGACTCCACCAGCTCCCTGGGCAGCCTGCTCCAATCTTTTCTCACCCTCCCACTGGGATTACAGAACCAGAAAATGAACCAGGCTGGAAAAGACCTCTAAGATATGCACCAAGTCCTTGGTGGAGTCTGATCCTGTACCCTGTGCTTGCTCCTCTGAGCCACCCTCCACCTACAGGGTGCTGGCCTTGGCTGCTTCAGGCAGAGGGACTTTTTGGTGGGACCTCTGTGGGACACAGGCCCTGTGTTAAACCCCACCTGAAAGTGGTTCTGGGGCAGTTGAGACTTCATCTGTTTCTTTAGCTCCAAGTTTGGGATGCAGACCTGGAGAGGTGGGAGGGAAGAGTCCTGCCTGACCTCACCTCTCCTGGCTTTGCTGCTCTCAGAGGTTTGGCTTTTCTTCTGCCCCCCCCCACCCAGTGCCAGCAAATTCAAGTTTTCCTGCCCCAAACTGCCCCAAATTTGCCATTTCTGAATTGATGAAGCAGATCCCTTGGTGGTTCCTAAGCATCTTAAACCCCCCTGGGAGTGCACCGAGACCTTCCTTGGTCATTTCAGCCCTCATGGATGTGCTCATGCCAGAAGCTGGCCATGAGGTCCCAACTATGCCTCCCATTGGGTTTTGGCTACTGCCTTGTGTCCTCGGGGGGACACCAGCAGGACACAGACCATGGCCAACAGGACACAGACCATGGCCAATAGGACACAGACCATGGCCAACAGGACACAGATCATGGCCAACAGGACACAGACCATGGCCAACAGGACACAGATCATGGCCAACAGGACTCTTCCCTCCAGCTCCTTCAGGACAAACTGGGGTTCAATTCCTCTGGCCTGGCTTTGCCCCCTCAGCACAACAACCCCCCCAGAGCTGCAGTGCTGAGCTCTTGCTGATTTCCTGGCAGCTCCCCAGCTTCTCCATCTGCTTCCCTACAGACCCTGGCCTATGGGGACATGAACCACGAGTGGATTGGGAACGAGTGGCTGCCCAGCCTGGGTCTCCCTCAGTACCGCAGCTACTTCATGGAGTGCCTGGTGGACGCGCGGATGCTCGACCACCTCACCAAGAAGGACCTCAGAGTGCACCTGAAGATGGTCGACAGCTTCCACCGGTGAGTCCTCTCCTCCTGGAGGCCCCTGGGCTGCACTCAGCATGGGTCAGCCTGAGGGATCCTTCCCTGCCTTGGCCAGCCCTGCTGCTGGAGGGTGGCTCTACTGGGCTAGACTCGACCACCTGGGCTGGGGTGGCTCACACAGCTCAAAGTCCTCCTTCATCACTCTCCCTGCAGCAGAACTGCAGAGGGCCAAGCTGCCTGCTGGCTGTGCAGCAAAGGAGGCTGCCCCCCCTGGTTCCCCAGTGCCAGGCAGAGCACTCATCTGCCAGCAGCCCTGGGGAAGGCTTGCACCATCACAACCATTACTGCTCATGGGGTACCACCACCCCCCGCCCCAACCCATGGGGCTGTGTCCATGGCTCTGCCAAGGCCCTCCCTGCTCTGGGGATGAGCCCTTCAGGCTGGAATAGCCCCCATGGGCTGCTTCTCCCTTCTCCCGTGGGTCCTTCAGCTCCCAGGAAAAGATTGATGGAGTGGGGAATGGCCATGGAAGGGAAGGACCCTTCCCACCTTCCAGCTGAGATTGTCCCCTTGGGTTGTGTCTGTCCTGACCCAGCCCCCAACTCAAGCATCCTTCGGGGTGAGGCAGAGCAAGCAGAGAAGTGGGTCCCTCCACGGGTCCCTGCAAGCCAGCTGGGCCACGCTGCTGCTCCCTGCTGAGGGTTGGTGACCTCTGGTGTCCTTGCAGCACCAGCCTGCAGTACGGCATCATGTGCCTGAAGAGGCTCAACTACGACCGCAAAGAGCTGGAGAGGAGGCGAGAGGAGACCCAGCACGAGATCAAAGGTCAGCAGCTCCTGCACGGCCCAGCCCTGCCAAAGGAGATGAGGAACCTCCCAAGGGCTGCCCAGCCACAGGCTCTCTCCTGTCCCTCAGTATCTGCCAGGAGTTAGTCACAGAAGCAGAGAACCACAGAATTACCCAGGTTGGAAAAGACCTTTGAGACCATCGAGTCCTAACAGCTTCTGACTCACTGACCCCTGGCACTGAGTGCCTCCTGCAGCCTCCTCATAAACACCTCCAGGCACAGCCACTCCACCACCTCCCTGGGCAGCCCATTCCAATGCCAATCTCTCTCTCTGCCAACAACTTCCTCCTAACATCCAGCCTCAACCTGCCCTGGCACTGCTTCAGGCTGTGTCCCCTTCTTCTGTCCCTGGCTGCCTGGCAGCAGAGCCCAACCCCAGCTGGCTACAGCCTCCCTGCAGGGAGCTGCAGACAGCAATGAGCTCTGCCCTGAGCCTCCTCTGCTGCAGGCTGCACACCCCCAGCTCCCTCAGCCTCTCCTCACAGGGCTGTGCTCCAGGCCCCTCCCCAGCCTTGCTGCCCTTCTCCAAACACCTTCCAACACTTCAACATCTCTCTGCAATGCAGGAGCCCAGAACTGGACACAGCACTCCAGGTGTGGCCTGAGCAGTGCTGAGCACAGGGGCAGAAGAAGCTCCCCTGTCCTGCTGCCCACACTGCTCCTGAGCCAGCCCAGGATGCCATTGGCTCTGCTGCCCACCTGGGTACTGCTGCCTTAGCTTCAGCTCCTCTCTGCCAGCACCCCCAGTTCCCTCTCTGTCTGGCTGCTCTCAGCCACTCTGTCCCCAGCCTGTAGTGCTGCTTGGGGTTGTTGTGGCCAAAGTGCAGAACCCTGCACTTGGCCTTGTTCAGACTCCTGGCATTGGACCTCTGGGCACACATGCCCAGGACATCTTTTCCAGGGCCTCCTCCCTGCTGTAAGTCCCAAAGAGATTGCTGCAAAAGCCTTTATCTGCTTACAGAACCACAGCATGGTGGTGTTTGGAGGGGACCTCGGGAGATCAGGCAGTCCAACCCCCCTGCAAGGCAGAGTCACCCAGGGCAGGTCACACAGGTACATCTCCAGGCAGGTTTTGAATCTCTCCACAGAAGGAGACTCCAGCACCTCCCTGGGCAGCCTGCTCCAGGGCTCCAGCACCCTGACATTAAAGAAGCTCCTCCTCATGTTCAGATGGAACTTCTGCTGTTCCAGTTGGTGCCCATTGCCCCTTGTCCTGTCCCTGGGCACCACTGAGCAAAGCTTGGTCCCACCCTGCTGACAGCTCAGCATTGCTCAGGTCCCCCCCAGGCTGCTCCTCTCCAGGCTCCACAGCCCCAACTCTTTCAGCCTCTCCTCCCAGAGCTGCTCCAGTCCCCTCAGCAGCTCTGCAGCCCTTTGCTGTCCCCTCCCCAGCAGTTCCCTGTCCTGCAGTTGGGAAGCTCAGAACTGGACTCAGCACTCCAGACGTGGCCTCAGCAGGGCAGAGCTGAGAGGGAGGTTGTGAAGATGACAGAACCACAAAATCACAGAACCTTAGAGGCTGGAAGGGACCTGCAGAGATCATCCAGACCAACCTCCCTGCCAAGGCAGGATCCCCGAGGGGAGGCTGCACAGGAATGCATCCGGGGGGGGGTTGGAAAGCCTCCAGAGAAGGAGACTGCAGAACCTCTCAGGGCAGCCTGCTCCAAGGCTCTGCCACTCTGGCTGTAAAGAAGTTTCTCCTCCTGTTGAGCTGAAACCTTCTCTGGTCCAGTTTGTATCCATTGCTCCTTGGATGGAACAGATCCAATCTGAGCATCAGATCACCTCCTGCCCACTGCAGATGCTCAGGACACCCCCAGCTTGCTCAGTCTCCTCTTCCTCACTGGTCCAGAGATTCCCTTCTCACCTGCCTGCAGCTTGGATTCTCTCTATGGATGATGGCCCTAACTATCCCAGCAGCTGCAGGGGCTTGGGATTCATTGTCAGCTGGTTTCTGGCTGCCTCTGCAGCATTTGGTTGGGTAAAGCAAAGCTCCTGACACTTCTTCACCTGCTGTGGCTGCAGGGCTAGGAGGAAGACCCCCAGGATCAGCCTAGGGAAGGGTGAGAGGGCTTCAGGCCATAGAACCAGAGACTCATGAAGGTTAGAAGAGACCTCTGAGATCATCAGGGCTGAGAGACCTGGGGCTGTTTACTGGGGAGAAGAGAAAACAGAGAGGATCTGACCAATGTTTGCAAATATCTGAAGAGTGGGGGTCAAGATGGAGGGACCAGGACAGGACAAGAGGCAATGAACACAAGCTGGAACCCAGAAAGTTCCACCTCACCTGCACTGTGAGGGTGCAGAGCCCTGGAGCAGGCTGCCCAGAGGAGTTGTGCAGTTTCCTTCTCTGGAGACCTTCAAGCCCCATCTGGATGTGTTCCTCTGTTGTCTGCCCTGGCTGACCCTGCTCTGTCAGGGGAGCTGGGCTGGGTGGTCCCTTCCAACCCCTACATTCTGTGATTCTATGATTCTGAGTCCAGCAGCAACCCAGCCCCACCATGGCCATCAAACCCTGGCCCCAGGTGCCATAGCCACAGCTTCCTTCAGCCCCTCCAGCCATGGGCACTCCACCACCTCCCTGGGCAGCCTCTGCCAGTCCCTGACCACTCCACCAGCAACGAAATGTTTCATCTCCAACCTAACCCTTCCCTGGTGCAACTTGAGGCCAATTCCTCTCTTTCTCTAGCTAGAAGCACAGAATCTGGATGCCATCCAGAGGGACCTGGGCAGGCTGCAGAGGTGGGCCCAGGCCAATCTCATGACATTCAACAAGGCCAAGTATAAGATCCTGCAGCTGGGTGGGTGCAATCCTCCAGCACAACTCCAGGTTGGGTGGGGAATGGCTGAGAGCAGCCCTGAGGAACAGGACCTGGGGATCTGGGGTGATGCAAAGCTCAACATGAGCCTGCAGTGTGAGTGCAGCCCAGACAGCAACCCTGTGCTGGGCTGCAGCAAGAGCAGTGTGGGCAGCAGGGCAAGGGAGGGGATTCTGCCCCTTGGCTCTGCTCTCCTCAGACCCCACCTGCAGTCCTGNAGGAGGAGGAGGAATGGGTTTGAAGTGTCAGAGGGGAGATTGAAAGTGGATGTGAGGAAGAAGTTGTTTGCAGTGAGGGTGGGGAGAGACTGGCACAGGTTGAGGGTGGTGAGAGACTTGCAGAGGTTTGCCCGGGAAGGTTGTGGAGCACAGAAGCACAGAGTGAGGTGGAAGCCTCATCCCTGGTGGTGTTCAAGGCCAGGCTGGATGAGGCACTGAGCAACCTGACCCAATGTGAGGTGCCCCTGCCCATGGCAGGGGGTTGGAGCTGGCTGCTCCTTGTGGTCCCTTCCAGTCCTGACTGATTCCATGACTCCCTGGCTCTTGCAGATGTGCTGGTCTGGACCAATGACCAAGTGATGCACTGGATCCAGTCCATTGGGCTGCGGGACTACGCCAACAACCTGGCGGAGAGCGGCGTGCACGGAGCCCTGCTGGCCCTCGACGAGAACTTCGACCACAACAGCCTGGCCCTGGTGCTGCAGATCCCCACCCAGAACACCCAGGTGACAGCAGCAGCCCCCAGGGGATGGGGTGGTGGTGTTTGGAGGAGAGTGGCAGCATGGAAGTCCCATCCCTGGGTGTTTTTAAGGTCAGACTGGGGACAGAGTGGTTGAGAGCAGCCAGGCAGAGAGGGCCCTGGGGGTGCTGGGAGAGAGGAGCTGAAGAGGAGGCAGCAGTGCCCAGGTGGGCAGCAGAGCCAATGGCATCCTGGGCTGGCTCTGGAGCAGTGTGGACAGCAGGACAAGGGAGGTTCTTCTGCCTCTGTGCTCAGCACTGCTCAGGCCACACCTGGAGTGCTGTGTCCAGTTCTGGGCTCCTGAATTGCAGAGAGATGTTGAGGTGCTGGAAGGTGTTTGGAGAAGGGCAGCAAGGCTGGGGAGGGGCCTGGAGCACAGCCCTGTGAGGAGAGGCTGAGGGAGCTGGGGGTGTGCAGCCTGCAGCAGAGGAGGCTCAGGGCAGAGCTCATTGCTGTCTGCAGCTCCCTGCNGTGGTTCTGGGCAACCTGATCTAGAGTGAAGTGTCCCTGCTCGTGGAGGGGGGGAGCTGGGACTGGATGATCTTTGAGGTCACTTCCAACCCTTGACACTTCTGTGTATGGGACACAGCTGCAGCTTGGCTCCAGCAGCATCAGAGAATTGGAGAAAGGTTTGGGTTGGTAAAAGACCTTTGAGATAGAATCACAGAATTGTCAGGGCTGGAAGGGACCACAAGGATCAGACAGTTCCAACCCCCTGCCATGTCCAGGGACACTTCACACTGGGTCAGGTTGCACAGAGCCTCATCCAGCTTGGTCTTAAACACCTCCAGGGATGAGGCTTCCACCACCTCCCTGGGTAACCTGTGCCAGGCTGTCACCACTCTCATGCTGAACAACTTCTTCCTAACATCCAGGCTGACTCTCCCCACCTCCAGCTTTGCTCCATTCCCCCCAGTCCTGTCACTACCTGACACTAAAAAGTCCCTCCCCAGCTTTCTTGTATCCCACTTCACATCCTGCAAGGCCACAGTAAGGTCCCCTTGGAGCCTTCTCCTCTCCAGACTGCACAGCCCCAACTACCTCAATCTCTCCTCACAGCAGAGCAGCTCCATCCCTCTGCTCATCCTCCTGGCCCTTCCCTGGACACCTTCCAGCACCTCCACATCTTTCTTGTAATCTCCAACTCCAAGCACAACCCAGCACTGTGGGGGCTGCACTGACCACGTCCCTCAGCACCACCTCTCCATGGCTCTGACACCGGTGCAGGGATGGGGACTCCACCACCAGTCTCTGAAACTCTTCTGGGGAAGAAATTGTCCCTCATGTCCAACCTAAAACCTCACCCTGGTGCCACAAGAGGCTTTTTGCTGTGGTCTGTCTCTTGTTCACTGGAGAAGAGATCAACCTCCACCTTTTTAGACCAACTTGACTCTGCCTTTCAAAGCAGAGCTCTCAGGTGCCCCTTGGGCTGTTTCATCCTTGCAGGTGGACAGCTGATGGCAGAGCAGTGGATGTGCTTGGCCTTGATTTCAGCAAAGCCTTTGGCACTGTCTCCCACAGCATCCTCATAGCTGAACTGAGAAGCTGTGGGCTGAGTGAGGTGGATTGGGAACTGGTTAAAGGAAAGAAGCCAGAGAGTTGTGCTCAATGGGCTGGAGTCCAGCTGGAGGCTGTGACTAGTGGAGTCCCTCAGGGGTCATTACTGGGACCAGTTCTGCTCAATGTATTCATCAATGACCTGGCTGAGGGCACATTGGGCACTGGCAGCAAGTTTGGTGGTGGCATCAAGCTGGGTGGAGTGGCTGAGACACACCAGAGAGTTGTGCTGCCATTCAGAGAGACTTGGACAGGCTGGAGGGGTGGGCAGGGAGAAGCTGAATGAAGTTCAACAGGGGCAAGAGTCTGGCACCTGGGACAGAACAAGCCCAGGGAGCAGGATGTGTTGGGGACTGAGCTGTTGGAAGGCAGTGAAGGGTAAAAGGATCTGGAGGGTCCTGGTTGCTGTCAGGATGGGCATGAGCCAGAAATGTGCCCTGGGGGCCAGCAGGGCAATGACATCCTGGGGTGGATTAGAAGGGCTATGGTGAGCAGGTCGAGAGAGGTTCTCCTGCCCCTCTGCTCTGCCCTGCTGAGGCTGCATCTGGAGTACTGTGTCCAGTTCTGGCTCCCCAAGTTCAAGAGGGACACAGAACTGCTGGAGAGAGTCCAGCACAGAGCCACAGAGATGATGAAGGAAGTTGAACATCTTCCTTATGAGGAGAGCCTGAGGGAGCTGGGGCTGGGAGCTTGGAGAGGAAGAACCTGAGAGGTGACCTCAGCAATGCTTACAGAGATGCAAAGGTGAGTGGCAGAGGCTGGAGCCAGGCTCTGCTGGGGGGTGCCCAGTGCCAGGGCAAGGGGCAGTGGTGGAAGCTGAGGCAGAGGAGGTTCTGTGTGACCCTGAGGAAGATTTTTTTCCTTGTGAGGGTGCCAGAGCCTGGCACAGGCTGCCCAGGGAGGGCTGTGGAGTATCTCTCTGGAGATACTCAAATCCCTCCTGGCTGTGTTCTGTGTGATCTGCTCTGGGTGCTGCTGCTCTGGCAGGACTTGGACTGGCTGAGCTTTGGGAACCTTCCAGCCCTGCCATTCTGTGACTCTTTGACTCTCTGTCATTCTCTGGCTGTCCGGGGGTGGGATTTGGTGCTGGGAGCTGTTTCCATCAGTGAGGAATCCTGCCCTTGTGCTCCTTTCAGGCTCGACAGGTACTGGAGCGGGAGTTCAACAACCTGCTGGCGCTGGGCACGGACCGCAGGCTGGACGATGTGAGTACCACATCTGCCCTCCTCCACTGCCTGCTGAGCTCCTCCTGGGCAAGACACGGGAGAGGCAGAACCTCTGCCCCCTCCCTCCTTCTCCAAGGGTGTCACTTCATGTGTCATAGGCTCTCTAGAGCAGTCGCAGGAGCAGGAGCAGCTCAGGGTGTGAGACGAGGCCCCAAGGAACCTGCAAGCAGGAGAGGAAGAGTCTCAGGCATCATTTCCAGCCTCATGCTCAGGCACCTCAGGTCACTGAGCTCTCCTCACCAGCTGCCTTAGTCTTGGCTTTAGAGTCCCAGACCTTCTGGGCAGGACCCCCCTGCCATGGGTGAAGCTGGTGGGTTAGAGGAGCCCCTTCAAGCAGCCAGAAACCTGCTCCTGTTCAAACACTAAAGGTGGGAATTTATAGATCCATAGATTGAGGGAATGGTTTGGATTGGAAGGAACCTTAAGGATCCTTCATAGATTGAGGGAATGGTTTGGATTGGAAGGGACCATAAGGATCCTTCATAGGTTGAGGGAATGGTTTGGATTGGAAGGGACCTTAAGGATCCTTCATAGATTGAGGGAATGGTTTGGATTGGAAGGGACCTTAAAGATCCTTCATAGATTGATGCAATGGTTTGGATTGGAAGGGACCTTAGGGATCCTTCATAGGTTGAGGGAATGGTTTGGATTGGAAGGGACCTTAAAGATCCTTCATAGATAGATGCAATGGTTTGGATTGGAAGGGACCTTAAAGATCCTTCATAGATAGATGCAATGGTTTGGATTGGAAGGGACCTTAAGGATCCTTCATAGATTGAGGGAATGGTTTGGATTGGAAGGGACTTTAAAGCTCATCCAATTCCAACCCCCTGCCATGGGCAGGGACACCTCCCACCAGCCCAGGTCTGCTCTAGGTCTCTCCTGTGTGTGGCTTTCCTCCGTGGGATCTGACAGCAAAGTCTTCAGGACTGTCTTGAGCTCTCAGACAGAAGCAGCCCCTTCCAGGGGCCATTCTCTGACCAGGCTTAGATGCATCCCTTGCTGGCTTTCTGGGGCTTGTATGTTGATGTCTCCGGGGCAGGAGGCATCCAGCAGGCAGGGTGGAGAGCAGAGGGAGACAGGCAGGAAAGGCTGCGTCAGAGGACACCATCACCCAGTGCCGTCCTGCCAGCCTCTACCGGTGGAGTCGATCCTGACCCCCCCGGCGAGGCGGATGTGTGCGTGGCAGGGGGGCAGAAGGGCTGGCAGTGATGCCAGGCCCGTGGGCTGCTGTCCCCTGGCAGGGTGACGAGAAGACCTTCCGTCGGACGCCCTCCTGGCGCAAGCGGTTCCGCCCGCGGGATGTGCACAGCATCAACCTGCTGAGTGGCTCTGCCGAGACCCTGCCCGCGGGCTTCCGAGTCACCAGCCTGGTGCCCCTGCCCCCCCCGGCTGCCCCAGCCAAGAAGATGCCCCCAGAAGGTAGGTCACACCCCCCCATGCCTCCTCTTCCTCCCCAGAGTCAGCTCCCAGCCCTGCTCAGACCTCGCGGTGAAGGAGGGGAACAGGTCATGGAACTGGTTGGGTGGGAAAAGCTCTCTGGGAGCGTCCAATCCACAGCAGCTCAGCACAGTTCAGGTCAGAAAAGTCCTTTCAGGCCATCGAGGCCAACCACAACCCAGCTACCATGACCACCAAGTGACATCCTGAGGCAGCACAGCTGCAGCTTCTTGACCACCTCCACGGATGGGGACTCACAGAATCGTTTGGGTTGGCAAAGCTCTCTGAGATCCTCCAGGCCAGCACCAACCCAACCCCACCATGGCCACCAAACCACAGACCCAAGTGCCATGGCCACAGCTTTCTTCAGCACCTCCAGCCATAGGCACTTCCACCACCTCCCTGGGCAGCCTCTGCCAGTCCCTCACCACTCCTCCAGCAAAGACATTTTTCCTCCTCTCCAACCTAACCCTCCCCTGACACAATCCCAGGACATTTTCTGTTCCATCACCTGAGCCCAGGCAGCAGAGCCCAACCCCCATCTGGCTGCAGCCTCCTCTCAGGGAGCTGCAGAGAGCAATGAGCTCTGCCCTCAGCCTCCTCTTCTCCAGGCTGCTCCCCCCCAGCTCCCTCAGCTGCTCCTCCCTGGCCCGCTCCTCCAGACCCTTCCCCACCTTTCTTGCCTTCCTCTGGACCTGATCCAGCTCCTCAATGTCCTTCTGGGAGTGTGGGACCCAGTACCTGCGGTATGGCCTCCCCAGTGCCCAGCCCAGGGGCACAATCCCTGCCCTGCTCCTGCTGCCCACACCACTGCTGATCCAGGCCAGGCTGCTGGTGGCACTCTTGGCCCCCTGGGCACCCCCTGGCTCATCTCCAGCTGCTTTGATCAGCACCCCCAGGTCCTTTCCCACCAGACAGTTTCCATCCACTCTGCTCTCAGCCTGGAGCCTTCACAGGGTTGCTGTGCCCCAAGTGCAGGACCCAGCCCTTGGCCTTGTTGCTCCTCATCCCCTTGGCCTCAGCCCATGGATGCACCTGGCCAGGTCCCTCTGCAGAGCCTCCTACCCTGAAGCAGATCTTGCCCAACTTGGTGGCATCTGCAAGCTGACTGAGGGTGCCCTGCCACGATGTGCCACCAGCAGAGGAGAAGGAAAGAGCCTGGATCCATGAGCCCCCTGGGCTGTGCTCTGCTCTCAGGGCTCTTTTCAGGAGAGTTGCTCTGCTGAGGAATTTCACTGGGCTGAAACACCAGGACAAGGGAGAGGCCTGGGCTGGGGCATGCCATGGAGACCTGTGTCACTCACCCTGGCTTTGGCAGCAAGTCAGAGCCTGCTGGGGCAGGATCACAGAATACTTTAGTTTGAAAGAGACACTAAAGGTCATCCAGACCAACTCTTTAACCCATCACTGCCAGGGCACCACTAACCCCTGGCCCTCAGCACCACATCTCCAAGGCTTTGAAACCCCTCCAGGGTTAGGGACTCCACCACTGCCCTGGGCAGCCTGGGACAGGCCTTGGCAGCCCTCAGGGGGAAGAAATTGTTCCTCATGGCCAACCTAATCCTCCCCTGGGACAACTCGAGGCCATTTCCTCTCCCTCTATCACCTCAGACTAGGCAGAAGAGCCCAACCCCTCCTGGCTCCAGTCTCCTTTCAGGGAGCTGTGGAGAACAATGAGGTCTCCTCTCAGCTCTCCTCTTCTTCAGACCCAAACCCCCAGATTCCCTCAGCTGCTTCTCCCCAGACCCCTCTGTAGCTCAGGGAGCTGTGGAGAGCAATGAGGTCTCACTCAGCCTCCTCTTCTCCAGACTCAAACCCCCAAATTCCCTCATCTGCTCCCCCCCCAGACCCCTCTGTAGCTCAGGAAGCTGTAGAAAGCAGTGAGGTCTCCCTCAGCCTCCTCTTCTCCAGACCCAAACCCCAGATTCCCTCAGCTGCTCCTCCCCAGACCCCTCTGTAGCCCTGGGAGCCGTCAGGAAGCAGCAGCCTAGTCTGGGCCAGCCTTGTCCCTCCTGCCTTCTGAAGACCTGCCCCAGGGAACAGAATTCCAGCTCAGGTCCATCCCAGCCCTGCTGAGCAGCTCCTGTGCCAGTGCTGGCAGGGCCCTGCTGCGAGGCTCCTGCTGCCTGTGCTGCTGCTCTGCTGGGTTTGAGCTGAGCACAGGCTCTGGGCTCTGCCCTCACCTGCCCCCCACACTCCTTCTGCAGGGTCCCTCGGTCCTGTGGGGAGCCATAAGCTCCAGCCAAGTCCCTCCTGGTTTGTTCCCTGAGCCTGGCAGCCTGGTGCCACTGTCCCATGCCAGCAGTGGTGCAGAGGTGGCTTGAGCATGCTGAGAAGTGACCGTGGGAGTGAGGCTCACTGGCACCTTCCAGCTCAGAGCCCCAGGCACAGCTTTCCTCCTGTCTCCAGCGCTTTGGCTCAAGCTGCTGCTCAGCCTTTGCCATCCCATCCCTGGAAGCTGCAGTTCCCACCTGGCTGAGGACAAGGAGAGCTGGGACAGAGCCCCATGGGCAGCAGAGTGCTCATGTCCCAGGGGTTGGGAGAGCACAGGATGCCCTGGAGCCTCGGGAGCATCAGAGCAGCTTCATCCCTTGAGCCTCATCTTCATGGGACTCCTGATAGGTGCTTGGGAGGGGAGCTGAGGGCTAATTGGGGCAGTCACTAATTGCTCTGCTCTTTGGCTCGCTCCCAGTCGCTGCCTCTGGGTCACCAAGGCTGGAGACCTCCACGGTCCGGACCTACTCCTGCTGAGGCTCAGCTGACAGGAACCAGCCTGGGTAAGTGCCAGGAGGAGCCAAGGCCTTGGGGGGGCTGGGTGGGGACCAAGAGGAGAGAATGAGGCCCAGTGCCCTCTGTCTAGTACCCTCTGCCCAGTGCCCTCTGCCCAATGTCCTCTGCCCAGTGCCCTCTGCCCAGCACCCTTTGCCCAGCACCCTTTGCCCAGCACCCTCTGCCCAGTGTCCTCTGCCCAGTGCCCTCTGCCCAGCACCCTCTGCTCAGCATCCTCTGCCCAGTGCCCTCTGCCCAGTGCCCTCTGCCCAGCACCCTTTGCCCAGCACCCTCTGCCCAGTGTCCTCTGCCCAGTGCTCTCTGCCCAGCACCCTCTGCTCAGCATCCTCTGCCCATCATCCTCTGCCCAAAGTCCTCTGCCCAGCACCCTTTGTCCAGCACCCTCTGCCCAATGTCCTCTGCCCAGTGCCCTCTGCTTACCATCCTCTGCCCAACATCCTCTGCCCAGAATCCTCTGCCCAACGTCCTCTGCCCAGTGCCCTCTGCCCAGCCAGACCCAGGCAGGGTTCTGCCTTCACCAAGGTTTGTCTTGCCGTGGAGGACCACGGAGACCTCAGTGGTGGGGGAGGAGACCTGAGGCTCAGCCTGAGGCCAACACAGAGCCCTGAGATGCCACAGAGGGGATGCTCAGCATCTCAGCCACCTATGGCTTGTCCAGTCCCTGGGCAGACAGCTCTACTGGCAAGCCTGGGATGCCATCCCAGATGGGCAGGACCCACTGGCCAAGCACTTCAGTGAGGCCCCTGGGATGCTGCTGTACCCTGGAGCTTGGTACCACTGTGCCAGGAGGGGCCTGGTTTGGTGGTGTGTGGGTGCCAGGCTGGAGGTGAGCCACCACCCTCACGGGGCCTTTCTCACTTGGTTCCTCAGCACTCGCCCACGGTCCCACCTGCTGGCTGCCTTTCAGGACAAGAGCCCAACCTGCTCCTGTCCCTCAGCCCAGACCGACAGACGCTGCAGCCTCACTGCTGGGGACCTTAAAGGATCTTCTCCCTTCCACTCCTGCACCCCACAGCTTCCCTGGCTCCCCACGGCTCTGTCCCACCTGGCCCTGCTTAGGATGGGCCACAGAGGCTGCCTGCCTGCAGTGCCATCCACCAGAGCAGCAGGGACCCCTCCCAGACGTGGGCTGCCAGCTTTGGGAACCTTCCTCCTGCCTGGTTCACGGTGCCAACATGCCACAGGCTGCTGCAGTGACTCACCTGAGCCCCGGGCATCAGGGCTGCTGCTGCCCACAGGACTTGAAGCCAAGGAAGACTGAGACTCATGGAGATCCTGGTGCTGGGGTGGCTGGGCAAGGAGCTGCCCTCAGTGCTGGCGGCAGGGCCAGTGCCAGGGTGGGCACTGCATGGGCTGGAGCGGAGACCAGCCCTGGTGGGGGTGAGGGAGGTCTGTCTGCCAGGGGGCAGGCAGCCAGGGTGCTGCTTTTTTGGGGTGCTGCCAGATGCCTCCTAGCAGAGAGGCTGCTCCTGCCCCGTGGGTCCAGCAAGGGCTGTGTGGGGAAGGGCTGAGACTGCCTCATATGGCTTAATGCCAGCCAGGATGTACCCAGCACCCACAGGAGAGGGGACCCTCCTTGGGTGCTTGAAGGGACACGAGAGGGCACCCACCCAGCACCCACAGGAGAGGGGACCCTCCTTGGGTGCTGGAAGAGACATGAGAGGGAACCTACCCAGCACCTATAGGAGAGGGGACCCTCCTTGGGCACTTGGAGAGACACCAGAGGGCACCCACCCAGCACCCACAGGAGAAGGGACCTTCCTTGGGTGCTTGGAGAGACATGAGAGGGCACCCAGCAGCCTGGGATGGCTGTGCCCATCCCTTCCCCTCTGGGTGCAGAGGAGATGCTCTCCCCTCCTGTCTCCAGGCTAGGGGCAGGGATGAATCCAGGAGGCTCTGAGCTCTTCCCCTTCCCCCCCGTAGGGTAGGATCTGTCTCCTCTCCTCACGCCACGTCTGCCTTGTGTGGCTCCTGTTTCTGATGTGCTATTTATTGATGGCTGGAATGACCTTATCCTTCCCATGTGCTGTCTGGAAGTGCAATATCTGAGAGGCTCCCCCACTCCCCATGTCCTTTGGGTGTCTTTTTTGGCCTCCTCCAGTCCCAGGTATTTTTTTAATTTGAAGAGTCAGTGAAGCCCTTCCCTGGAGCCCTCCTCCTGTCAGCATAGTACTGCATGGACCACAGCCCCCGGGGGGGCAGGACAGGATGTATCTGTGTTCCAATAAACAGGATTTTAAAGCACTGCTGCCTTCAGCCTTCTTTCTGGCTCTGGAGGAGGTCACAGACCCTGCGTTGGAGCAGCAGTGCTGGGAATAGTGTCCGAAGGCTCCTGATGGAGCTGCTCACTGCTTGCACCTCTCTGCTTCATCCCTGCTTGCACCTCACTGCTTGCACCTCACTGCTTGCACCTCTCTGCTTCATCCCTGCTTGCACCTCACTGCTTGCACTTCCCTGCTTGCACCTCTCTGCTTCATCCCTGAAGCTGCTCACTGCTTGCACCTCTCTGCTTCATCCCCGGAGCTGCTCACACTGCCTGCACCTCTCTGCTTCATCCCTGCAGCTGCTCACTGCTTGCACCTCTCTGCTTCAACCCTGGAGCTGCTCACACTCCTTGCACATCCCTACTCAGAGCTCAGAGCTGCACAGGTCCTGCACCAGAGCAGCAGTGGTGGCAGTGGTGTCCAATGGCTCCTTCCAATAGGGGCTGATGCAGGTGGTCAGGGCACAGCTGCCCACCCCCAGGGCTGTGGGCACCATCCTGCTGATGGTGAAAAAGGCTGGGGGGTGGCCAGGACCCAGCAACGAGATCAGCAGAGAGATTGTTCTGGAGCTGCCAGCACAAGAAGGATGTGGAAGTGCTGGAGAGGGTCCAGAAGAGGTCACCAGGATGATCAGAGGGTGCAGAACCTCTGCTATAGGGACAGGCTGGGAGCGTTGGAGCTGTTTAGCCTGGAGAAGAGAAGGCTCCAGGGAGAGCTCAGAGAGCAACCTTCCAGNTTTGTGCTGGTGGGAGGTGTCCCCTGCCCATGGCAGGGAGGTTGGCACTAGCTGAGCTTGAAGCTCCCTTGCAACCCATTCTGTCATTCTATGACTCTGTGACTTAGGGGAGCCCTGCAGAGAGAGAGGGCAGCAGCAAAGGAAGGCTCCAGCAGGTCAAACACCAGTGCCTTTATTTTATAAAACCACAAAATCCCAATAAGTTAGCAAAAATAATCCTTAGAAAAAGCCCAGGTGGGCAGCATCCAGCAGAGCAGTGCCCATGGGCACCCTTGCCAGGGCTCAGGTACCCTTGCCAGGGTTTGAGTACCCTCGCCAGGGCTCAGCACCCTGCAGGAAACCAGCCAGGGACAGACCTTGGTCAAAGAGCATCTTGGAAAAGAATCAGCAAGCGAACCCAACACACACATTGGCCCCCAAAAACACATCACCCCCCGGGCAGGGAGTGGAGCAGAGCCTGGCACCGGGCACCGGAGTGAGGTCGCAGTGCAACCCAGTGCCCTGCGCTCCCCGTTCTGTGAGGAGCAGGACAGGAGGTTGGTTTCAGCGGTGCCATCCTCGGTGCCAGAGGGGTGAATATGATCTCCAGTGGGTGGAGAATTCTGGCATCTGATTCCCACCCTGTGGCCAGCTCCAAGAGCCACCTCGGGGTTGTGCCTGCTCAGTTCTGAACCTGCTCCTCCGCGAACGTCGCAGCCACATCCTCCACCGCGATGCTCTCCACGATGGAGGACAGGGAGTGGAGGTTGCTGTCCTCTGCTGGGTCATCGGCCAGGAGATGATCTGTGGAGAGCAAGAGGGTGAGGGAGCTGGGGGTAAGCAGCCTGGAGAAGGCTGAGGGCAGAGCTCATTGCTCTCTGCAGCTCCCTGAAAGCAGGCTGCAGCCAGCTGGGGGTTGGGCTCTGCTGCCTGGGCTCAGGTGATGGAAGGAGAGGACCTGGCCTGAAATTGTGCCAGGGGAGGGTTAGGTTGGAGAGGAGGAAAAATCTCTTTGCTGGAGGAGTGGTGAGGGACTGGCAGAGGCTGCCCAGGGAGGTGGTGGAGTGCCCATGGCTGGAGGAGTTGAAAGCTGTGGTGATGGCACTTGGGGCCAGGGTTTGGTGACCATGGTGGGTCTGGGTTGGTGCTGGCCTGGAGGATCTCAGAGAGCTTTGTCAACCCAACCAATTCTTTGAGTCCACATCCATGGAGGTGCTGCAGATGTGCTGCTTCAGGATGTCACTTGGTGGTCATGGTAGCTGGGTTGTGGTTGGCCTCGATGGCCTGAAAGGACTGTTCCAACCCTAATGATGCTGTGGGACACTGACCCTGTGCTGGGGACACTGACCCTGTGCTGGGGATGGCTCCTGGGTCTACACAGAGAGCACTCCTCGACCCCACACACAGCCAGAGTGACCTGGGGACCAGCTTCTAGGTCTGGATGAGACTTCCCCTGGAGGGGACTGAACCTTTGGGTCACTCTTTGGGTTTTGTTCTCCATTGGGCAGTAAGATTTAAGTTTTTATCTTCAGGGAAGAGAAACCAAAAGAGGTGGATTGGGGGGGGCAGGAAAACTGCCAGAGCAGAAGAACTCAGAAAGGGAGCCCAGGGCAGCGATGCTCTGTGGTGCCCAGGGATGCTCAGCACCTCGGTGGGCAAAGCCAAGCCAAGGGATAGTAATGGAGCATCCCTTGATGAGTACCAAGCTGCTGGGGCCTCAGGCTGCTGCTTTCCAGTTTCCCAGCTCCCTGGAGCAGTGTCCTGGTGAGTCCAGGCAGTGGGAGAAGCCTGAACTAGCTGAGCACTGAACCCAGTGGAGAGTGAAAGGCTTCTGAGCTCAGCTCTACCACAGCAGGATGAGGAGGGAAGGAGAAAGCTCCACTCTGGACATCTGTGGCTTAGGGTGGTGGTGGAGATTGGCTCAATCATGATCTGCTTCAGGGCTGCAATACACCAGATTGCTGCTCCCTGCTCCATCCCAGAGCCCAAACAGGCTGCAGGACCCCAAAGGGAGGATCTTACCTGCAGGGTTGGTGCCAAATTCCAGCTGGCTGCTCCACTCAGGGCTGCAGGATGAGCTGCTGGACCCACACTCACTGCTTGCCTGCAAGGAGTTGAGCTGCTGAGTATGATTCCAAAGCCAAGTTGGATGAGGCACAGGTTGCCCAGGGAGGTTGTGGAGCACAGAAGCACCCAATGTGATCTTTGATCACATTGGGTGCTTCTGTGCTCCACAACCTCCCTGGAGGTGTTCAGAACCAGGCTGGATGAGGCCTTGAGCAAACCTTCCCATGGCTGTGCCAACCACAGGTCTCACTTCCTCCAGCTTAACCAATCACCCCAAAACCCACCCCCCTGGGATGCCAAATCACCACCACAGCACAACAACCCCACAAAGATGGGCACAGCCATCCCCACCTGCAGAAGACAACAACATTCTGGGGCCCCAGGGCCCACCCTGGCCAAGATGCTTCGGATGCTTGGATATTAGGAAGAGGCTCTGAACCCTGAGGGTGTTGGAACACTGCACCCTGGGGAATTGCTTGAGAGGGTCCAGCACAGAGCCAGAAAGATGATGAAGGGAGTGGAACATCTCCCTGTGAGGAGAGGCTGAGGGAGCTGGGGCTGGGAGATTGGACAAGAGGGGACTAAGTGGGGACCTGATGGATGTGCAGGTGAGTGGTAGGAAGCTGGAGCCAGGCTCTGCTGGGGGATGTCAGTGCCAGCACAAGGGGCAGTGGTGGAAGCTGAGGCAGAGGAGGTTTCATGTCAACCTGAGGAGGAATTTTTCCCCTGTGAGGGTGCCAGAGCCTGGCACAGGCTGCCCAGGGGGGCTGTGGAGTCTCCCTCTCTGGAGATATCCAAACCCCACCTGGCTGTGTTCTGTGTGACCTGCTCTGGGTGCTGCTGCTCTGGCAGGGCTTGGACTGGCTGAGCTGTGGAGCTCCCTGCCAGCCTCTGACACTCTGTGGTTCTGATTTCCCAGGGAGGTGTTTGAGGCTGAACAGGGCTCTGGGCAACCTGCTCTAGTGGTGGATGTCCCTGCTGAGTGCAGGGGGAGCTGGACTGGATCAGCTTTGGAGGTCACTTCCAACCCAGACCATTCTATGATTTTTTTGTTAACCATAAAGGCTAAAAAACCCTCACCTGGGGTCTCTGCAGGCAGGAGGAATGTGCCCAGCCCACTCCCTGCAGGGAAGCTGAGGGAGCTGGGGGTGTGCAGCCTGCAGAAGAGGAGGCTCAGGGCAGAGCTCATTGCTGTCTGCAGCTCCCTGCAGGGAGGCTGTAGCCAGGTGGGGTTGGGCTCTGCTGCCAGGCAGCCAGGGACAGAAGAAGGGGACACAGCCTCAAGCTGTGGCAGGGTAGGTTGAGGCTGGATGTTAGGAAGAAGTTCTTCATGGAAAGAGGGATTGGCACTGGGATGGGCTGCCCAGGGAGGTGGTGCAGTGCCCATCCCTGGAGGTGTTGAAGAGGAGGCTGCAGGAGGCACTCAGTGCCAGGGGTTAGTGAATCAGAAGCTGTTAGAGGAGAGGTTGGACTCGATGATCTCAGAGGTCTTTTCCAACCTGCTGAATTCTGTGCTTCTGTGAAGGGCTCAAACTGGGTGAATGTCCTTGGGCAAAGCAGCTTTTGGCTGCAAACCATCCAGTCAGGCTGATAACAAATGACCCAGAGGAGCTGGCTGCCCACAGCCCATCCCCAGGGGATTTCTGGGGGGAAGAGCTTTTGGCAGTTTGATTTGTGGATTTGGGGCTGAAGGCCTGGAGGAGAGAAAAGAGCTGACAAACGAGAGCCTGACTCTGCAAAGCTCTGAACTGCCTTTCTTCTGTTGCTTGTCTCTTTAGCCAGAAGTGGTTGTGGGCTTGAGCCAGACCCCAAACATGCTTTACAGCAGCCAGCCCAAGGACCCAGCTCTCTGCAGCAGCCTTGAAGTAGCACTTTGGGTCTAGGAGCTGGTGGCAGCACAAAGCAATTAATTAACACTTGGATTTGTGCCCCACCAGGGTAAGAAATTCTTCCTTTTTGCTCCCCCCAGAAGCTGCATTTTGCACTCAGTGTGTGCAGCTGAGCTGTGCCTGGCAGGAGGAGCAGCTTGGAGCAGCAAGGACCCAGGACCTGCTCAGGGTGATCTGGGGCAGACAACAAACCCACCCTAGTCAGCCCCGGGTGGGTACTCTGGGTTTGTACTGAGGAGTGCCAAGGGTGTATGGAATGGGGGGGATGGGGATGGGGGGTGGGGGATGGGGAAGCCTTTCCAGCCTGTTTTTCAGCTTGAAATGAGGTACACAGCTCCTATGGTTAGGTCCTTCAAGCCTTTGGTTTGGAAGGAGACAAGTTCCTCTTTTCTCTGCCTCTTATAAAGTCCTCCTATAGCTGTATCCATCTATCTCTATCACCTCTGTCTCTCTCTCTCTGTCTCTCCATCTCTCTCTCCATATCTCTACTTCTATCTCCATCTCTCTCTCTCTCCCCCCACATCTCTCTCTGTCTCTCTTTCTTTCTCTCTCTCTCCATATCTCTTTCTATCTCTACCTCTACCTCTACTTCTATCTCTGTTTCTCTCTATCTCCATATCTGTATCTCTGTCTGTATCTCCATCTCTGTCTCAGCTCTATCCCTATCTCTATCCCTATCTCTATCTGTATCTCTACCTCTACTTCTATCTCTATCTCTCTCTATCTCCATATCTGTATCTTTATCTCTATGTCTCTATGTCTCTATATATCTATCTTCATCCCTGTCTCATCTCTAGCTCTAGCTCTACCTCTATCCCTATCTCTACCTCTACCTCCATAGCTCTATCTCTGTCTTTATCTTTCTTTCTCTTTCTCTATCTCTATCTCTATGTCTTTATCTCTCTATCTCTATCTCTATCTCTATCTCTGTATTTATCTCTGACTCTATATCTTTCTATCTCTATCTCTGTCTCTCTATCTCCATCTCCCTCCCTCTATCTCTATCATCTCTATCTCTCTATTCCTATATTTGTCTCCATCATCTCTGCTCCTGTATCACTTTCTCATCTCTGTATCTCATCTGTACATCTGTAGATCATTCAGTGGGGAAGTGATCATCCCTGTACTGGGCACTGGACACCTCTACTCCTGAGGTCAGTTTTGGGCTCCTCACTCCAAGAAGGACTTTGAGGAGCTGGAGCATGACCAGAGAAGGACAACAAAGGTGGGGAAGGGTCTGGAGAGCAGGGCTGGGGAGGGGCAGCTGAGGGAGCTGGGGGGGAGCAGCCTGGAGAAGAGGAGGCTGAGGGCAGAGCTCATTGCTCTCTGCAGCTCCCTGAGAGGAGGCTGCAGCCAGATGGGGTTGGGCTCTGCTGCCTGGGCTCAGGTGAAGGAAGGAGAGGAAATGTCCTGAGATTGTGCCAGGGGAGGGTTAGGTTGGAGAGGAGGAAAAGTTTCTTTGCTGCAGGAGTGATCAGGGACTGGCAGAGGCTGCCCAGGGAGGTGGTGGAGTGCCCATGGCTGGAGATGCTGAAGAAAGCTGTGGCCATGGCACTTGGGGCCAGGGTTCAGTGGCCATGATGGGGTTGGGTTGATGTTGGACTGGAGGATCCCAGAGGGCTTTGCCAACCCAAACAATTCCATGACTCTACCTGTAGCTATCTACAGATCCATGCCCATGCCCACACAGCCTGGATCTGCTTCTGACATCTCCATTTATCTACAGCACCTGTGTTTGTATCTCCATCATCAATGTCTATGCCTAGCTGTAGGTCTGCATCCTCCTCTATCATCCCTCTCTAGCTCATCTCTGCCTCTGTCATCTCTGTCTCATCTCTGCCTCTAACGTCTCTATCTGTGGCTGCAGCTACCCAGCAGCAGGAAGCTCCTGCCCAGGCAGCACCTGAGAGCTCCAGGGGCAGATAAAAAGAACTCCAGAAGTAGGTTTAATGTCCAACACTGCATCTTACTGCTTTGTCTCTATCCATTCTACCTCATTACTTTATCTTTCCCTTCTCCCTTCTCCTCTCCTCTCCTCTCCTCTC
>WAAF01008366.1:13161-30158 GCA_013400475.1 Tricholaema leucomelas
GCACTTGGAGCCATTGAATACCATCCCGTTGGACTCTGCCCATCTGTCCAGGCGGTCAAGGTCCCGCTGCAGAGCCCTTCTGCCCTCCAACCCAGCCACATCAGCCCCCAGCTTGGTGTCATCTGCAAACTTGCTGATGACTGACTCAATGCCCTCATCCAGATCATCTATGAAGATGTTAAAGAGGATGAGGCCCAGCACTGACCCCTGAGGGACACCGCTAGTGACCGGCTGCCAGCTGGATGTGGCACCATTCACCACCACTCTCTGGGCTCAGCCCTCCAGCCAGTTCCTCACCCAGCACACAGTGTTGCCATCCAAGCCGTGGGCTGACAGCTTAGCCAGCAGTTTGCTGTGGGGGACAGTGTCAAAGGCCTTGCTGAAGTCCAGATAGACCACATCCACAGGCCTCCCCACTTTCTCCTCAACAAAAATTTAGCTTGATGACCAAAACCTTCATGTTCATCAAACTTTGCCTTGAAGACCTTTGCATTAATACATCCACATGAAAACTTACATCAAAATAACTAAATGGACTACAGGGAGCAGATGAGGAATCTGGGTTTGTTCAGCCTGGAGAAGAGAAGGCTCAGAGGAGACCTTATTGCTCTCTACAGCTATCTGAAGTGAGGTTGTAGCCAGGCGGGGGCTGGTCTCTTTTCCCAGGCACCCAGTGACGGAATAAGAGGACACAGTCTCAAATTGCACCAGGGCAAGATCAAGCTGGATGTTAGGAAGAAGTTCTTCACAAAAAGAGTGATTGGCATTGGAATGGGCTGCCCAGGGAGGTGATGGAGTCGCCATCTCTGCAGGTGTTTAAAAGGAGGCTGGATGAGGCACTTAGTGCCATGGGTTAGTTAATTTGAAAGTGTTAAGTGATAAGTTGGACTTGATGATCTTAGAGGTCTTTTCCAACCTGATTAATTCTGTGATTCTGTGACTATTGCCAAAACTTTATTTTTTAACTATGAATAATGGGTCTTTCCCAAGTCCTGGCTAGTAAAACTAAGATAATTGTCTTTAAAAAGCTTTCAACATTCACAATTCTGAAGAAGCAGCTATAAATACTGAAGACATTAATCTCAGGTATTTCTTTTATGCCATTTGTGGCCATTTGAGCTAGATTTCTAGCTCAGACATAAAAATATTCAGAACAGAATAACTTAGAATTAAAAGCTCTGAGTGGAGAGACGAACATTGTAGAGATAGGCCTTATAATGGCAACAGTGGATACGTTAATATAATTTCACTGAAGCATTAAGAGCTCTATGTCTGGAAGCACAGTTTATACCTTCCCCTTGCTGCTTCTGCTGCTTCTGCTGTGCTCATTGTTATCTTCCCCCACTGCTGCTGCTTTTGCTGCTTTCCCTCTTCTTGACCCTTTCCTCATCTTCCTTAAGGTTATTATATTTCTGTAGTAGTCTATTCTCCCTATACTGTTATAAGAAATACAATTTTTCCTGACTTTCTAAAAACCCTTTTTGTAGTGAGTTTAGTCTACCAGAGGAGGGATCCACCCTAACCCAGGACACCATTACGAGTCAAGCTAATAATCTTAGGTGGCTGGAATAATGGTTAATTTTTAACATCTGGTTTAAACAATATTTTGTATGGATAATCTACTACAATCAAAAATACAACAAAATAACCCACACAGGAAGTGAAAGGATATTTTTGCTGGCACAGCTCAGATAGCAACTGTGTGCTGGGCTGAAGCAAGAGCAGTGTGGCCAGGAGGTAAAGGCGGCAGATTCTGCCCCTTTGCCCTCTTGAGACCCCACCTGGAGTACTGTGTGCAGTTCTGGAGCCCCCAGCACAGGAAGGGCATGGAACTTGTCCCAGGTTGAGGCTATAGGGTTAAAAAAGTTTTCTGGGGACTAGAATATTGTTATTCAATCCCATAATTCTGCTATCTCTTTATAGACTCACAACAAGTTCAGTTTGTTCTCCTTTCCTCCTCCTCCTGCCCTGTGTATGTGGCAGGAGCCACTTTATCAGGAACATGTAAGCAGTAGGCCTCTTGGTTGGTGGAGGCGTTGTTGGGGGGAGGAGGATTGGAGCACTGGGAAAGGTAGATTTAGGGTTTTTTGGGATGGGGAAAACTTCAAGGGAGTTTGCCATGGATGGGGAAATTGCTTTGTAAGATCTATCGTATTTCTCTCTGTCTAAATACAATTCTGTATTTTCTCTCCAATTTGATTTGAGAGTTTAATTTCTGTCAGCTATCTTAAGAAAACCCATGACAGAACTGTTGGAGCGAGTCTGGAGGAGGCCACAAAGATGCTCATAGGGCTGCAGCCGCTCTGCTATGAGGACAGACTGCAAGAGTTGGGGCCCTGCAGCCTGGAGAAGAGAAGGCTTTGAAGAAACCTTGAAGTGGCCTTCCAGTATCTGAAGTGTGCTATAGGAGGGTTGGGCAGGGACTAATGACACAATCTTGTAATGACAGGGTGAGGAGTAAGGGGTTTAAACTGGCAGAAGGCAGATTTTAAGTGAATGTCAGGAAAAGGTTCTTTCCAGTGAGGGTGGTGAGACACTGGCACAGGTTGCCCGAGGAGGTTGTGGCTGCTCCCTCCCTGGAGACGTTCAAGGCCAGGTTGGATGAGACCTTGGACGACTTGTTCTAGTGGGAGGCGTCCCTGCCTGTATCAGGGGGTTGGACCTAGGTGATCTTTGAGGTCCCTTCCAACCTAAACTGTTCTATAATTCTATGATTCTATAATACGATGGCTTTAAATTGAGGACCTGCAGATTAATTTTAATACTTTGTCTAGAAATTCATGAGATATCCTTCCTTGGGAAAGTCCCTTTCCAAGATATAGTTAAAAAAAAAAATTATTAAGCATCAAGAATCTGTTTCTTTCTTCCATCCATATAACCTTCAAAAGCTCTTCTGTAAGCTACTTGACCTTTGTGAACTGTAATTAAGTCTCTTGTGTAATGGATACTAGTATGGGCATCAAACACACATTTTAGAAAGCAGTTGGGCACCTAAAATTTAATTTTATAATACAGAGTATTTCACTGTCATTGGCCTTCATATAAACCTAGTTAACAACACCTAAACACTTGATTTGCATAGACACAGGTTTATAAATGGAAAAATGTTCAAGCACAAATTGACACAAGCTCGAAATTATCTAAAAATTGCTCTCTTAGTAGAAGATAGACTTAGAAAAAGGAAGCAGCTGCAGGAAAGAAAACAGAATGGAAGCATATGCTGGAGCACATCAGGAAAAACAGACATGTTAAAGGAAGAGAACTTAGTTAAAAAGAAAAAAGTAATAGAAAACAAACAAACAAAAAACACAATTGAAGAGGAATAAAAAGTTTTAATAAGTTAGGCAAATGACATTGAAAGTGGTGTTAATTATGCCTAGCATCACTAATGGCAATTAAAATCAAGAGAAATACTGAATGCAATATAGTTGCTTTAAGTTGTTAGCATAGCAGAAACTGCAGCACACCACATCATGTAGGAACAATTACCAAATGTTACCTTCAGGGAAATCATCCTTTTCTTCACTATTCTACTGTACAAAACCTGTGTCCAAAAACAAGCAGCTGTGATTAAAAAAGGTGAAAGAAATTCAGAATACAGAAATTAGTTTGGTTTTTTTTCATTCTTTATCACTGTTCTGCAATCAGAACTCCATCCCTTTTCCTTTCTCCATTACATTTCCCAACCCTTTCTTTCAAAACTTCTGGTTCATTTCATTTACCTTGCTGCTAAAATTAGATTTTATTCTGTGTAAAATATTCTGGGTTGATTTTAATAAATATACATAAGGAAAATTAATAAACAAACAAACCAACCAAAAACATATCTGGATCGTTATGGTTTGGAAATTGTTCTGGTTTAAGCCAGGCAAAAATATATTTCTACTGACTGGAAGGAAGAGAAATGGAGAGGGCAGACTGTAGCAGAGGTTAATCTACATTCCGGAAAAGACATGGACCTTAACAAGAGTAAAAACTGTATTTTCTCCTAGTTTTAATACATGAGAGCCCTTTTGAAGACTGTGATCTATGATGGCATTTTAACCATTACTTGACAATACTTAGTAGAGCATAACAACATAGGGCATCATAATCATAATATAATCAGCACCATTAATACCGTGATGATTTGACATTAAATACAATTAGGAGGGAACATTTTTATGCTTCTGCTTTTTTTGTTGTTATTGCTAGCTTAATAATTCTGTCTTTGATGGGCATGTTTACTCATGCAGACTTTGTGTCTGTCTGCTGCTGAGTAGGAATCTGACACTCAGACGCAGATCCAGTCTCCTGCATTTTGATCTAATGGAGACAAACCTAATAGAGTTGAACTGTAGGCTGCCAGCAGCCCTTTGGGATCAATTTATGATCTCATGTGACATTATTTTAAAGAAGATACATTTCTGTTCTTTCATTTAAGCTAACTTCTAAGGCTACTGGTTTATTTTATAAATAGATAGATATACATACACATAAAGGTTTAGTAAGAAATGGCTGCCATAAAGTTATTTATGTAGAGGAGGACTTAATTTAAAAAAAAAATATTTAGATAATTGTGAAATATTGTTACAGCTACACACAAATCTAAAAAAAAAAAAATTAGATAAAAATTTTACCCCCAAAAACACATATGTTTGTCAGCCATACCATGTAGATGACAAAAAAAAAAAAAAGGAAGAAAGAATACCAATGAATACTTACAGGAAAAATGTGAAACATGCATGAAATTATGGAAAGAAAAGTTCTTAGATATAAAAACTAAGCCTGTGAGACAGAAGGAAATAGGCTGACTATCCAGGGACTCTTAAGTACAACAAAACTCACCAAGAGATTAAACTCTGAATCTCAGACGAGCAAGAGTCAGTCTACTCTTAAAAAGCAATTTAGAGCATTCTGATTGCTCTGAGAGGAATTAGTTAGGCAGCCAGGGATTTTCAGAGCATAGTTGTGGGCTTGAGCAATGATGTAAAGCTGGCTGTATTGCCTCTGGAGTCCCTGCACATTCTCTTCTGCCAAAGAATTTCTCAACCAGTTACAAACCATTCACCTGAAAAACCTACAATCCATTCCCATTCCAGCCACAGATTTCCTCTATGATTGTAGACTGCTTGGTCTAGAGGGTGTGTGTAAATGGCAGAAAATGGGAGTATTTCACAGCTGCCAGGTTCAGAGGCATCATGACTGGTAGCCTGTTATCCCCTTGTACTAATTTTTCAGCCTGACTCCTGAAGGAAACCAAGGCATGTAATACTGGAGATGCCCAGCATCATAATCACAGAACCACAGAAACATTCCAGTAGGAAAAGACTCCCAGGATCATCAAGTCCAACCATTATCCCTACTGTACAAAGTTCACCCTTAAACTATATCCTCAAGCACCACAACCAAACAACTTTTAAACACATCCAGGGTTGGCGACTCCACCACCTCCCTGGGCAGCTCATTTCAATGCTTGACCAGTCTTGCTGGGAAAAAAATGTTTCCTAATGTCCAATCTAAACCTGCCCAGTTGCAGCTTGAGGCCATTCTCTCTTGTTCTATCATTAATTACCTCTGAGAAGAGACCAGCAGTAGACTCCCTACAATGTCCTTTCAGGTAGCTGTAGACAGCAATGAGGTCTCACTTCAGCCTCCTCTGCTTCACCTTAACCATCCCCAGCTCCTTTAGTTACTCCTCATAAGATTTATTCTCCAGGCCCTTCCCCAGTTTGTTGCCTTCCTCTACACTGGCTCCAGCAGCTCCACATCCCTCCTGTAATGAAGTGCCCAAAACTGAACACAGCATTCAAAGTGTGGCCTCACCAGAGTTGAGAACAAAGGGACAATCCTCTCCCTATCCCTGATGAACACAGCATATTTCATCCCAGCCAAGATGTCATTGGCTTTTTTTGCCACCTGGGCGCACTGCCTGATTATGCTAAGTTTGTCTATTATAACCCTCAGGTCCCTTTCTTCTGGGCAGCTTTCCAGCCACAATCCCCAAGCCCGTAGCATAGGAAACCTGGGTGTGCTGGCTTTGAATCTTTCGTCACAACCTCAGGAACATAAGCCAATGCACACTTTTAGGGGCAGTTCCAAATTCATTGTTGATCCAAATAACTTCTTTTTCATAATGCACTAATGATGTGAATGGAACTGGTGAATGACCCTAACTGAAAAATGTCTAGGTTCTCTAATCTGCTTAAAAAGTAGAGCATAATAATGGTCAGACACAGAAAACAATGTGACAGCTCAGCCAGCACTGTGCTTACAGGGCAGGGCTGGAAAAAGAATAAACCTAAGGGAGCTTAAGCTATCTGAAGACTTGCTGCCACAAAACCCCTGAGCATCTATCCAGAGTCTATTTTCCTCAGACATAACACTGTGTAAGATTTTAAGTTTTTACCCTGTGGACAAAATACCACATTAACAGGTAGAAAAAAATGCAGAGACATTGATATTAATCTGCTGGTCTGTAATGAGGTTCACTCAACAGAATGCAATTTCCTTTTCATCACCAGATATCAATTAGATTATTTCAGTGGGAAGGGACCTGCAACAATCACTATTCCAGTTATCCAATGCAGTGCTGACCAAAAAGTTAAGGAATGTTAAGGGCAATGTCCAAACACTATTCCCACAACATGACTCCATAAATATTTGAAATATAAATATGAAAAAAAAAGGACTTTTTTTTGCATGATGATAAACAGCATCACAGACTCCTCAAATGCTAAACAAACCAATCTATATTTATCCCAGCTGTCCTAAGATACCAGTAACATCCACACTGACAGACTTGCTTCTGGATCTACAGAAGAATTGTGCTCTCCTGTTCAGTTAGTGACAAAAATGGACTTAGGGAAACTGGAGGTAGGTGTATAAGTTCCAGCACTTATATTGCTTTATCCGTATCCTAATTCCATCCAGTACAATGGTGCTCAGGCTAGAAAGATGTAATTGCTCATCTCTAAATCACTCCTAGTAACATGATACACTGAGAGAGATTTTTTGGGCCTTTGTTTCCAGTTATATTTTCTCTTTTGGTTACTCCAAGAAGTTATATCAGATAAGAAACATCTAAGCACAAATTTTCTCTTTAACAATACAGGTTTTATAAAAAATTGCCTAATCATTTCACAGAGTCACAGAAACATCCAGGTTGGCAAAGCCTCTCAGGATCAACAAATCCAACCTAGAACCCTACTCTACAAGATTCACCTTAAACCACAGCCCTAAACACTACATCCAAATCACCCTTAAACACATCCAGGGTGGGCGACTCCACCACCTCCTTGGGCAGCTCATTCCAGTCCCTAACAACTCCCTCCATGAAAAACATTTTCCTAATGTCCAATCTAAACCTCCCCATCTTGAGGGCATTCCCCATTGTTCTGTCTCCAATTACCTGTAAGAAGAGACTAGCAGCCACCTTTCCACAATGTCCCTTCAGGTAGTTGTAGACAGCAACTTTTCAATGTGATCAGATAAAATTCCAAATAAATAAATAAATACCTCCAAGCTATTTTCCAAGTTGGCTAACAGTACTGTTTTACATATTCCTGAAGAAAGCAAAGCTGGGTTTCCAGCCTGCTTATGATTGAAAAACAAAAAGTGCTGTTTACTTTCAATGGAAAAGAAACATCTGTTCAATCTGAGTGTTCTCTCATCCTTGTTTCAATTGTTCTGAATATTTTGCAAGACTACACAATTATTTTTTTCTTTTTCTTACTTCTACCTCTACCCTTTATTATAAACATTTGAAATAATCATGTTTTACAGAAGAGGAAAAAACATTTTCAGACTTAATTATGTAATTATATTCACACAGGTAAAGTCCTTTTGTAGTTGATTGTTTATCTGCATAGATGTTGAGGCCTTCAATGGGGCTAGAGCTACAGGATCTGTATCTAGTGTGCAATCTCACATCATGTCATATAGACCCATGGCTTGGCAGATATCAGGAAGAGGATAGATATGCCAAATATTCTCCAGCAAAGGGGAATAAAATTGCTTTCATTCAGGGCATGGCTGTTTGTCCTGTACTGCATTAGGAAGAAAAAATATTTATAAAATATTGGAATTTAGATTAAGTATTGTCATGGAAGATACATGTCCTGGCTCACCCAGGCATGATCCCACAGTACCCTTCCCTCTGTCGAGGAGGGGGATGAGGGGAAGCAGAGCACAGGGAGAAGACAAAGGTCTCATAGACACTAACTTTGAGGGTCCAAGACTTGTCCAGATTTGTTCCTCCCAAATAAGGAAAAGCAAGCTCCTGACTTTACCTAGTATGGTCAAGTTTGGCAAAGTGCCATTCTACTTGGTGACTCTCTATGGACAAAGGGGCCATTACATCCAGACAAACAATAAATAGGCCCTACCACATGCGTGCTCTTGCTTTTATTTCTGCTTTGCCTGCTCTGCCCTGCCCTGCCACATTATGCTCTGCTTTGCCTGTAAGGACTTTCAAGACACCGACAGAACTCTCTCCAAGTTTTGGGTATTGTTTGAGCCTATCTTGTGAGTAAATATTCAAAGCCTCTCTGTAAGAAGTTGTGTAACTAGATTCTATTGTGCTTTCTGCCTTAGCAGCAGAAAGGAGACTCTCAAGTCCCCTGGTGGGCAAGAGGTATAATTGAAACTAAGAATCTCTTTCCAGTTTTGAGTTTAATGTTTGCATTTGCTAGTTATTTCTTAAAATCTTCTATGTTGCCTGTTCCCTGTGTGGGTGAGTATCCAAACCATGCATTTCAAACATTGCAAAGAAGTTTTATGTTGAGATTTAATGTCAATAAACAATTTTCACAGTTATTAACAACCTTCATCTGGATATAAAAATTAATATTGATTATTAATTTTGCATAATTTGCAACAATATCATCTTTATTCCATAGTACAAAATGCATTTGTTTTATCCTGTTTCCCACAAGAAAAGTTTTGGAGTTGTAAATGTCCCTGTTGGATTTCAGTGAAAGCATTCTGAACAGCAATTTTCCTGAGAACTCTTAAAAGGGAATAATAACCTTAGGAGGACTAACACCAAAGCTGTTTTCAAATGGATACATCTCTGGGAGAAAACTTCTGTTTACAGCTATAGAGGAGAGCACCTAAATGTACAATTATTAACTGCAATGAAGCTTTCCCTTTGAATATATGATTGGGTGATCGTGGACTGTGCTTTGCAGAGTGGGGCTGCTTGGGAGCTGTCTTTTCATCCTAGAGACATAAAACAAGAGCTACTGACCCTATTGTTTGACTAGGAAAGAGTTATTTTAAATTTTTACCCACTTTTCTCCAATTTACCATCCAGTTCCAAGCAATTAATTAGCCATTATCTTGATTAGCCTAATTAAAGTGAGGACAAAATCGTGCTTTCACTGGAGTGTGGCATTTAAAAGGAATTTGCCAATTTGTTTTGTGAAGAAGCATTTCCCATGTTAGTTACTTTCTTAAAGACCAGATGTTATCTTCACTTTTACTTGTGCCATACTTTAAGTTATGTGTCACTCCTCAGTTTTTTTGAAGCAGCTGACATTTCCCACATATTAAATACTTCTAAGAGTTGAAGCTTTTAAGTCATTACTGGACCTAGAAGTAAGTTTCCTGGCAAATCCAGGTTTTTTTTTTTTTTCATTAGAAACATTTAACTCATGAGAAAAAACTGTGTTTATTTGAAGTAGCATACATTTGCCATCATCTAATAACACCCCACTAAGAAATGGTTATTGCCTGGGTGATACAGGAACACAGGATGTCGGGGGTTGTGTGATGGTTTGGATGTTACTTGCCCCCCTCTCTCCCCCCTTTGGAAAAATACCCAAACTAGGCTCAGTCAATCTGGAAATTGAATGAAGCTTTATATTTACATCTTAGCACAATATACAAGCAGATATTTACAATCTACACAGCTATATAAAGAAATATACAAATTAAAAGGTAGTACAGAAACACAACAGCCCTCCCAGAAGACTGAATTCCCAGGAGGGGCTCTCAACCATGCTTCCACATTCCTCCCACCCCTCTACCTTACCCAAGACTTTGCCTTACACCCAAGATAGTTTGGAGGGTTGGCCAGGGGAGTTAGGAAACAGATGGATTAGTCACACAGAGGGCAGGCTAAGTTAGAGAGAGAAGTTCAGCCCCAGAGAGACAGAGAGCAACTGTGTTATCTACGTTTGTGTTCTCATTCTTATACATCTCAGCAAGCCTATGAGTGAAGTAGACATCACCATTGTTTCCTTTTTACACCCTGTAATCTAATTCTATTCACCAAAACATTCTAGCTAGGCTCAAACTAGCATAGGTTGGTAGGGACCCAAAGACATCATCAAGTCCAACGCCCCTGCCAGAGCAGGACCATAAAATCTAGCTCAGGTCACACAGGAACACATCCAGACACACCTTGAAAGTCTCCAGAGAAGGAGATGTATTGACTTAATTCTGGGTGACATTTTGTGTCTGCTGGACCAAGTCATCTTTGAGCTCTCTGTTTCCTGAGAAAAAGAGGACAAGACTGGCTTTGTAGAGCTTTGTCTGAGGTGCTGAGCCCCTGGACCCATAGTACGGTTACAGAGCAGCACCTGTCTTTAACAAGATCCAAAATCAGGTGTCCCATAAAATCATGGAATTATATAGAACAGAATTAAAAGGGATGTTTTGTTTGTTTGGTTTGGTTTGGGTTTTTTTGTGTTTTGTTTTGTTTGTTAGTTTGGTTTTTGTTGTTGCTGTTTTGATTTTTTTTTTATCTTATTCAAATCAGGTGTACCATGTTCCATAACATCCTCATTCTATAAGCATTAGATATTGTGATGGTTTAGGTATCCCCCTCCCTCCCCCAACTTTTAGAAATCACCCAGACTAGACTCAGTCAGCTCTGGAAATTTGAATGAAGCTTATATTTACAGCTGGCACAATGTACAAGCAGATATTTACAGTATATACAGTCATAGACAGAAATATACAAGGTAAAAAGGTAATACAGACACAACTCCCCTCCCAGAAACCTGAGTCCCCAGGAGGGGCCCTCAACCACCCCCTCACCTTCTCCCTACCCCTCTCAACCTTACCCCAGTCCCAAGGAAGACTGGAGGTTCGGCCAAGAGGATTAAGCAAAGGTGAATCAGCCACAAAAGCAAAAAGGAGGGTGAGTTTAGAAAGTAAGGTGGAGCCCAGCCAACAGCCACAAGCTCCCCAGCAGGCAAAGAGAAGAGGACATCCCAGCATGCAGTGCAGAGCAAAAAGTGACCTAATCTTTGTTTTGCCTTTCTTCTTTACACATCTCAGCAAGACTGTGAGGGAAGTAGACACCATTGTTTTCATTTTCCAGCCTATCATCTAGTTATTCTCACCAAAACATGCTAGCTAGGCTCAAACTAGCACAGATACTGAGGCTAGATTGGGAGCAGTCTTGAGCAACCTGTTCTAGTGGAAGTTGTCCCTGCCTATGACAAGGGGTTGGAACTGGATGAACTTTGAGGTCCCTTCCAACATAAACCATTCTATGATTCTACTTTTGAATGATGAAATTGAAAGAGATTCTTTTTATCTTTGTCACAGAATGGGAACATTATTAAAATACAGAGAAGTTAGTGTGACAGGCAAATAATTTTATTCACAACTCTACTGAATTTCTCTTTTTTTGGGTTGTTTTGATTTTCCTATAATTAGTGATAACTGTAGTATACTAATTACAAAGTAAAAATTACTAGTTCTCTGCACTAGGGTAATTCAGATCTTCAAATTCCACACAGACATAAGAAAGATACATGTGTTTACTAAGTAAAAGTAATTTACTGTTGCCCTCTATTTCATTTCCTCACTGATATTTTCTGTATTGATTTTGACTCTGCAGTCTTAATTTTGCACTAGCATTTGAGCAGTAATATGGTAGATATTACACATGACTTTTACCCTCCGCTATGTTTAGAATGTTTGTTCAATTAAAAGTAAAGTCCCAAAGGAAGTTCAAACTCTAGATGGTATTCTGATGCTTACCTCAGCAATTAGATTAATGAAACTATTTGTCTCAGTTAATTAGAGTTATGCTTCACCTTTCCATGAATATTTTCTGTCTGATTGTTTTTAATTGTTGCCTTAGGCAGCCTCGAGTTATTTCCAGTCCTCTTGTTTTCTTCTGATTTTGAAGCTTCACTAATTATTTTCTTCTTCTTTTTATTTTTTTCCCTGTGTTTTTCTTTTTTTGGATTTATCATTTTGAGCACTGGCCACTGAGCCAAATTAATTTCTTTTTTTCTTTCCCATGAAGTCCTTTGATGGGTTCTCTGTGTTATTTCTGATTGGCTTACTATGTTAAATAGGCTTTCTGACTTCAGACTAAGAGACTATAATGAATCTCTGAAATTGGTATGGTAGAGACTATTCTTTGAAGCTGGTAGAAAACAGAATTTAGCACCTGTCTAAATACAGACCTTAATGTTATCAGTTATTCCACCACTGGATGACTGCTTCCCAATCAGGAAAGTGGGATCAGAAAAAATGAGAAGAGCCATGCATTGAAACAAAAATAGAATTAATGAAACACCAGAACTGTCAATATCAATGTCAATTTGAAGTATACAAAGATATACAAAGTGTAGTTGTTTAAGACTGGTTGTAATAGTCTAATGAGAAAAACTAGATTATTAGTTGAAAAAAGAATAATAATGATAAAGTCTGTATAATTCATTGGTTTTCTGAAAGGGATAAAAAGACAGAGTATAAACAATTCATCCCTTTTTGCTTCTGAGTGCTGAATCTCTTTGCTTCTCTGTCTGATCTCTTCCACTAACCTTGTCTAACAGGTAACAGGCAAGCCTTGATGGATGTGTTCTGTCTAGGAGAGAGAGAGAGTGGCATTGGGTCCCTCCTGGGCTTTCTTGTCCATGAGGAGAGTTTGGATTTCTGTATTATATCTTGTCTACTTGTGCTCGTGCATTTAGCTTTGCTCTAAATAGAGCTTTACCTTACTTCCAAGCTGTCTGAGCCATTCTGCTAAACTTCAATTGTTAGGGGGGAAGTTCCCAGCCCACCACACAAACTCACAACAGGAAAGCAGGCCTGAGGAACAGAATGGTGACTCTTAAGGTGGAGACTCCCAAGGGTCACAAAATGGGCTTGAGCATGTCCTGTCTTATCCAGACATGTTTACCTGCCTTTCTGCATAGCGGCCAGAGGTGGGAAAACAGGACAAAAGAAACACAGGCAACCTAGTCTGGTTTGGTCAGGATGCATGAGAGGGCTTCATGGGACCCACGTTCCTGTCGCATTCTCCCCCCCCTTGTTTTTGGAGGAGAACAGCCTATGGGTTCTTCCTTTTTTGGGTATATTTGGGTGATTGCCAATAGTGATTGGGTGATATGTGGCCAAAGAGACCATTAGCCTCGGCCATTGTCCTGTAAAAGGGGGTAAACAGGTGAATAAGGTGCTTCCATGCTTGTCCGTTCATTCGTTCCTTGCTCTCCCACCACCTCAGCCTGCTGTGCCAGCAGCCGAGCCACATCTCAGCCCACGTGGGATTCACCACAGGACTTCTACTGAGTATTTTCCTGCATACGTTTTACAACACAGACATTAAGACTGAGGACTAGTGAGCATTCTTCATTCTTTATTCAAGTTGCTAAAGGAATTTAGTTAACCACACAAACGGTGAATTAAGCTGCAAGACTCTCTCTCAAAGACATTTCTAAAACCTTTTGAAATTCCATTGTATAGAGACATTCTGTAAAATAGTTCTGCTAACTGCATCCAAGAATTTGTGTGGATAGTTGTAAATAAGTTTGGGGGAATTACCTTTGTATATATTAATAAATTGTTTAATAACTTTTGATTCAGCCTCATTGCATTTCACCCCAAACTCAGATTTCAACTAGCCCCTTCATAACAACTCTTGAAAGAAGGAGCAAGAGCAGAAGCAGCTCTCACACTCAGCAAACTTTCCACTTTACAAAAAAACTTTATGGTAGGAGATTGAGCTGTTTAGCCAGCCTGTGGCAGTTGTCCTCCTAACTGACTCAAATCTGCTAATGGCTTGCATGCTATGGATGGCCTGGTGTTCTGTCCCGAAGAAACCAGGGCTGCTTCTGGCTTACCCTCTTCCACAGGGATAGCATCCAGGTGACACAACATCAAATCATCTCAAGAGGTTTGGTTCTCTTCCTCCTTCCTCAAATCTTCCTTGCAGAAAAAGACATTAGCAAGGCAAGTTTTTATGGCACTCACCAGGACAAGCTGGATGGGTGGGCAGAGGACAATGGGATGAGACTTAACAAGGCCAAGTGCAGGGTTCTACACTTTGGCCAGAACAACCCCAATCAGTGCTACAGGCTGGGGACAGAGTGGCTGGAGAGCAGCCAGGCACAGAGGGACCTGGGGGTACTGGTATATAGTAATCTGAACATGAGCCAGCAGTGTGCCCAGGTGGCCAGGAGACCCAATGGCATCCTGGCTTGTATGGGGAATAGTGTGGCCAGCAAAACAAAGGAGGTTATTCTTCCTGTGTACTCAGCACTGGTTAGGCCACACCTTGAGTCCTGCATCCAGTTCTGGGCTCCTCAATTCGAGAGAGACGCTGAGATACTGGAACGTGTCTAGAGAAGGGCAATGAAGCTGGTGAGGGGCCTGAACACAAGCCCTGTGAGGAGAGGCTGAGGAAGCTGGGGTTGTTTAGCCTGGAGGAGAGGAGGCTCAGGGGTGACTTCATTGCTGTCTACAACTACCTGAAGGGAGGCTGTAGCCAGGTGGGGTTGGTCTCTTCTCCTGGGTAACCAGCAACAGAACAAAGGGGCAAAGTCTCATGTTGTGCCGGGGGAGGTACAGGCTGAATGTTAGGAGGAAGTTCTTGACAGAGAGTGTGATTTGCCATTGGAATGGGCTGGCCAGATAGGTGATGGAGTCACTGTCCCTGGAGGTGTTCAGGAAAAGACTTAGTGCCATGGTCTAGTTTATTGTACAGGGCTGGATGATAGGCTGGACTGGATGATCTTGGAGGTCTCTTCCAACCTGATTGATTCTATGATTCTGTGATTCTATGTATGGGGGGAAGCAGACACAGAAAGGGCTAGAGAGTTGTTGACACTCCAATTTCCACTCAATTCTTGCTCCACTGAGCATGGCAACAACGTCATGTTTGAAGCTCTCCCTTGCAGCACAGACCTGAAATGACAGTTCAGCTGAGTCAGTATAGCGGAAGTTGACTGATTCTATAATTTATCTAGTAATAAAGAAATTATAAGTAAAGAGGTAAGGCATTCTTTGGTTTCATTTATCTTTTTCTCTCCTCCCAAAAGCTGAGTCAAGAAAAGATCTGCCACTATCTTCCATTAATGTTTTACATATCCTCTTCTATCTAGTGCTGACTTCCTTTTTCCTAGCTCTAGAAATACTCTCAAAACAGCATCCAGTTCCTCTCCTTAGCTTCTATTATTTCCTGATATTGTCTCTTTATTTACTGCAGAGCACAGTTTCTTGGAATAGAACAGAAGTTCCACTTGGTCAAAGATCACAAGAGAAACCTGTTACTCTTCCCAGTCATGCCTAGCTTCTTACAATCCATCTCACTAAGAACAGCTATGTGGATTTTAGTACATTTTACACATCTTAAACAAATAGCTTACAGTTGACAGCTCTAACATGAAAAACATTCCCATAGGAAGTTAATGATCATTTAGGAACTAGAATAGCAGGCATATAACATAAAAATATCGAAGTTTCATTCTGATATAAACGGAGAAGCAAACTTGTCAACTTTTTTATATCTTTGTAACTTGAAAAGTTTTCAGGATGTCTAATTGCAGACAGTTCTGCAATAGAACCTACAGCCTCTTGATTATTCAAAGGAGTTTAAGTGGTACTGCAAAATATGCATATTTATAAATACATTATTAAACACTGCTAATCAAAGTAATTTTTCCTCCAGTATTGTATTCTTTACTGAGTAGTAACCATTATGATATTTATCAAACGCCAGAATTAAATAGGAATTCAGTGTTCTACAGACATATATTAAACAAGGCCTTACTTATTGCTTGCTCTCCGATGCTTCTCACAACACAAGAATATAAAAAGGCTTCATATGTTTCCAGCTAATGAAAAAGAACAAAGTGAGTCATAAACTCTCATTTGGTAGCAGATAAAATAAGTAAAAACAAGATTTTCAGCATACTCTGTAATTTTAAGCTTGTGAACAGAGAAGTCTTAAATCCTTCTGCTAGGAAAAGGAATTGATGCTTATAATGATTTTGGCCAGTTCAGGTATCTACATTCGTATACAGCTCACATCAGCTTCAACTGCTGTTCAACTACACACTTTTAGCTTATTTCATTCTTCTTGTATCAGGTGGGAAAGAGTTTAACAAGCTTCTACACTTTCATTGGTGGAGAAAGAGAAAGAGTTCCTTCTGACTCCGTGAATTCAATCAATCCAGTGGATTTATTCAGGGAAACAGCATGCAGATGATTTCACCAGCTGCCTGAAAGACTGAAATCAATGGATGCCTCAAGCATACTCTCAAGATCAAGCATGGTTGTATCTCAGTAGGGCTGAAATGTCATCCAAAAATTCCTTTTCATTCTATAAAATAATGTTACAATATTAAACTAATTAAGTAGTTAATATACTGCAGATGAGTTATTATTCCATATTAAAAAAAAAAAATCTTCCAAAAATTCAGTGAGAAGTAGAATTTATTTTTTAGTCTGCTGATGTGCTTTCTTTAAGAAGTTCTCTACTGTGAGTCTTTTGATAACTTGGGTCATAACTGAAAGTTTTGATAACTTGGGTCATAACATGAAAGGTCATGGCAGACTGGTGAAGTTCCTGCTGACTGGAAAAGGGCGAACATAACACCCATCTTCAAGAAAGGGAAAAAGGATGACCCTGGAAACTACAGACCAGTCAGTCTCACTTCTGTGCCTGGAAAGATCATGGAGCAGATACTCCTAAAGGCTCTGCAAAAGCAAATGGAAAACCAGGCAGAGGTGACTGGCGGCAACCAGCAATGGCTTCACTAAGGGCA
>WAAF01008366.1:30635-46225 GCA_013400475.1 Tricholaema leucomelas
GCACTCTGCTATGAGGACAGGCTGAGAGAGTTGGGGCTCTTCAGCCTGGAGAGGAGAAGGCTTTGAGGAGACCTTAGAGTGGCTTTCCAGTATCTGAAGGGAGCCTACAGGAAAGCTGGGGAGGGACTATTTACACGGTCTAGTAATGTTAGGATGAGGGGGAATGGGTTTAAGCTGGAAGAGGGGAGATTTAGAGTGGATGTTAGGAGGAAGTTCTTTACAGTGAGGGTGGCAAGACACTGGAACGGGTTGCCCAGGGAGGTTGTGGATGCTTCCTCCCTGGAGGTGTTTAAGGCCAGGCTGGATGAGGCCTTGAGCAACCTGCTCTAGCGGGAGGTGTCCCTGCCTATGGCAGGGCATTGGAGCTGGATGATCCTTGAGGTCCATTCCAACCTAAACCATTCTATGATTCTATGATTCTATGATTCTATGATCATGTATTTGCCTCTATCTTCATGTCAGCAAGGTATGAGTGCTAGCAAAAAAATCACTAAAATTACAGTGGAGACTTCTAACTGTTTCTTCTTCAAATCTAACTTTGAATCCAACTGTTTCTTCTTCCTTCCAATGATGTAAGCATAATAATTTAGAAATATAATTTCTAGACTCAAGTACGAAGTCTGATGAAAAGCCTTAATGAAAAAGCACAGATGGATGTATTCTGTCCATGCCTCGGCACCTGCAAGGTTTTTTCTGGTATCTGTATGAGTGTCTTACTCTGCTAAATTCTTTAAATGAAAAAACAATGTCTTGGCCTCCCTGCAGACCTTCAAGAGGTGGGAAGGAAAGTGAAGGAAGGAACAGAAAATACTTTATTACCCGAGGTGACTTCTGTAGAGTTTTATACTAATCTCTTACTCTGCCATTTTGTATTCGAGGACCTGATGGGGCTTTTAGAGACTAATCATGAGGTGATTCTAGCTTAAGAATAGTTTAGTCCTTGCCCCAAGGACATCTGGCCTGAAATATCTCAGGATTCAGTCCCACTGCCACAGTAACTCAGAAGGGTCTCCAGTTACAGTCATACTTGTGAGGCACATAACATTGAAAACTGTTGAAGAAAAAGAGTTTTTCACAAATTCGGTGCTGTCTCTTAGTTTGTGTATTACCACAGATGGTACAAACTTGTACATGAACTAGACACACTTTCAGCACATGTCCAAGCACTGCTTTTCTAAGAAAGAAAAAAAACATTGCATTTTCTTTTCTCTGACTGCTGATGGGCCTTTTTCTTGAAATCCTATGGGAAGTGTATCAGACATTTTTTAGATATCACATAGGATGACATCATTATCAACATAGAAATACACCCAAATATCTTGCTGACTGATCTAAAAGACATTAGGCAACATAAATTTATAGTGCCCTGATCAAAAGATATTTAGAAAATCTATCCAAGCTTGTAAATTAATAGTCTAGATATTTGCAACCATTTTCGTTTCTAACAAAGGAAAGAGATGAAAAAAGGTTCTAGTCAGAAGGTCGATTAGCTTTAACCCTCAAATTCTGCAGGAGAGCTGTGCTTTAGATAAAATTGAAGGTTGGGCTGGGAGTTCTATTAAGATTATTAACACAGTGCAATAGTGACACAAAATCACTTGGGCATCTTTTACACTTAAAGACTGTAAATAATACTAACAAAATGAGTGTTTAGTATTGTGATGGTTTAGGAGTTAGACACCGCCTCCCCTCCCACCCCTCCTTATGAAGTCACCCAGACTAGACTCAGCCCACTGGAAGTTAAGGAATGAAGCTTTATATTTACATCTTAGCACAACATACAAACAGGTATTTACAATATATTACAAATATATACAGCTATATATAGAAATGTACAAGTCGAAGGTAATGCAGAAACACAATACCCCTCCCAGAAATCAGATTCCCCAGGTGGGGTTCCCAACCACACTTCCACCTTCTTTCTACCCCTCTACTTCATCCCAGAGTTTGCATTACATACAAGGTGAGTTTGGAGAATTAGCAAGGGGGGTTAGAAAAGCGGAAAGATTAGTTACACAGATCCAGGCAGAAACACACACTCCAACAGACAGGGGCACACACACATTGTCTTATTTATGTTTGTGTTCTTGTTTTTATATGTCTCAGTGAACCTATGAGTGAAGTAGACATCACCATTGTTTCCTTTTCACAGTCTATAATCTAATTTCTCTGATTAAAACATTTCAATTTGTCTCAAATTAGCACTGATAAAATATTGTTTTAAACACAAAAAGCTAGACAGATTGTGTAAGAAAAAACATCCATTCATTACTTCCCATTCATGTTTTTGTACAAAGCAGTCTAAGCAGAGCAGTTGGGGGTTTTGTGGAAGTTTGGGGGCTCTTGTTTTGTGGTGGCTGCTCATGTAATATTTTTTAGAAGTTTCTAAAAACAGCTTATTCCTTTGTGGGATGTCTTAATCTTGTGTATAACACAATAGCCGTTAAAAAATAATCGTCACTTTAAATGCACTTTTAAACACGTCAGGGTTATTAGAATACCAGATGATGAGCCTGTAATACATCTGTTCATTCTCACTTAAAATACAGATATGCAATCACTTTTATCCACCATAAATGAAGGTAGACATATAAACTGCATGTAAAATGAAGTAGATGTTAACTGCACTTCTTTACATTTCTTCAATGCATTGCAGCAACCACTGGGGTGCCCACAACATTTAAACACATTTTCTTTCATTTGGCTCTCGAGAGCATCTTACTATCATCAAGGCAGCAAGTTGTGAACAAATTCACAGAACAATCCACCAGTTTAGCTACTTAGAAAGGTGAAGATATTAAGAGCACTAATACATTCTAATGACATAAAATCCATGTGATGGAGACCAAAGTGAGCACATGACAAGTAGAATCATGATCTAGTGGTAGCACAACACAGTGCCTAATGGAGAGCCACGGAGACTAACAGTGCCAAAGAGGCTATACATCTCTAGGGAAGGAAGTGGATCAATAACAGAAATCTGAAATCTTGCTGACTGAAGCAGTGTCATTGACACATCTGGCAGTGGAGAAAACAGTCTATTTTTAAAACAAATGGTAAGCAAAATAACTGTGATGTAGGACCTTTCAGATACAAGCAATAAAAAAGGAGCTTAAAAAAAAAAAAAAAGAAAAAGAGAGAGATGTGTACTATTCTGCAAAATAAATATGTACTTTACTTTTTATTTAGAATATTTGCACATTCACATTGGCCATTAGGATTGAAATTGTCTTAATTTGGGTAGCCTGGGTTACAGTTTGTCCCACAGAGCTATGTTGTGCAGCTTCAGAATGTCTGGAGAGGCATTTAAGATGAGCAGTTTTATTTCATTTCAATAAACATACAGAGAAACAACTCTGTGTTGGCACAAGACTATAAAATTGGCTGCTTGTTTTCACTAATGTGTTGGATTCGGTTACAGAATTAAACACAGAAGCATTCACACTCTAGATGTCATGTTTAAAATGTGGACTGCCTGAGAATCACATTTCATTGGATGCATTGAAATCAGGGCTTTTGTCTGTTTGGAAGTTGAACAAGCTGCTGACAGCCTTCTACAGAAACATTCTTTGAATGAGGCAGTAAAGCCCATGGTCTTCTCCATCCTTTATTAACAGTAGTGCTAAGGACATTTTGTGTCCCCAAGGTGACTACCAGTATTTCAGAACTTCACTATGCAAGCACGGCAGCTCTGTGGGCAAGGTTCAGATTTTCTCTTCCTGTAAAAGCACATGAAGTAATCTTAATGAACACGAGCCTTCTGGGGAGAAGCTTCACTTCTGTGGCCAAGGAGACAACAGATTCTATTCTGTTGGAACGGATTTTCCAGGACTCTGAGATCAAAATCACCTAGAGTGGTTCCTATCTCAGTGTTATGTGGGAGAACACTCTCCCTAGGCAGGGCATGAGCTGTAAACATCAGAGCTCATGCTGCGAACTGTCCTTGGGCTGTCTGGGGCCCAGCACAGTAAGCTGCAAACAATGAGCACCCCACGCACACCTGCAGGGGGCTGAGCTTGCCATCCCATGGGGTGGACACCAGGGGATTGACTGACCTATTGATACCTTGTTTATAACTCTGAACCAATCTGTACCTTCCACTTACGTAAACCTCAGCTAGTTGTACACACCTCTACTAAAGGGGTATATAAGCTGTTGCACTTCCAGAATAAAGCTGTACTGTACTGCACTGCACTGACCATAAGGCTGCTGGCAGCTGAGTCCTCATCAGTACCCCGGTCGATTCTCGGCCTCCCCGGCGGCCTGCTCCCTGCAGTGTTATACCCTCTTCAATGTAGTGACAGTCTTCAGATCATCTTGCCCAGTGGCCTGCTCAGATGACCTGTACCTGAACATAGGTAGAACAGTGCTGAAGAAAAATCAGCAGAAAAGTCTGCATTATCCTTTTCACCTAAGGTTTAGTTTTGAAGGACAACAATGATTTCTTCTTTGCATCTAGCCCTATTAATCTTTCTCTTTGTCTCTTGCTCTTCTCCAGGGAACTACATAGTCTGGAAAAGGAGACATGGAGCCAATGGAACACAGCTTTGATCCTGAAGTGTGGTTATCTAGGTTAATAGCTTCAGTGGGAATTATTGTTAGGAAGATGCATGCATAAATCACTGGGGATATGATCTGAGATAAAGTAGCTAGGCTGTTTGTAACTCACCTTTTCAAGAGAGGCTTTCACTAAATACAAAAATAGCATGGTTTGTGCTCCTCCTAAGACTACTGAAATGATGGGTGAGAACAGTGGGCATCTCAAAACCCCAACACTATTATCTGTTATGTCACACAAGAACCACTTTGGCAGAATCTTCAGGGAATGACATCAAGCCCATTGCTTAAGGATAGGACATGTTCCCCTAAGTACAGCCAAAGTGTAATTTAGAAAAACAATATTATCTTTTTAAATCTTTTCTTGTGAACTATCTGGCTTGCAAGACTCGTGAGTGAAAAGGGCAATAAAGTCAGACAATTCATTATAGATATATTAGATTCTTACACATCTGTCTTTGCAGTGAGATTTCCCATTGGAACCACTATGGTTAAAAGAGTTTGTCTTGAGACAGTGCACAGCTTGTGACAGCAAAGAATCCTGCATGTTCGGTAGACATAATTTGCTACGTTTTTCTAACATCTGGAGTTAGAATGTCACATCAGGGTGACACTTTCTTTATATTTACAGCTAAATGAATAGAGAAAGCCAACAGCAAGCTTATGGGCTGAAGGCAAAGAGAAGATGTTTCCTGCCCTCTCATAAAGCTCCGAATTAGTATTTTCAAATGCCAAAAAATAAGGCACATAATGTAGTGCAGTTAAAGATAGATTGAAACTGACTCATTTTATGTTCCAAAGAATTTCGAGGTTATTTTTCCATGCCAAGTTAAGTTTTATATACAGGCATATATATTAAAAAAAAAAAACAAAACAAAACAACAATTTCTTCAATTATATATGTCTGAAATCAGTAAGAAATGATACAATAAACAGATAATTACTCTAACTATGGTACTTAAAACAACAATGCCAAGCTTTTGGGAAGTGCTGATGTTTTGATTAGACTGATGGAGAGAAAATGAAAATAATTACATGGATATTATCTTACTGACTGTTATTGTTTATCATAATGTGGAACCATATGCATAGAGTTTAACTATCACCCAGAATGAGCTGATCACAGATTTAGGCAGAGAGTCACCTCCAGTTAATTTTTGCTGAGATCTGACAGACAGAGTTGCACTTCTGACATTTTCAAGGCAGAGGTAATTCCCAGTGAAAACCCCTAGTCTCCAGTTTCAGATCTCCAACCATACTCTTTGGACTGCCAATATCTGGTTTTAATTTTGCAGGCTGCTTTTCTCAGTCCTTGCAGATATTCAGGACAAGGTGCAACGGGTGGAAGTTGAGGCATAGGAGATTCCATGTGAACCTAAGGAAGATTTTTTTTCACTGTGAGAATGACGGAGCACTGGAATCAACTGCCCAGTGAGGTTCTCTCTGAAGATATTCAAGAACCATCTGGATGTGTTCTGGTGTAATCTGCTCTAGGTGATCCTGCTCTGATAGGGGGGCTGGACCAGCTGATCCTTCAAGGTCACTTCCAGCCCCTGACATTCTATGATTAAAAAGAGAAACTGAAAGAGTAAAGATTTTTTTTTTTCATCCCACAAACCATCTGTTCATAGACTGATAAATCTACAGGAGTTACCTTCTATTTTTTCTCACTAGAAAGGAATCTCATTCAGGTCACAGTAGATGGAGTTACTGAGAAATTTTCCTCAAAAGTGCACCGTTCCACTAATCTAAAAGCAGAAGTCCAGGATGGGTACAGTAACTCCACCGAATACAGTCATGATTCAGTGAGCATGCTCTTCTAGCATCATGTTCTCTAGACTTATATAAGTTGATCTGATCTCTCAGGCTACTGATATCCAAGACACCTCTTCTTGCAGTAACCCTGCAGTAGGCTCTGATTTAATCAGTCCTACTGGCTTATGAAAATAAGTATGTGGCACTGGATATGTAATTCATGGTGATCCAGACTGGGGCCATGAGCTGCCTGGGACTGGAGGACGGAAGTGACTCTCAGCCTTTTTGAAGAATGAGAATGAAGATACTGCACATTTATTGGAAGGTTAAAGAAAGATTCTATTTACTGGTCCATATAAACAAAAGGCAATCAGGTAGAATGAACATATCCACAAGCTAAGCCAATTCTATTGGACTAAATCTATCTAGAACCCTCTACCATTCCCACCCTCAGCAGACTTGAAAGGAGGCTAAAACTGCCTTCTCCATCTCAGCATGCCACAGGATGCAGCTCAAAATTTCCTGCCAGCTAGAAGCCATCTCCCACACACAGATCATGAGATAAGAAGAAACACAGCACTCCTCCTGGAAAGAGATATGAAGGGAGGAAAGGCAGGGAAGAGAAGAAAGGGAGCAATATCAACCAGTCACTGCCTTATAATCTGTTGTGATGGTTTGGGTGTTCCCCGCCCCCCCACACTTTTGGAAATCACCCAGACTAGACTCAGCCAGCTCTAGAAATATGAATGAAGCTTATATTTACAGCTAGCACAGTATACAAGCAGATATTTACAGTATATACAGTTATATACAGAAATATACAAGGTAAAAAGATAATACAGAAACACAACTCCCCTCCCAGAAACCTGAGTCCCCAGGAGGGGCTCTGAACTGCCCCCTCATCTTCCCCCTACCCCTCTCAATCTTACCCCAGTCCCAAGGAAGAATGGAGGTTCGGCCAGGGGAGTTAAGAAGCAAAGTGGATTAGTGAAAACGGAAAAAAAAAAAAAAAAAGGAGGGTGAGGTTAGAGAGTGAGATCCATCTCGGAGCTTGCCAGCAGCAGAGAAGAAGTGATTATCTGTGTTTTTATTTCTTGTTCTTATACATCTCATCAGGCCTATGAGGGAAGCAGACATCACCATTGTTTTCCTTTCACAGCCTGTAATCTAGTTCTTCTCACCAAAACATTCCAGCTTCAAACTAACACAGATGTAATACTGGAAAGTGGAATAGAATAACAATATTACAGCATCCTGGGACAACAAGGTGTTACAAATTATGCAAAATTAAGAATGGATATCAATTTTTATATGCAGGCAAATATTCTTAATAGTTATGAAAATTGTTTATTAACATTAAATCTTGCCAGAAAACTTATTTACAATGGTCAAAATGCACAGTTTGGATATTTATATACAAAGGGAACAGGCAAAACTAGAACACTTAAGAAATAACTATCAAATATAACAAACATTAACTCTTTAGGAGAAAAAAAAATCTTGCAGCCAGTATACTGCTCGCCCTCGAGGAAGACCTGAGAGAGGCTCCTTTCTGCTGCTGACGCAGAAGGCACGATAGAATCTAGTTACAGAATCTCGTGTATTTACTCACAAAATAGGATCAGACAGTACCCAAACACTTGAAGGGAGTTCTCTCAGTGTCTTGAAAGTCTTTGCAGGCAAAGGAGAGTACAGTGTGCCAGGGCAGAGTAGGAAAAAGCAAGCACCAAAGCTGGCATGTGGCAAAAGCCTATTTATTGTTTAGTGGCCTCTTTGTCCACAGAGATTCACCAATCAGAATGGCACTGGAGCTTGCTTTCCCCCATTTGGAACAGAACAACTCTGGGCAAGTCCTGGACCCTCAAGGCTGGAGTTTCCAAGCCTTTTGTCTTCTCCCTTCACTCTGCTTCCCCCCACTAGCAGAGGGAAGAAGATCATGAATCATAACTGGGCAAGCCATGACACCAAGTTCATCCTCTGGGACAAGATTTTGTCTCTGGAGTCTTCTTAAGGGACCTCTCAAACTACCACACATGAACATCCTTAAAATATTAAAAATATGCCTTTAAATTGTTGGGATGCATCTTCCCTGCTAACAAAACTATAGCCAATCTGTCATTTTACAACTTGTCCTAAGACCCTCAATTAGAAATGAAGAACGCGAATTCACAAAAAAACCCAAACCAAATGAAATACAAACAAACAAAACCCCAAACCCTAAAACAAAAGAGAGAGAGGCAAATTCTTTAAACTGTACTCAAGCACTTTCAGTTTTGAATAGATGGCAAATTTACAGCAATATGGAATTATATAATGAACTTCGCACATTGAGTAATTCTCTAATGTGTCTATTTTCTTGAGTGACACTGTTCAGTAAATGCAACTATGTGGAAGAAATGACTGCTTGTTATACCAAATAAATACTTTAAAAATCATCTTAACCTTCTAGTATTTTTTTCTGCTTGTTTTTCTGGTAAGGAAACTATTTAAAGGTTTTACAACACAAGGAAACTTTCTGCAGTCTCTGAAGATGTTAATTCTTTCAAGAACTGATTTATGGCCATTTATAACTATTAACACATAGTATGGTTTTCAGTATCTGCAAATACAACGTAATAAAAATCTTATTGATTTTTGTTATTAAACAGAGAGGCCCAAAACAACTTCTAAAGCAAGTTCTCTTAAAGATAGCACAGTGATTGGGTAAGTTATCTGTATGCATCAATTTGGCAGAAATTCGTTGACTGCTACATGTAGACCCACTATAAGTGCAGAACAAGGCACCAAAATCTGCATTCTGGAAAATAAAAATTAGAATTTTTTTTGAAAGTCAACCAAATTGTAACCAATCTGTCTTGTACCAAGTTAGTGTTTTGAAGTTATTGTTTAAAATATCATTTTTTTTCTCTAAAAAACAGTTAAACAATTTGTAAGGTAAAAAGTGATGAAGAAACTATATTCACCCTACTGCTCATATTCAGAATATAGATGTCACTTGTGCACCGCTCTGAGAACATATTGAGATAAATTACATCTATTTCAAGACTAATTGGGAAAAAAACTGAGCTGCACAATACATAAATTGAACAAATTATCTAAGATGAAAATTAAGTCCACCTAGCCTTTAAATGAAAATCATGTTCTTCTTTGAAAGCTTAGTTGATTCACGATTTCTTCCTCTGGCTGTGTGTAAAGGAAGTGCAGGGGAAACACCAAGTAAGTCCAGCAATTCCCAGCTGGCATACAGGTAATTCAAACCATGCAGAGAGGAGAAAGATATCACTGCATCTGGATTATTATCTCTTAAATGGTTGTGCTGGTTTAGAAAATTATAGTGAGAGAAATTAGATCATTGGCTGTGAAAAGAAAATAATAGTGATGTCTGTCGCAATCATTTATTGATTGTTGAGGGACATAAATAGTTAAAATATAAGATAAAGCACTCCTCCATCTTCTTTGGTCTGTGTGCCTGGCTGCACCTTGCTTTAACTCTTCTGCATGAAGCCTATCTAACCCAATCTAACCATTTCCTTATCACTCCTTGTTGGCTTCTGACATCTCACCTCAGATCACATAAGCTCTATGGAGCTTTATCTGGTTATTTCTGAGATAAGGGATGAGGGGGAAAGGAAAGGAGGGGAGTCGGTCGGGAGTCCTCCTGGGCAGTCTGGCTGCTCAGGGAGGATTTTGCATTTCTGTATTTCTTTTAACTTGTATATAATTGTAAAGATCTGTATATATTGTGTATATGTGCTTGTAAGTTTGTGCTAAGCTGGAAAACATAGTTTCATTCCTTAACTTCCAGCTGGCTGAGCTAGTCTGGTGCATCTGGCAGGGGGGGGAAAGTCCCAAGCCATGACAACGGTCATCTGCCCAGCACTCAAAGTCACATTAATAAAGGTAATTCTACAGCTGCAGTATCTAACACATCTCATTCTTAGAGATTTCCATAGTGATGATTTCTATGATTTCTCTGAAGATGACAGTGCACAGCATGGTATTTGAGAGGCACCAGGACTCAAACAAGTTTCTGGAAAGCAAATCTAGAAGCATACAAATTATTTGGTAAGGGCCACAGAAGAGTTGGGGCTATTCATCCTGAAGAAAAGAAGGCTCCAGTGTGTTCTAGCTGTATTTCAATATCTGAAGGCAACTTATAGGAATGCTGTGGAAGGAGTGTTTAGAGGGGTTTCTAGTGATACGATGAGGGGCAATGGTTTTAAATGGAGCAGGATAGATTTAAGATAGATTAAGATTGCCCAGAGATGTGATTGAGGCCCCATCCCTGGGGGCACCCAAGGTCAAAACTTAATGAGTCCCTGAGCAACCTGATCTAGTTGGAGGTGTCCCTGCTTACTGCAAGAGAGTTGGACAAGACGACCTTGGAGGGTCCCTTCTAACATGATGCATTGTATGATTCTGTGACTGCAGTTACAACAATGTTCTAAGCTTTAGCAATGATCACTGAACAGCAATACCAGGAAGTATAAATTAGCCATGTATCAGTTTGCTGGTTTAAGGCTTACTGGAATATTCTAATAAGAGAAATTAGATCATTGATTGCAAAAAGAAAATAGTGATAAAGTCTATATAATTCTTTGGCTTGCTAAAAGGTATAAAAAGCTGAATTACAAATAATTTGTTCTTCTTTGCCTCTGAGTGCTATATCTCTTTGCTTCTATCTCTAATCTCTTCCACTAACTTTGGCTAACAGGTAACAGGTATGCCTTGTTGTTTTCTGTCTGGAAAGAGAGAGAGAGAGAGTGTGGCACTGGCCCCTTATGGGCTTCTTTTATTTGTTTGAGGTGAGGAGTTTGGATTTCTGTATAATTTCTCAATTGTATCTAATTGTAGATGTCTGTAAATATATTGTGTATATATACTTGTACATTTAGCTTTGCTGTAAACAGAGCTTTAGCTTACTTCCAGTCCATCCGAGATGGTCTGATAAATTATAATTTGGGGGGGAGAGGGAAGTTCCCAACACACTACAATCAGAATTAGTACAGAATAGACTAGCTTCAGACTGGTGTTGAATGAACACGACTGTGGGAGTTCATTGAAACTTACTCAGACTCATGTCTTTTTTATCTGATGGAGAGATACAAAAATGGCATACAAAATCCTGTGTTGTAAAATTCAAAATACTCCAAATCTCATCTTAAAATCTTAAATATACTGTGGGAAGAACCCTTAAGACTTACGCAATTCATGCATATTTTGGTCTGTCTTTCTTGAAGCTTATAAATGACAAGTTGATGATTGTCTGCAGGCAGTTGTTAGGAGCTAGTGTGGACTCAGGGCAGCTAGTCCTTATCTTATAAACTTACAACCCTAATTGTCCATGGATTTTTTCCAAGGTGTGAGTCTCTCAAGCATCTCTCCTTTGTCACCTTCCTAGACCTCAGCCTGGCTTGGATGTCTAGGTTGTGTATGAAGACATCTTACATCAGCTATCCTGGAGAGAAAAGGCTTATGGAATATGAAATAGACTAGCCACCCAGCCTGACTAGCCCTAAGATGTGTATTTGGTGTATGGACAGGTAAGCAGCACAGGAAAGGGGTGGAGGCCATGCCACTAGACCCCTGAAAATGCATGAGAATTCACAGGAAGATTCCCGGTGGAGCTGCACCTGGACACCTATCTAAGATTGGGACTAAAAACTGTATAAAAATACCTGAGTGATGCCTGCCTAGGTAGAAAAAGAACCTGAAAACAACTCCAGCAGAAGAAAAACTCCAGCAGAACTCCTGACAAACTCCATGGAAGAACATTCCTGAGCCACACACACACGAAGAAGGACACGGATGGTGAAAACTCCATCTCTCTCTTCCCGCCTCCATCTCTGGCTGGTGGTAATATAATCCCTGCTCTTTTCTTCCCTGCTCTTCTCTTTTTCCCTGTTGTTCCCTCTTCCTTTCTCTCCTTCTCTCTCTCCCTTTGTTTTGTTCAACTCTATACTTCAACAAATAGTTTTCCAGTGATATATATGGTCTCACTTGCACCTTAATCTCACAACAGAGAAATCGATAAGAACAAATCTTGCTCCTCTGGACAGAGACACTTTTAATCTCTGCCCTCCGGACCTTGACACAAGGCTAGCTCAACCACTTTCTTCCCCATAGTCCAAGGAGCATCTTTTGTCTCATGGCATTCAAATATTTGCATGTGCAGACATAAATTTTGATACATCTTCAGACCAGTGACATGTTTCCACTACTAAAAACGTATTGCAAGTAAATATGGGATATTGGTAAACGAAATATTTGTAAGAATTGCTAGCATGATGGAGCTCTCACTTGCTCTAAACTATCACAAATCTTTTGTAGCATCAGTATCTTGGTTTGTTCCTAGGTTTTAATTCAGAGTGCTTTTCTGGCTCAACTTAGTCCATGAGGCAAGCTTGCATGCCAAAGCTGTGATTAACTTCAGAGATGCAGTGGAATTATGGAAATGCATCATGCAAAAGTGAGCACTTGCCAAAATTATTCCATGACCTTGTGCTTAAGTCAAGTTTTAAATAATTCAGTGGTGTATTGAATGAATAAATTTGTGCTGCTTGTTACTCCAAACAGTCATGCTTTCCCTTTCCTTGCCATTTTTAATAAAGCCTCACTTTCTAATATTCATGAAATATTGCGTTTCAATTAAATTACATACGTATTAAGAAAATAGTTTGCCCTAAGCTGTTTAGTGTTGACACCAACTGTCATTTGTCTTTCTTTTTATATAATAACCATGGAGGTTTTATGTACAGGCAATATAAAGCACTGTCACACTTTAACAAGAAACTTTCCTGATGGTGTATAGCACAAGAGACTAAACCTAAGCTATTTTGTTATGTTTAAAGGCAATTAATTTATCTTAAACAGTGCATACTTAATCCAAAATTGAGTTTTCTGTACCTGGTTTCAGGAAAACAGTATGTAAAGTCTTCCAGTGATTCAGCTGCTCAGCAAAGACAGCAGAACTCAGGGCTTTCAGCTGGTTCAGTCTGAGATGAAGCTGGTTTAAAAATGCAGGTTAATGTGCTAGTTTGAGCCTAGCTGGGATGTTTTGGTAAGAATAATTAGATTATAGGCTGTGAAAAGGAAACAATGGTGATGTCTACTTCAATCATAGGCTTGCTGAGATGTATAAGAACAAGAACATAAACATAGATAAGGGAGTCACTGTCTGAGTCTCTCTCTGGGCTTAGTATTTACATTGTGGAGAGGCTGCTGCTAGTGTCCGCTCACAGGTAATTGGAGATAGAACAAGGTGGAATGGTCTCAAGCTGAGACTGGGGAGGTTTAGAATGGACATTAGGAAAAAGTTTTTTGTGGAGAGAGTGGTCAGGGACTGAAATGAGCTGCCCAGGGAGGTGGTGTCATCCACCCTGTATGTGTTTAAGGGTGGTTTGGATATGGTGCTTAGGGCTATGGTTTAAGGTGAATCTTGTAGAGCAGGATTCTAGTTTGGACTTGGTGATCCTAAGGAGCTTTGTGAAAGAAGATGCAAATACAAAATTATACCTGCAGTGAAGCAGGAAAAGGCTGTTCTCATTGACTACTTCACTGTAGGTAAATCGATTACAGTTCTTGTGGTTGTGTTTTACCCCTTTAAAATATACATTCTAGCACCTTCTTATTTATAAGAAATATTTTACCATATTCAAATTAATAAAATAATAAATAAATAAAATAACAAAACTACATAATAAAACTACAACTTTATATCTGACCCTATTTCTCTACTCATATGGTCCTCCCCATTCTACCTTTTCCTTCTCCCACCATATGGCCAAAATGAGCAGCAAGTTTTAAACAAGACCAGAAATACCCCATGAAAGGCATACTGCATATCACCCCTTGTGCCTGAGGAAAAGAAAGAAAACTTGTTACAGAGCTCAGCCACAGTCTGGTTCTCAAGCTGAAGCTGTATGGCCTTCCCTGTTTGATACAGAGACTTGAACCAGATCTGCCATGCAACAGAACTTTGCTAGCTGTTTGCAGACAGCAGTGTGCTATTTCGAGGCTAATTTTTACTGAGAGAAATTAAATCCTTGGCTGTGAGAAGAAAGAAGAAAAACAATATGTGCCTTATATCACTCATTCTTCAGCTGAGAAATGCAACTAGCCAAAATATAGATAAGATGGGCACTTCACACACACACACTGCTCAACTCTCACTTCAGGCTGTGCCTTCTTTCTGACAGTCTGGTCTCTGTGTCTGACTCTGCCTTTAATTCTCTAATCCACCTAACCCCTTTCTCCTTTAATCTCCTTGTCATGTTTTTTTTGATGTCTCACTTCAGATCTCCAGATTTATCACATGAAACATACGTGGGTTGAGTTGGTTATTTCTGAAGGGAAGGAAAGAGGGAGGGCAGTTTGGGTCAGAAGCCCTCCTGGGGACTCTGTTTCTGGGAGGAGTATTGTGTTTCTGTGTTACTTTTGATTTGTATATAACTGCATATATTTGTATATATTTGCCTGTATATTGTGCTAAGCTGTAAATATGGCTTCATTCCTTAATTTCCAGCTGCTGAGTCTACTCTTCTTAAATGTGGAGGGGGTGGGTAGTGCCCAAAACATCACAAGCAGTTACTGCAGGAGTTTATTCCTAGAGATGTTGTGAAGAAACAGCAAATCTGAAATACACATGCCAATAGCACATGCTCAAAAGGCTAGCAAACTCCGCACAATCCTTCTTTTGTCACTCCTTGCTGCTTCTGAAAGTGTTCACAGTATCACAGTATCAAGCTTCATCTACTAAACAAAGCTTTTTTCATTAATGCTAATGTGAAATTTGGATATAGTTGCTCTACTGCCTCTCTCACCATGTTGATGTCTTTAAATTGGCCCTAACACTGATAATCTTCACCCACCGGTGAAGCAACCACCAGCACCATTTGTCACGGTGTTTTCAGCAAATTACCCCAAACTGTTCTGGTTGTTTCACTGTAAGTAAAAGGCCTCAAATGCCTGTCCTGAAGCATTTACAATCAGTGTAAGGACAGCAGCAAAATTATTAAGTAAGAGGAATACATTACAGAATTACTAGGTAAGAGAAATAGATTACAGCAGCACAACTGAAGCTATTTTGCAATACTTACAGGTAGTTTCAAATAAACAACATAAATGTAATTTCTTATAATTTCTGCAAAGGATGATGCATTCAGCAGAAACAGTCAAACTACAGGTTCAGAAGAGTTTTAAAGTGAGCCAGATCACAACCCTGCTCATATAGAAGTCTACTGTTTGGTGCTGTGCTAGTTTGAGCCTAGCTAGAATAT